>OY720216.1:3614463-4214463 GCA_963082605.1 Rhodophaea formosa | reverse complement strand
TGGTATAATAGAAGCATGAATTGTATTAACATTTTCAAATTGAAATTTGATGATAATGGTTCTTATATTCGTATTTGCAGTACAAAACACCATCTTTAGTGGCCTAAAAGTACTTTTGAAAATTGCACTTAATACTAATTTCAAAGCACAATTCTATTTTCATTTCATATTTACAGATTATAAGATAACAAAATTATAATATATGCTCGTTTGCCGTCCTATATGATATAAAAAAAAAATCTCGTATAAAAAGTCCGTAAGCTTAATTAATATATAGACGATTTTCCATTTCTTCCTTATGTTAACAAACGATTTATAATAACAGAGTAGATGTAAAATGAAAGTTATAGTAAGCATTGTCTATTTCTCTGTGCCGTTTGATCGATTCCCTCTGATATCGTTAGTATATGGGAATGGTTAACATATAATTTAGTGTTCAATTAGTGCTCATTCTCACGGAGCGAGTAAAAACGTCATTGCTTGTGCATTTCCGCCTACCATTGTCTCGGTGCTAATCTGCATTAGATAAAGCATGCATGACAGCTTCAAGTAGAGTCGGAAGAAATGATAGTTAAATTAGGACTACTTTGGTGTGGCTATCAACAAAATCGTTGTGAACAAATGATGTAAGGTTACCCAAATAATAATCATTTTCATTTTGTCTTTGGATGTAAAACAACTGTTTATTAAATTAAAATTGATTTATGCACCGTGTCGGTAAATGGTATGACGCTATTTTTTTATATTTATTCCATCACACATTTATTCTGACCATGTGCCAAGTATAAAGGTGCCAAGCTACAAATTTCTTTTTTCCTAGGGTTCCTGAACTGTTCAACTCCCCATAATATAATCTTAGATATTTTAATAAATTAATGAAATGTCCTTTACATTGACTTATTTAATGTCATACCTAACTTACCTGCAGGTAAGTCCAGTTTCAGAAAAAAACCAAGAAAACAGTTTCTATAGAGCTATGTTCACTATTACTAGACTACTATATCAAAATCTCTCGCCAACAATGTTCACGTTTTTGCGCTAATCACCTCACTAATTTTACCTGTCAACTGTACATCGCGCTCTCTTAATCCATCATTTTCTCGCGGTATTTGTACGTCTGTAACAGTTCATCTCATGACGAACGGCAATGACTCCTGTGGTAATTAAGCATGATTAGTGCCAGCACATAGGCCGCAATTATGAGACGTTACAACGGCTACTGGCGCTACTCTACACGCTATGCGATAGTTACTATCAACCATTCAATATCTACACGGAAGCGTGTTACTATCTCGCCCGCAATTTCATCTTTCGCTTCGCCACCTCATAATGTAATAAGCTGCAATAGTTTTTTTTTTATTTATTCAATTTTTCTTGTCTCTGTCTATTATCGCACTTGCACCTACAAGAATTTTGGAGTAGATTGTATAACATTTATAAGCCTGAAGTATTATTTGATCATTAAAAACTTCGCTACAATTGGTCTAGTTGTTTTGTTTGTTTTAATTGGTCTCGCTGCTTTAACGACAGCTAAACAAAACAAAAATTCTAAACAATCAGTTATTGGCTCTATGAAGTCAATTAATTTGAGAGAAAAAAAGCGACTCTCGGAATAAAGTAACTTTTACATAGGTAAGTTTACAATAGTAGAGATCACCATTTCGTTTAACTGATCTGTCAAAGAATATCGAACAAAACACTCGATGTAAAGTGCGTCGGCACGTGCAATCGTCACCCGCTCGGCTGCCCAAGTGTGGCGACTTGCGGGAAGGAAACGCACATTCCAAATCCATTCAAATCCAACTCATGAATGAATTGAATGCGAAAGAGATAGAAGCTCACCCTAGTAACGGGTGTGAGCGAGACGCAATTTCAATAGTACGCGAAACGGAAATAGAGAGCCCGAGATAATTCCGTCTAGCCGGGAGGGATTCCCTCGTGTCACTTGTGTGCGTTTTTCGAATTGTACACGGGGATTCCGAATGTTTGCGTGAGTTCTGTGTTCACTTCGTTCGTTTTCGGGCCCTCTTCCGTTTCGGTTGTCGTTCTTTCCTTTGGGTTCGTGTTGAGAGCTCCCCACTTGTTGATCAATCGTAATAAATTACCTCCATGATATTCCCATTGTGCGGTTTGTCGCTTTGCTGCTCGAAGGAAATTGTGTTTCCTTGAGACCCGTTTTCGTGAATGGGTCGGAGTGAATGGAGTGAGAACTGTATTATTTTATTGCTACGACTCATTGATAAGCCGCTTCCTACAATTCGTTACTCAGTTAATGTGTGGTTGAGATGTTAATGTTATTGTTTGGGAAAAGTGGTAATTTTATTGTTTCTCTTCACTCTTTTTACACTCTGTTATAAGATAAATACTATGTGATCACATTAGATATGTATGAACAAATGCGTTGAGCATGTATACAGATTATTCGGTCTTCAACAGTAGATTACAAAAAGTCTAGACAGACTCAATTAGCCTAAAAGCCTTGGAAAAATTGTTTGCAACACATAAACTATAATGCAAACACACAGCTACCGATTTGATAGCATAAGTCGACATTACGCATGTGCTTACACAAAGCTGACGACAGCAAAAGCTTAGTAATAAGCTAGTTTTACATTTTGGAAACGGAACCCTAAAATTGATTGCTCAACAATCCGTTTTTAAGAATATAGTAGCATTTTATTTCAGAGTGCAGTGGCATGAGAGCTATCAGTGAGATCTTACAGTCCGCACAACAAGATGCATTGCATGCGTTTATTTAAGTCCACTTCTAGTGCAGCTGGAGTAAAGGACGACCATCGATTAGAGCTTACTACAGAACCCTAAAATTATTGCTCAGAAATGAATTCATAAGCATATAGTAGCAGTGCATCTCAGAGTGCAGTGTTTCAACTAGATTACAAAAAGTCTAGACAGACTCAATTAGCCTAAAAGCCTTGGAAAAATTGTTTGCAACACATAAACTATAATGCAAACACACAGCTACCGATTTGATAGCATAAGTCGACATTACGCATGTGCTTACACAAAGCTGACGACAGCAAAAGCTTAGTAATAAGCTAAGGTAAACGTCCCAATAGCCGTGAAATTTTGAACTTTCCTGACTTTGCAAATCGCCTGTGTTAAAATTATTAGTCTAACAATGATGATATACACACGTGGTTATAGGTAATTTACAGTAGTCTTGACGTAAATAATTTTATGAAATAAATTATAAACATTACTTGTTGTTATTACAAATTAAAATAAAAAAGGGCTGATTGTACAAGTATCCGGCAAGTTTGTACTAATAACCGTTACTATATTGTACCAGAAACCGGTAAACTACACCACGATTTTGAATTCTATTATAAGTAGCATAAGACTTACAAAAACAGCATTTATACATGTTCATCTGGACGGTCGGACTACTGACCTGCTTTATTTTATTTTATACTTAATGTACCTAAGCCGAGAACTGCGTCCACAGAATGAAATATAAGAACTGGTTGAGTTCGCGCACTGAGGTATCCGTACCAACTTGCATTTTTAGGGTTCCGTAGTAAACTAGGAACCCTTATAGTTTCGCCATGTCTGTCTGTCTGTCTGTCTGTCTGTCTGTCTGTCTGTCCGTCCGCGGTTTTACTCAGAGACTATAAGTACTAGAAAGCTGTAATTTGGTATGGGTATGTATATTAATCATGGCAAAAAAGTGGTAGAAAAAAATCTTGAAAAACTTTTTTTTGGGTAGCTCCCATACAAGTAAAGTGGAGGAGTAATTTTTTTTCTCTACCTACCCACTGTGTGGGGTATCATTAAAAAGGTCTTTCAAAAATATTGTGAGGTTAAGAGCACCGTTTTTCGATTTAGGGATCCGTTTCCGAAATATTTGGTTTTAAAGTGAAAATTTTTGTTAGAGGTACGTGTCCCCCGCCCCCCCCCCCCCCCCTCTATCTGCTAAACGGTTATATATGGATACGTGAAAAAAATTACAGCTATAGCATATATACTGAAGTTGAAAGGAAAACTATCAGAGCTGGGTACTAAGTGCAAACTAAAAAGTTATAGGCAACCAACTTATAAAATGTACTGGAAAATGTAAAATTTCATACAATCTTCATTGTTAGATGTTTTTGGTCGTTTAACTGTGAGGTGCGAGTGTAAACAGTGTGAACTCAAAGTTGTCATTCGCAACTACGGAACCCTACACAGCGCGTGGTCCGACACGCACTTGGCCGGTTTTTTTTCTAAGTTTTTATAGTCATGTATGAACTTAAAAAAGTTGTCAAATCATGACATGACGTATTTGATATAATATTTGAATTTGATACCTTTACCTTTAATGTACTAGCTTTTTCCCGCGGCTTAGCTCGCGTTAATGTCGATCCCTCAGAAACAGTTAATTTTTCCCGGATGCAAGGTATCCTTTGTCCTTCTCCGTACTTTAGAGAACATTAAAGGTAATTAAGGCGTGAAAGCGTAACAGACAAACAGACAGAGTTACTTTCACATTCATAATATTAGTATGGATTTGTGATTATCTTACCCTTATGCAACTTGAAAAAGGTATTCAAATTTGTTTTATAGTAAAAATTTTCACCATACGTTGACCCTCCACCCTGATGCACATTGTTTTATGCTTAATTTGAATCCGGTAAGAACGCTATACAATATTTCAAAGGAAAATCAAACTTATTCCCTTGCCATAAAGTCTTAAAATGGGTTTAGGTACAATAAATATTACTGGACTGATGGGTGTACCAATAGCCGGTAAATTTTTGCCGGATTATAGGTCAAGTAGGGAGTTTTGAGTACCAATAAATGTAAAACCCCAAAATATACACTTTTTTAAAAGACACACTAAAATTTATAGTTTGTATTGAAAGATACATTATTTAACTTGTTAAATACATAAAAAAACTTACCAAACTCTTTCTCGTATGAGTATGACACAATTAATATTACGAACATGTCGTTGATTCGTTCAGCAACTGCACACAGCCAAAATGTAAAAAATGTTGGAGTACAAACTTTTGACATTTTATTGTGGTGAAGCTGTCATATTTTTTGGTAATTGTTGCCATTATTATTGATCAAAATATAACTAAAAACATTTTTTTGTATAGAAACATTGTAAATTTATTCGTAAAATCGTGCAAAATTAAAAAATATATTAGATTACCGGTAACAGGGACACTACCGGGAATAGGTGCTTTTACCTTAGTTCTACATTTTGGAAACGGAACCCTAAAATTGATTGCTCAACAATCCGTTTTTAAGAATATAGTAGCATTTTATTTCAGAGTGCAGTGGCATGAGAGCTATCAGTTAGATCTGACAGTCCACACAACAAGATGCATTGCATGCATTTTATTATACTTAGTCCACTTCTAGCGCAGGTGGAGTAACGGACGACAATCGGTTAGAGCTTACTTTTCTCATACCTATTTAATGTATTTCATAGTGGTTACGAGAATCTATGCATCTCTATTTATTCTTTCACTGTTACCGTTACAAAAACATAATTAATTAAAAAATAAATTTAAAAATTGAAATTCAAAAAATTATTTAGTACCTAAGTATATAAAAAAAGCGGAAAAAAATATTACATTTTTAAAACTTAGGAATAATGCAAAATACGCATGAAGTAAATTGTAATCACTTCAGTATCTCCATACTCCAGTCCCAGTAAGAATAGCACAAAGTTGGTTTAAGTGTTTTCTGTCTAGGCATTTTTATATCAAAGATACTTTTATATGAACGGAGAAAATCTTCATACAAAATACGAAATTCCTTTTTTTCCCGACCTAATTACAAAATAAAGATATAAAATAAATATAATATAAAGAATAGTCTGTGTAAAAGATATGCGGCCCTTGATTTAGTGAGGTATAAATTGAATACCTTATGTTAGTAATAACTTGACATTGACGTAAACTTTGTAACGAATACTACCTCTTTATAATAAAAGTACAGATTTGTATGCAGAAGTACATTCCATATCTCAGATATCAGTTCAGCTAATAACAATGACACTGCAGCGAGTGTCTCGAAGTGCAGCGGGAACGGTGCCTTGGTTTAATATTTCAATGATAACCAGCAGTTGGAACGTCGCCAGAGGATCCACAATTGCATACTATTCTATTAATTATTGCTGCCACGCGTTTTGCGAAATATTTTACTATTTATAATACGACTACATTCCATATCTCAGATATCAGATCACTAATAATAATGACTTTGCATCGATTGTCTCGGAGTTCAGCGGGAACGACGCCTTGGTTTCATATTTCAATGATAACCAGCAATTGGAACGTCGCCAAACAATCCACAATTACACACTATTATTCAAGTTATTGCTGCCACACATTTTCCGAATATTTTACTAAATATATGTCATATCTCAGATATCAGTTCAGCTAATAATAATGGCTGTGTAGCGAGTGTCTCGGAGTGCAGTGGAAACGGTGCCTTGGTTTAATATTTCAATGAGAACCAGCAGTTGGAACGTCGCCAGAGGAACCACAATTGCACACCATTCTATGGGTTATTGCTGTTACCCGTTTTGCCAATATTTTACTGTTTGTAGTACGAGTACATTCCATATCTCAGATATCAGATCACTAATAACAATGACTCTGTAGCGAGTGTCTCGGAGTGCAGCGGGAACGGTGCCTTGGTTTAATATTTCAATGAGAACTAGCAGTTGGAACGTCGCCAGAGGATCCACAATTGCATACTATTCTATTAATTATTGCTGCCACGCGTTTCGCGAAATATTTTACTATTTATAATACGATTACATTCCATATCTCAGATATCAGATCACTAATAATAATGACTTTGCAGCGATTGTCTCGGAGTTCAGCGGGAACGACGCCTTGGTTTCATATTTTAATGATAACCAGCAATTGCAACGTCGCCAAAGGATCCACAATTACACACTATTATTCTAGTTATTGCTGCCACACATTTTCCGAATATTTTACTAAATATAGTACGAATAATATATGTCATATCTCAGATATCAGTTCAGCTAATAATAATGGCTGTGTAGCGAGTGTCTCGGAGTGCAGCGGAAACGGTGCCTTGGTTTAATATTTCAATGAGAACCAGCAGTTGGAACGTCGCCAGAGGAACCACAATTGCACACCATTCTATTGGTTATTGCTGCCGCGCGTTTTGCGCATTAGAAATGACCTTACACAAGTAATATAAAACGACATATTACATTACTGAGATGATGGAGCTAGTATACAAATTTGTACGTACGAGTTCATTATATATCCCAGTTAACAGTTTAGCTAATAACAATGACTGTACAGCGAGTGTCTCGGAGTGCAGCGGGAACGGCGCCTTGGTTTAATATTTCAATGAGAACCAGCAGTTGGCACGTCGCCAGAGGAACCACAATTGCACACCATTCTATTAGTTATTGCTGCCACGCGTGTTGCGTATTAGAAATGACCTTACACAAGTAATATAAAACGACATATTACATTACTGAGATGATGGAGCTAGTATACAAATTTGTACGTACGAGTTCATTATATATCCCAGTTATCAGTTTAGCTAATAACAATGACTGTACAGCGAGTGTCTCGGAGTGCAGCGGGAACGGCGCCTTGGTTTAATATTTCAATGAGAACCAGCAGTTGGCACGTCGCCAGAGGAACCACAATTGCACACCATTCTATTAGTTATTGCTGCCACGCGTTTTGCGCATTAGAAATGACCTTACACAAGTAATATAAAACGACATATTACATTACTGAGATGATGGAGCTAGTATACAAATTTGTACGTACGAGTTCATTATATATCCCAGTTATCAGTTTAGCTAATAACAATGACTGTACAGCGAGTGTCTCGGAGTGCAGTGGGAACGGCGCCTTGGTTTAATATTTCAATGAGAACCAGCAGTTGGAACGTCGCCAGAGGAACCACAATTGCACACCATTCTATTGGTTATTGCTGCCACGCGTTTTGCGCATTAGAAATGACCTTACACAAGTAATATAAAACGACATATTTATTACATTACTGAGATGATGGAGCTAGTATACAAATTTGTACGTACGAGTTCATTATATATCCCAGTTAACAGTTTAGCTAATAACAATGACTGTACAGCGAGTGTCTCGGAGTGCAACAGGAACGGCGCCTTGGTTTAATATTTCAATGAGAACCAGCAATTGGCACGTCGCCAGAGGATCCACTATTGCACACCATTCTATGGGTTATTGCTGCCACGCGTATTGCGCATTGGGAATGATATTACTCAAGCAATATGAACCGAAAAATTACTGACTATTTTGTTTGCTTTACATTATGTGATAGCTACCTACGGCCACTGTAAACCCAGTTGTTTAATCTTACAAATTATATTAATGTTTACTAATATTGCATGTTATATAACCAAGAGATAGGTAATGCATAAGTATCATTAATAACATAAGGTACTTACCTGACAGATATATAAATTTTTTTAAAGGGACGTAAATAACTTTTGATCCAATTAAAAATAAATAATAAGCAAAGTACTATACCTCACTATTTACACTTCATATATATCAACTACAATTATTGCTATTATCAACAGCGCTTAAAACTTACTACAAAATAAATAGAAATACATTATATCTTCCATTTACTGAAATCAAGTGAAATCCGTGGTTAATATCAGAAATTTGAACATAATATTCTTTATAAAATTAAAGATGAAAAACCTACTAATGTATCGTATCCTACTAAACTTATTTCATATGATTATATTTTAAGCCCTTGGCATTATAGAGCAAATCACAAAAACGTAAAATTATAAGTTAGAAGAACTACCGTCAATATAATTCCAAGGACATCATTAAAAACGAACTAAACGTAACTTATTCTGGAGCCAGGGCCGTATTCTAAACATCCCCAGGAAACGAGGACAAATAATATTCCGCTAATCGTGTCATCGATTCAAAAAGCTCAAAACACTATTTTCAAAGCGGCACAAAAAATAGGAGGTCCAACACCTACAGGCTCTACAAACTTTCGAGACTCTTGATGTTCTAGAAAGAATAACTAAAAAGCATTAGAAGACCTACTATCAATAAAATTCCAAGGACATCATTAAAAACGAACTAAAAGTAACTTATTCTGGAGCCAGGGCCGTATTCTAAACATCCCCAGGAAACGAGGACAAATAATATTCCGCCAATCGTGTCATCGCCTCAAAAAGCTCAAAACACTATTCAAAGCGGCACAAAAAATAGGAGCTCCGACACCTACCGGCTCTACAAAGGTAATGTAGTTATTTCAGTGCTTGTTTATTTACAAAATATCACTCCGTTTGAAGGCGGACCATCAAAATGAGTCGTAAAGCTGGAAATTCCATAAAAAGTCGTGTTGATGACCTCCTAATTGAACCCCGCTCTTTGTAGCAGAGACAATGGATGCGAGTGTGGAACCATGTGCTTTGGATGAATTGATTTCGAATTTCTGAATACAGTTGTACTATTGACTACTTACTGAGTGGGCAATCTTACACCATAAGAAAGAATAGCGCCAAAGAATCATTGGCTCGGCAAAGGCCTCTTCTCTATTTCGTCAACCAAAACGCCACACCACAAAAGCAAATAAGACTTTTTTTCTGTGCGACACTATACCAGAAGAAAAAAAAGTAACATGAAATGTGAAATTTTGTCTTTAAAATTGAAATAGAAGTTTTCAATTTTCAAAATAAAATGGCGTCAATGTCATAAAACATGGCACATCTAGTGTATTTTCTTTTGTATAAGAAAAAACCGGTTAAGTGTGAGTCAAACTCGCGCAATGAGGGTTCCGTACAATATGCTTCGTGAACACACACACAATGTGCAAAAAATGTTTTATTCAATTGACTAGCGCCATCTAGTGGTGTTTTAGTGAACTATTTCCCTAGATGAACTTATTATTGTGAGTTTACCACTTAATTTTCAAGTGATAGAATTCTTATTATTTTTCCTGTAATCTTTAAGGAATGAACTATATTTTGTAATTTTTTCAAAATTTTCGGCCCAGTAGTTTCGGAGATCAGGGGGGGGGAATGGTCAATTTTTGCCTTCTTTCGTGAATAAAATCAAAAGTATTGATTTTACCCGAACAAAAAAAAATATTTTTGAGATCCTCATAATGAGCCCTTTCATTTGATATATGACACAGTAAGGTTTGCAAAACTTTCTTTTAAAATTTTGTAATTGGGTCCCTCAAAATGACCCTTATTTCAAAAAAATCTTTATTTACTTTGCACATCCGTGTTTGGGTCATAGGATTACACTATCTTACCAAATTTCATCTAATTTGGTTCAGTAGATTCGGAGAAAATCGGCTGTGACAGACGGACGGACGGACAGACAGACGCTCGAGTGATCCTATAAGGGTTCCGTTTTTCAACTTTTGTACGGAACCCTAAAAAAGTCAACGACTATACATTTTTATCTCCGTTTCTGTAACATTGAGTAAAATTTGTACAAAAGATCCATTAAAACTGACAAAAGGAGCGTAAACTAACTCTAATAGTTATAATAAAATCAGCCAAGAGCGAGTGAGAGTCGCACACAAGGGTTCCTTACTGTTGTACGGAATATAACTTATATAATACGTATATAACTACATAAAACGCTCCAAAAAAGTCTTTGTGAAGCCTTCACTTAGTATTAATTTTACTTTATTTTTTACTATTTTTACAGCAACAGCACAAAATATATACACATATTTTATGAAAATTGCAAATCTTACCTTTTTACGTTAAAGGAGATAAAGGCCTGTGAAAGGCGGATGGATAGATATCGGAGGCATATAAAAGTAAGTCCCGTTTTTACCCTCTGTCTACGGAACACTAAAAAGGATTGCATTAAGATTTGCCTAATAAAAGAGTTAGTCACAAGAGCCATACGCTCCGTTCTGTCGAAGTAACCCGAGCCGCCCGTTTATCTGCTGTCGAGCAATTACTGAAGCGTGAAAAGGAACGTCCTCCTATTATTTACACTGCGTTTTGTAATGCGGGCGTTCCGTTTTTGAAAAATATTGAATTTCCTAGCGTATCATTCTAATCGATGCAGCACGACTTGCGTGATCCGTTACAGTTCTTTTTTATTTTCTTAATTAGTTAAATAATTTTTGTCTTGATGTTGAGTTCCAAGTATTTTTTGTCTATATAGAACATTGATTTGATGTAAATTTGAATTTAAGAAAAAAAATTTTTTCATAATTTAGGTAAATTCACATTTCTTTTTAACAATCACAACTTATTATATACGCCTGATTCTTTATTTGTTACAAAGTAAACTATAATTTCTTCCACTTTAATTAGTTTTTAAGGTTAATTATTTGCAAGTAAATTTCTCTTGAAATATAAAAACTATAATTGCAGAACATTACTAGGAACACACAATTAATTATTTTAATATTAAAAAGTTGACAGTCATGTGATATATATATATATATATAACAAAAACAAATAAAAACTGTTATATCCAGTTGTCCCACAATTATAAATCAATTACAATATAATTAATACACAATCATTTAATAATTATACTTAGTGAAATAGCTTGGGATTGTGCATTTCTTAAAAAGCGTTACATAATAAATAACGTTTTCTCATAATCGAAGAAATGGAATATAATATACGTATAGGATAAGCGTAGTAGTTAATTTATTTGTAACAAAAAAACATATTACTACGTATTTCTATTTTCTTTTATTTTATGTACCTATATTATAGTATTGCAAAAATCATTTTGATCGGTTTTAGATACGTTTAAATTGAACTATGACTAATATAAGGTCAAATTACTTACCTATTGTAAAAGCCTCATAAAAAGTCGTAAGCATTACTTACAGTTCCTTTTTTATCTTAAAGTTACAATTTTGTTTTTATAAAAGTTGAAAAGATATTATTGAAATCGTAATGGTGGAAACATGTCAATACAAATTAGAGTGATTCGGGCCCGCCGCGTTGCCGATGCATTTTTTTTAATAATCTGACTCCGAGGCAAAGAAAACGAATGCAAAAATAAATGGCTTATGTGTATTAAAACTGACAGATGATTAGTTGAAAAGGATTTGCTAAGTAGACGTTGAAATCAAATGTTTTTGTTAAATGAGGATAATAAGTTCCTACTCATATAAATATTTTCACACATTATTGCTTTATTCTTATACATTTTATTTTTCAAATTTGAAGCAATTGAGATGTTTGCCAAAAAAATATTATAGAGCTATCGCATTTTGTTTTTGTTGTTTGTTAATTACGGTTACAGAAAAATTAACTAGTGGTTCATCTTATTTTTCTGACTAAGTCTAGGTAACAGTAGTCTTTATTTTTGTCATCTCTACATTTATAGATATATTACTTTCATTAGAATTAACCCTATTCGAAAACACCAAATAATACATTAGTATCTTCTTACACCTACGACTATAATTGTTAAGTATTTTTTTAAACAGACCGGATTGATTAGCTAATAAAGACTAGTATCATACAATATTATTTTTATTGTAAAGTTTGTTTAATTGGAACACCGGGTCCCAAACCGAAGGAGTCACCTAGGTATAACCTAGTAAAAATTCCTGTCTGGACTGTAAAACGAATATTTCTCACTTGTTTGAAAAAACTACCTTATTTTATTTAAAACAAATAAACAAATAAAAAAATACTATTGCACCTACTCTACCTTGTTTAATACTATGTAGAGTCGCATCTATGTTATAAACAAACTAAAAAACGCTATATTCTATTATATTCTAATATTTTGTATGCTTTAGTTACGTTTGTAGGAAGCTTTGGCCTTTTTTATTTACGAAATTGAACATTTAATTAGTAATAAAAACTTATTAGGATTTTTTTCATTTGCGGTTATTAATAACCCTATTCAAAAATCTTCCGGATAGATTTTTCATTATTATAAAGATTGCTAAAGTAATTTTAAATATAATGTCAACCTTCATATAAATAAATTTAAAGCTACGCGATCAACGCAACCTACAACAAAAATAATTACAAAACTACACCCATAAAATAAAGAAACGCCTATCAAAAAGGAGGCTGGCAAATAATGACATCACTTTACGAGTAAATCCGTGATTTCAGAAGTCAAACACAGTCTGAGTCAAGCGACTACCGTTTCCGGCCCCAATAAACAAATCCCAACTAATATTATAAATGTGAAATTTATTATACATGTAATAATTACCTAATAAGGCATTTGTCTCTCACCCCACCTGATAGTAAGTGACGATGAAGACGAGGATGTTACATGCCTATCGAAGTGATACCCATTTATTCTACTTTTGAATGTCCTGGGACTGTTACAGTCCCAGGACATTCAAGTGTTTCAAATATTTAATACTAGCTGTTGTCCGCGGCTTTGCCCGCGTGTTATATCGCTTATGTCGATTTCCGAAGTATTAAATAATTAAAACACAAAGCGTCAATACGAGCCGAAAATTAAAGTTAAGTGGTCCCCGGCCGGCATTTCTTTTTTAAAACCGCATTCCGCAATTCTATTTGTTTATTTATTTGTTACCTCTTTACGCTTTACCTACTAAAACAATCTTCTAGAAATTTGGCATACACATTGATAATGCTATCGAAAAATGACATAAGCGATATCTAACGCGGGCGAAGCCTCGGACAACAGCTAGTATTAAATATTTGAAACACAAAGCGTCAATACGAGCCGAAAATTAAAGTTTACTGGTCCCGCGGGCCAGCATTTCATTTTTAAAATCGCATTCCGCGATAGGCCTAACCGGGCGATGCGCGCACAAACAACATTTTTTAATCTAACTTTAGCGTTTGTAAAAATTACTATTTAAAAATTTACGGAGCAACCACTAATTAACAGGGATTTAACCCTTCCGTCGCAGCCGCCTTAAAATTTAACCCGGCGGAAATATTTGGCCGTATTAAAATGTGAAAAATTAATGCGGACGGAGGGCCGCGGAACTGTAGGATGCGGTACCGACGTGAGAATTCTTGTGCTTAGATCACGTTTCTTTAATTAATATAAGTATTAATGTAAGTCTTGTTTTAAGTTTAAAATATTTTTGTCAATAAAATAAAAGTTTTAAAGCGATAAAAATAGAACAAAAAATAATTTTAATGTTGTATTTTAATTTTACATTATCGTATAGTATCGACTCTACCACGGCGGTCTAAAACAAAAAAAAATATAATACATATCCACACAGATTTTATTGATAATTAGTTTCAAGTTATTTATTATTTACAATTATTTCAAACTATCCTATTTGTCTAATTTGATTGATGCTACTCATAAAAAATTCCTTGCTCTACCTACTAACTCACAGTTGTAGATAAATAAAATAAAAAGAGACTAAGTTCAAATTAAATAAAACAAATAACTGTTCAAACAAGCATCAGGAATAGGTGACCAATATAACCAAAATTATTTAAAACAACATCTTCGTCCTTCATGCTCTAACAAAAAATGTAGAGTCAACAAATAAACAGAGGTAGAGCGCGTTGAATTCGAAACGTACCTTGCCGTGGTGCAGTCCCGGTACAGCACGTCGAAGTCCTTGCAGCTCAGCAGCTTGCAGCGGTTGACGCCGGGCTGGATCGCCCCCAGCCCGCGCAGGATGCGCACCTGCTCCACATTGCACACCAGCGGCACTATGTCCAGTCTTTTTAGCTTCGTGTACACCGTGTGCAGACCGCCCACCAGATGCTTGAGGAACAGTTCGAACGCTTGCGGCAGGCATAACATCGTATCCCCCTGGATTATAAACGCCGCGACTTTCTGACCGCGATAATCAACCAATTTGCACTCGTTTGCCGAAGGGTCCGATGTAGATATAGGAGGCGGACTCCCGTATCGCGGCGGGCCATGGTGGTGGGCCGCCGCCATCAGCTCCAGAGGCGAGTGGTGCATCATCTGCAGCGAGCCCAGCAGACCCAGCCCCGGCGGCGGCAGCGGCATCCGCGGCAGCAGCTGCTGCGGCGGCGACATCGCCCGCGCCGGCGACGCCGCCTTCACTCGCGGCGAGCCTCCCGAAGACCCGCTCACCTCGCTCGCAGTCGACGCTGAGTCCACGGCGGACTCCATTCTCGACAAGTGACTACGCACGCATCACACGCCCGTCGCGCGCGCTAGCCCGCGCAACAATAAATAAAAAGCCGGAGCGAACGAGGGCGCGGCGACGTGCGCGCGCCCGCCCCGGCCGCCGCTTCTCATTGGTCAACTGCTGTTCTCGGTTTAATTCGATTGGTTGGTAAAGTCGCCGCGTAGTCTCCGCCCTTTTTTCGTTGCGTTGCGAGAACGCGCGAAGAAACGTTCCTGTTTCTTTTGGGTGTTGTGCGGTGCGGCCGCGCGCCGGGGGTGTATTGATAAGAATGTCACCGGCAATCAATATGGGCTAGAGCCGCGCGTACTGTGGCCACACCGCGCGCGCCGCCACGCCACGCCATTCATAATATTACTCCAATGAACTTAATAACGAATTCATTAAATATTTTCATGTCATCTGCGTGTTTTTAATAACTAGTTACTATAATTATAGCTTGTTATGTTCAATTATCGATTCCGTAA
Source organism: Rhodophaea formosa (assembly GCA_963082605.1). Lineage (NCBI taxonomy): Eukaryota > Metazoa > Arthropoda > Insecta > Lepidoptera > Pyralidae > Rhodophaea > Rhodophaea formosa. The sequence continues at coordinate 4,198,903 of OY720216.1, read as the reverse complement.
TAAGGAAATGTATCTTTGATATACTGCGACCTGTTAGAAATAAAATGATGCGGCGTCCAATACTGGGGAGGCTAGGGTAAGTGAGTAAGTAGCAAACTTTCGTTAGTAAGTTGACGTCACGGTGACGTAACGGAATTAAGTAGTTTAAACCATCTTGTATTAAGCGTCAAATAAATCGTTATTTTTATGTTGGAAGTTGTTTGAGAATTAATTAAAATGAAGATTACACTGAAAAAAATAGATTCTAACTAAGCTAACTTTTTGCTTAGTTGACATTAAATTACCTGATATAACTATTATTTTGATAACTTTAAACAACGTGGCTTAGTTTCAAGAACAAATTCATTTTAATTATATCAACTACTACGAATTATGGATATTTTAATCAAAATTCTTTGTTATTTCATACAATGCTTTTATTTCTTGTTTAATTCTATTGATTCACCTTGTTATATTAACTATTTTTAGGTTTGTTTATACTAACAAGCAACTTGATAGTATCAATAAATTATATGATACATTTTAACAACAATCTTGATTGATTTCATTATTACGTAATTGAATCACTTGTGAGAAGTAGTCACGTCTAATAAGTACTTTATTAATGTAACAAAACGAAACGTTTCCGTTTTCGCCTCCCGCGCATCTTCCCCCCGCAGCCCCACGCGCAGTGCCGGCCGGCGTTTCTCTTTCATTTGCCGCTGTCATCGTCTGAAGCCTGGGCGCTTTGCTTCTTTTTCGCAAGTTTGCTGGAGTTTTTACTGAGAGTGAATACCTACCTTTATTGTTTCTCAATTAGTACCGACATAAATAGAACTTGCGTGTGTGTGTGTGTGTGCAGTGTAGTTAGTGTAAAACATGGACGAAGTGGTGGATTTGTTAAGAACTTTTAATTATCTAACTGACGGACTAATTAGATTTTTTTAGGAAATTAGCCTATTGTGTTTATACTTATCGTACGTTACCTACTACATACGTTTATGCCATATCTTGTGTCTACTAAATTGTACAGAACATGACTAATAAATGAATGAGTAAATTATATCATCTTTAATTGCTCATACAAAGTTCCTCATACATACCTACTTCAGCCAAAATATAATAGGGCAAAAGTCAAGTCTAATGTTCGATTAAAATACTTGTCTTTAGAAATACGCATTTCTTTTTAAGTGCTCATGTTTTCATCAATAGGACTTTTTATTGATTATAAATCTTATATTAACATGAGGTTATTATTTAAGCTTGTATTTAATGCTGACATGTACCGTTGTCATAATGACTACCAGTTTTACTTAATTTTATTTAGATATAAGTCTTATGCATTTAAACCAAGTGGCTTATTACTTATAGTCATGATTATGTACCTACTCCCTTTTATTTCAAATAAGATCTCGTATTAAGGCGACTACTGCAGCGAAACTAGCGCCACCCATCATTTTATTCTTTTACTTCTCAATCAGGTCAAATTGAAAAAATCTAAGACAGCACTTCGCTAGTAAATAACTTGGTAGTATTTTTGGTATTACTTTTCACTATTTTTCCTTTGGTTAACTCATTGAAAAATAATGTCTTAGATTTTTTTCAATTTGATCTGATTGAGAAGTAAAAGAATACGAGATCTTATTTGAAATAAAAGAGAGTAGGTACATAATCATGATTATAATTAATAAGCAACTTGGTTTAAATGCATAAGACAAATATCTAATTTGAGTTATACAGGTAGTCAATATGACAACGGTTCATGTCAGCAATAAATACAAGATTAGTTGAAATAAACAATATACTGCGGCCAATTTGACAACATCTAGGTTCTGACAATAAATGAGGTTAATTGTTTTGATGACCTTTCATGAAGATATTGACCAAGATCTTAGTCAAATCTACAAATGAAGTTTGTTAACGTAAAAAAGTATAATATTTAAGTTGAACAAGATCTGAGGTCTGACAACTAATTCGTCTTTATTGATTTGATGACTTTTCATGAACAAATTGACCAAGATTTCAGTCAAATCTACAAATGAAGTTTGCTAACGTAAAAAAGTTTAATTCTTAAGGTGAACAAGATTTGAGGTAAACTAAATTACTATAAGTGATTAAACTGATACATTACTTAGTAGACAGAACTATGATAATTTAACAAAGTTCTCTTAGCTGCAGTAGTCAAGATCTATGTAGGCTCATATGGAAACAAGTAGTGTGATAACACTAAACAAGATATTTGTTGATCTAGTCAATTTTTTTTTTCAGTGTAGGCGAGTAAAGTTGGCGCTACCTGAACTTAAGCTGAGTGATTAAAGTGAACTGTCGGACTTGGAGGTTGTTTTATTGATATCTTAAGTGGGCGAACTCGCTATAAATATTTGACGGCGGTTCTGTCTTGACCTTGACCCGCGGGAGGTAGAGCTATGGGTTGATGGACTGCGTCAGACGACTTTAGGTGATAAGATGTTAGTGTGTTTACCTGTAATGCGTTATAAGTAGTCATGTATATTTATATAAAGTGTTTGAAAATTTTCAATTGCATATTATCATAGGAAGATGATATGTAGATTTTAAAAAAATGTGATTACGTGAGTGTCCGAACTGAAAGTACTGCTAAGCAAACTTTGAATTTAATATAGGTAAGCATTTGTTACCTATCCAATATTCGTAGATATGATATTAGGTAGATACCAGAAAGTCTTTCTTCTTCTGCCTTTACCTTATCCCACTTTTTTATGTGGGGTCGGCACAGTGTGTCAGTTATTTCCACCTTGATCTCTCATCCACCATAGCCTTTGTCACTCCCTTCCTGTTCATACTCTCTTTGACAAAATCGATCCATCGTTTCTTAGGTCTCCCTCTGTTCCGCGTTCCATCTTCTTTCAAATCTAATGCCTTCCTTGTGATATGACTTTCTTCTCCCTATAGGTATCTCAAATAGTTTTTGGACTAAGTATCAAGGTACTTAGGTACTTTTTTCACTGATGTGAAAATTTTTAATTAATAAATAAAGACATGGGATATATTTTCGCTGAAAACGTGTGGCTTAAATTAAACAAAGGGAGAGTCTGCTTTTACACTAAGAACAACAATGATACTTTTTAATGAATGAAACCTTTCTACAAAAGAAATCTAATTGATCTTCCTTTCAAAAAGAAAAGTTCGAAGGATATACTAATAATATGTATAGTAAAAGATATTAAGTAAGAAAGTATATATTTAATGCGACATCTAGTTCTAAACTAAACCCAATTTAACTAGGTAGAGTCATGAAAATATCTTGCTCTACCTACTAATAATCATTACAATATTGTAATTATACAAAAAAAACACACTTTATCACTAATTAATATTTGGTTTAATTCGTCTTAATCCTGAAGTCTGTATTGTACCTGGTAGTGCTCTAGTTTTTACTAAACTGTCCAGAAAAGCAGCTAAAATATTAGTATAGGTCCTTACCTGTACCTGCTCCCGTCCAGTAGCTAGCTAGCCCTATAGTACTTAAGTTCAAGACTGTGTTATGGAATACTATACGAGCTCCGTGGCGCAGCGGTCAACACGCCTGCTTGCGACACGGATGGTCCCGGGTTCGATCAGTCAGGCCAAGGTCGAAAATGATTTCAGATAAACCTTGGTCTTGGATGTTTATCTAGGATATAGGTAAGTATCTATTATAAAATTTAGTATCCCACAATACAAGTCTCGAACTTACTTTGGGGCTGGCTCAATCTGTGTGATTTGTCCGTATATAAGTATTTATTTTATTTATTTTTTATTTTAATTAACGATACTATATTTTATGACAAATACATACCTATAGTCTTAGTAGATAAACATTCAAGACCCAGGTCCATCTAATAAAGACCTGACTGGGAATTGAACCCGTGACCTCCGGTATACCAGCCTGCTATTACGAGCTCCGTGGCGCAGCGGTCATCACGCCTGCCTGCGACACGGATGGTCCCGGGTTCGATCCCCGGTCAGGTCAAAATGGAAAACGATCTTTTTCAGATTGACCTGGGTCTTGGATGTTTATCTATATATGTATTTGTTATAAAATATAGTATCGTTGAGTTAGTATCCCATAACACAAGTCTTTCTTTAGAACTTACTTGGGGCTAGCTCAATCTGTGTGATTTGTCCGTATATATTTATATTTATTTATTTATATTATGACCTTACACCATCAAGTGTAATGTTTTTAAAAAAAGCTTATAAACATCAAAGAGACCTCTCCAACCCGTCTGGCCAGCGTGGATGTAGGCTAAATCCTCTGACTGCTCTGACTAATATCTGGTAGTACAGAGAGGTTCGTGCTCCTGCAGTGGACACTAAAAACGACCCGATGACGATGATAATGATAATAATTAATTTGTTTATAATTTGACGGCAGAAAATCCCATCCCATCCCAACTAATAATAATTTAAGTAGCCAGAATACGGCTACTTGCCACCGCAGGGGTTAAATGCGAAAGTGATTTGTTTGTTTATTTGTTTGTTACGCTTTTACGCCGTATCTACTAAACCGATCATCATGAAAATTTGCAAACACATTGGTTAGGGTACCGAGAAGGACATAGGCTATATATTACGCGGGCGAAGCCGCGGGTAACAGCTAGTGATAAAATATAACATAAATAATACGTCTGCTGCCGCTCACCCGCCGTGGAATGACTGACCTTGTAATTCGCAATTCGGTCGTTGTACCGGTTAACGATTTTAGCGTAATATAGAGTTAAATTCTGCTGCTTGTTAAATCACGTTGTTTATATAAGTTTACAACTTGTGTTTTAATAAGTAGTGAGGTATAATTAATTACATAGGTAGATTTTATGAACAGCAGCATATTATGTCAGCTGAAGAAAAAAAAACAGATTATTACAACTGTGGTTTGGCTGACCTTGTAATTTGCAATACGTTTTTTGTACTGGTTCACTAATTTCTGTCGAATGTAGAGCTAAGGCTGACATACATACTAACACGTCTTTTTTCCTTGCGGGGTAGACAGAGCCCAGGTCTACATATAAAACTTAAAAGCCACGTTTATCATGTTGGTGAGTTTGTAGGTGGAGAACGGAATCAAAATAGTGATGAGCTACGGCTGACCAGCCTTCTAAATGAAATGAAATGAAATTGTTTATTTCAGACTGCATAGTTAAAACAATACAAGTCCATATTTTGTTAGTAAGAAACCTATAAAACTATATTAGTAAAATTTTAAATGTGGCTTAAACCTGTTATTTTTTAACCACATTTTTATTCAGATTGTAACTTTTACATAATAAGTAGAACAAGATAATTTGCCGCAAATATTGAAACAGATTACTTCTCCGCTGCCGCCCGCCTAACGTAGTAACCTGACCTTGTAATTAGCAAGGGTTCTTTGAACTTCGTTGTACCAATTCACTATTTTGGAGTATGGTAGAGGTAAGAGTTAAGGCTGCTGCTTGTTAAATCATGTTGTTTGAGTTTAAACTTGGGCTATAAGTAAGTAATTTCAAAGCGAAAGTGAGTTTGTTTGTTACGATTTTACGCCCTATCTACTACTTAACTGATCATCATGAAAATTTGCATACAAATAAGTAGGTTAGGGTACGGAGTAAGTAGAGCTAAAGGCTACTCCTTTTAAAATCATGTTGTCTTTAACAGTTCACAATTGTATTGTATTAAGGTTACCATTTATAACTTGTGTATAAAAACTAGAACAACATCAGTTGACAGCTAAAAATATGAGGAGCCCGATGGTCCAGTGGGTGTGAGCTCTATGAGCGCTTACGAATGTTAAGCAACCCCTGGTGCAGTCCTTTCGTCTCTCTCGAAAATATCTCGTGCTCCTCCGTGCTTCAGAAGGTACGTTAAGCCGCTGGTCCCGGCTGTCATCGTTGATGGCAGTCGTTAAGCTATGTCAGATGCCTTAAGGCAGCTTGAAAAATCTGACAGCAGTGTTGGCCACTTACACATACGAAAAACAAAACAAAGCTAAAAATATAAACAGACTAACAGTCCGCCCCGGCTTTTACCGTGGTACAAACCTAGGCACTCAGGGATACAATGTACCTATCTAAAAGAATTTTTATAATCAGTCCAATACAATAGTCTGAGATGAGCGCGTTTAAAACCAAACAAGCAAACAAACTTTTCGGCTTTATAATATTATAATATTAGTTGGGACTAGCCGTGTGGTTCCCGGCAGAGAAGAATGGGACCGCTCCAAGTCTTCCCGTGGATGTCGTAAAAGGCGACTTAGGAAACTCAAGCTGAACAAAGCTTGTAAACATCAGAGAGACCTCTCCAACCCGTCTGGCCAGCGTGGAAAGTGTAGGCCAAATCCTCTGACTGCTCTGGCAGTACAGAGAGGGTCGTGCTCCTGCAGTGGAGACTAATAAAGACCTGATGATGATGATGGGACTAGCTGTTACCCGCGGCTTCGCCCTCGTAGTATATAACGTATAGGACATACGCTATAAACTAGTAGTCTTAGTATCCTAACCTATGTGTATGCCAAATTTCATGATGATCGGTTCAGTAGGTAGAACGTGAAAGCGTAACAAACAAATAAACAAACAAACTCACTTTCGCATTTATAATATTAAGTTAGGATTAGGATAGGATTAGAATAGTAGGTATAGATTGCCGCTGCCGCCCGCCCACCGTGGCATCACTGACCTTGAAATTCGCAAGTTTGCGTTCGTTTTACCGATTTACTACTTAAGCATAATGTAGAGCTGAAGGCTGCTGCTTGTTGAATCATGTTGTTTTTAGAAATTAGTAATAAATTATAATTTATAACTTAGTTTTAAAGAACAGTAGCATATTAAGACAACTAAAAACATAAAAACAGAATATTTCTCTGCTGCCACCCTCCAAACGTATTATAACTGACCTTGTAATTACCAAGCCTGCGTCCGTTGTGCCAGTTTACTATTGTTGACTAAAGTAGTACTGTGGCTGACTTGCCTGCTAAAACCTGTTATCTTAAACAATTTATAACTTGTGCATAATAAATAGAACAATATAATTTGAGAGAGTTTGTGGTGAGAAATCAAGGGATGCAGTTGGGGTTTACCTTAGACGATTTTGCAAATTGATTTTAGTGGACTTTATAATATGAAATTGGTGTAGTTTGGTGTTATAAATGCTCGTGCTCATGAACAATTTGTGAAATAGTTAAAGTAGACTGTTATATGGAGTTACTCGTATAGATTCACCACCAGAAGCTCCCAAGAGGCATCAAAGAACATACGCCATCTTTGATGCTACTTGTTAAAACTTTACCCTACAACACCGATACCTTAGTATCTCAATTTACTGGACATTGGCAGAATTACTGAAATCTCGGTTGAAGCCATATTATAAAACAGAAGAAGAAGAAGAATTTATATGATAGCTGAAAATATTGGAATAGATTAATTCTCCACTGCCGCCCGCCCATCGTGACATGGCTGACCTTGTAATTCGCAAGCCTGCGTTCGTTGTACCGGTTTACTATTTTCGCGTAATACAGCTAGGGCTTTGACCTTGGTGTGAAATTTCTATTGTTTGATGATTTACTTATAGTCTTGAGGTGAATTTTATATATAGATATTTTAGTGAAAACGCTTTATTGATAAATCAGTTAGTGAACATTTCAAGGTAATAAGAAAAGTACTTAAGATTAACTAGCAGTGTTTTTTCTTCGATTTTACCAATTTGAGATACCTACTCATTGCAATTATTTCATCCGCAGGTTTGTTGATATGGGTTTTATAATTGTTTTTTGCTTAATAAGAAGGAGTTTCATCGTCGTTGTCGACTCAGTCGCAAGAAGTGCTGAATACAGGCCTTCTTCAAGGATATCCATCATAGGGGGTTTTGCCATACTCACCACGCTTGGCAAGCGGGTTAGTGCCTATCTCAGTTCTGATTGCTGCTGACTATTGAAACCGTTTTTGAGCCGAGAGAAGGATAGAAATTTGTTGCTGGATAAAGTAACTGGGATGCTACTTGCTCGGATGGATTGGGGATGAGAAAGTAGCAGCCGTTGCCATACCTCTAAGCACCAGACTGGTAGTTGAGGATGACACCACCAAATGACGAAAAAGTTTCATTGAAAATGTTACATATTATCACGGCTTTATCCCTAGTGGGGTAGACAGAGCCGAAAGTCATGAGACTTGGCCACTTTAAGCATCATAGTGGGCGTAAAGGTGGGCGGAATCAAAATAGTGATGGGTTGCTAGCCGCATCGCCTATTGATGTGATTCCCTAGATTTTTGCCCAATCCCTTGACCGGCTTTAACGGTCTGCGCGGGAAGAAAAGCAGCTCAATAGAGTTGATCTTAAAACAGAGTGAAGAGAGCAAGAACTTCTTTCAGAGTAACGTTCTCACAACGAATTTATCAACAAACAAATGATGTATTTGTGTGCACAATAAAAAAAACGTTTTACAAAACATATCACTCATTATAGAACAGTAGCAAAGGGTCGCAAGTGTTCAAACAATACCAATCTGGCCACAATAGCTATCGAGACTTCCAAAACACTTCAATTTTTTGTATAGAGCTGCGACATCACGTACCTCATACAGGAAGTGCTTTAAAATGTTAAAGGATAATAACCTTTACGTTCTTTAAATATAGGGTTTATTTTGTTTTAAATGTAATGGATTATTTCATTTTTGCATTAGAAGTTTTGTTTTTAACAAGTACCTATGTGTTTCTTTTTTCTTTATTCAACAGTTTCTTATTACAAGAGGGTTAATTGTTGTTAAGTAAGAAACCATTGTTTTATTTTCTGTAATAATAACATGTCTTTAAGAGATTCTAAGTAGTTAAGTACATTCACAAAATATCAACGTTTGAATAGGTGAGTATTTATTCTAAAATTAAAATATATTTTCTAGAAAAAATTTTTTGTTGGTTTTTCATAATAAAGTAGCAATTACAGTAAAATACTTAAGTATAAATGATCAACGGGTTAGTATACTTTTATGTTAGAGATTTTTGATCTGACTAACCTAACGACTAGCATTATTCATTTTTTTCATTTCTTGTTTTATATATTTTTATTTAAAAACACATTTTGTTTCGAGTCAAAATGGCTACACATATACCTATATAAAACATTTATTAAGGCCAGAATTTGTCAACCAAAAAATACTATGAAATATTTTCATTCAATCTTTCAAGGCCTGTAGGGCAGATAAACACATAAGTCATCATCATCATTTCGTGTAGATGACACGGTCAGTCGACCATGCACACCCTGGTGTCAGAGTTCTTCGGAACCGCCTCTCGGCCTCTGACGTGGTTCCATTAACGACTACCAGATGGCAGCCGGGACCACCGGCTTAACGTGCCTTCCGAAGCACGGAATCATCTTTCTTATCAGACAATCAGGTGATTCATGCCTGCAATGTCCTAACCAAACTGGAAACAACTTAACAAAGTATGCTTCCCGTGGGAATCGAACCCACGACCCCCGGGTCAACAAGGCAAACGCCTTAACCACTGGACCACGGAGGCAGTTAAGTAAAAAGTTATATGTGTACCGTAGGGGTATTGCTTCATGATATAGAATAGAGTTAAAGTTGCTAACCTAATTCCTAGAACACAAAAGAAAAATATATGTTTTTTCTCAACCACAATCAATCATTTGCGACAAAGATGGCGACATTGTGACAACGAGACAAGTATGGACGAGAACAAAGGACAATCTTATCTTATTTACTGAATACTAATTCATAATGCCTGCTACGCGTTTCGAGGAGATATTAAAATATGTTTTAAACGCAGTAAGTATTAGCCCCATGGAAAATTGGTTTATTTAGACAGGCTTAGTTGCCCCTTTGGGGAACGAACACGGTTTTGTTAACTTGTATATTTTTATACATACATACATACATCACGTCTTTATCCCTTGCGGGGTAGACAGAGTCATGAAACCCACAGGCCACTTTTAGCATTGTAGTGGGCGTAAAGGTGGAAAGCGGAATCAAAATAGTAATGGGTTGCTAGCCGCATCGCCTATCAATGTGATTCTTAGATTTTCGCCCAATCCCTTGACCGGCTTTTACGGTCTGCGCGGGAAGAAAAGCAGCTGGTATATTGTATGTTTTCTCTTTTCTCTTTTCTCTTTTCTCCCAAACCGGTATGGAAGAGACAGTATATTTTTATGGTACCTTCCTACTTGTAATTTAGTTCATAAAGTCAAAGGGTTTTAGCAGGTAATTATTGAGCTTTTTTTATTTTGTTATTTTAATTTAATAATTAATTAAAACTGTACTTAGTCTTACTTTGAATCATGGATACATACAGTCTATATTTAAAGGGATGTCAATGAATTCAAAAACACTTTGTATTTACGGACAAATCACACAGATTGAGCTAGCCCCCCTAAGTTAGTTCAAAACTTTAGTTATGAGATACTGTATCAATTATATTTACGATATTTAAAAAAAAATAGATTTACATCCAATATCCAGGTCGATATCAAAAGACAAGCTCTACTTGAATGAGACTGGAGCCTTAATAACATTTTCATCTTCTAGGTATCGTTTATCTGTATGTACATTTAAAACGCGGAATATTTTACCTGCCAGATAATCTCAGATCTCTTTATCAACAAACAAACAAACAAATTAGCTGCTTAGCCTTATCTCTAATTTCAAAAGACTCGCGTGATTGCAACATGATATGACTTGGTGTATGAACAAACAACCGTTACTCTATATTTTTATATAGAGTGTGTAGGTAGGTACAGATTTATTATAATTTCTTCATTGAGCCAAAAAAGACATACAGTAAAGATGGTAAATACAGGTATCGTTAGTTGCATTATACTGAGTCCCTTGATCCAGCCAGTTATAAACCATCTCTGAACTAGACGATAATCTGTATCTTAGAGACAGCTGGCACCCGATTGGTAAGGCACTCATAGTATGTAGCTTGTATTATAGTCTTTGGTCATTTGCCTTTAAGCACAGGCCGAAACCAATCTAGAAAGTAGCAGCGTGAGCTGCTTCCTTCTCAAAGCATATACCTAATGTTGTATTAGACAGTAAACTCCAAAAATAACCTCATTATTGACCCTATAGTAAAGTAAAGGCATTGTCACCATTGAAAGGACGATACATCTACGAATAAGCTACATATACCAATGCATTAAATGCCGTGTGGTTCGCAGCAGAGTAGAATAAGACCACTCCAAGTCTTCCCGTGGATGTCGTAGAAGACGACTTAGGAAACACAAGCTAAACGAAGCTTATAAACATCAAATAATATAAAAATAAAAATTGATTGAAATTGAATTGAAAAGAAACCTCTCCAACCTCCTCGACCTCCTCTCCCCGTCTGGCCAGCGTGGAGAGTAGGTATAGGCCAAATACTTTGACTGCTCTGGCTATATGGATCTGAGAGTACCTATAGAGAGGGTCGTGCTTCTACAGTGGAGACTAAAAAGGTCTGATGATAATGAAAAAAAAATTTAAATACGATAACAATGGGCTACTCATGAAAATAGTTAGCTATTGGCCGAAATGTTTCGACCTCATCCGGAGATCTTCAGTGTGAAAGTGAATCGAGACACGCGCACGATGTCGTCCCAATCCGCACTGTGTGCAAATAAGTACGGATGAGCTCGAAACAGGTCGGCCAGTAGCTGACTTACTTAACGTAAATAACCCTGTACGTAACAACCCGTAAGTAACAGATACGTATTTTAATAACATCTATATCTCACGTTAGTTTTAATTAAAAAACATACACATTTTTATTATTTTTCCGTGTTCAAAGTTACGAGTTTAATATAAAAAAAACCGTAACGAGCAGTCTGCCGAAGTTCCATATTTTTATTTCCAAGTACGACATTTGTACGTTCAGCCATTGTTCCCGCTGGTCTGAAATATCTTTTTTCCTCATTTCGACTTCTCTCTCACTTCCTCCGTGCTTCGGAAGATACGTTTTAAGCCGTTGGTCCCGGCTGTCATCATTGTTGGCAGTCATTAAGCTACGTCAGTCAGATGCCTTTAGGCAGCATTAAAAAATCTTGACACCAGCGTTGGCCACTTACACACACGAAAAAAAAACTATTTCATCAATATTCATCAGCAGTCTTTAACTTAATAGTAGTACCTACAAGTGGGCGATAACTTGTGAACAAATTATACCTACTTATTACACTTTTGGCAGAAATTTTAGCGGAGTTGTATGTTTTAGATTGTTTTGCAAATTGATTCTAGCAGATTTTATAACGAGAATTCGTTGTAATTTGATGGTAATTATAATGAATGCCCACGTTTACGAACTATCTGTGAAATAACTAAAATGGACTGTCATGATGCGGGTGAGATTTACTTAGCGGGCTGGTAGTTGTCCACCTTTTGCGTCGTATTTGAAGGAACCAGTGGATTTGTGAAGAATTATCACCAGGGGCGGGCTCTGTAAAACCAACGAAATTAATTACAGCATTATTTCGTTTAAAAATAAGAATAACTCCCCAACTGATGAAATAAATAAAGCCTGGCTCTAAAGGGCTCGTATCTAGGGCTGTGAAAAAACATAAAAAATAACATAACTACTTACCCAGGTTTTACCCGAGATCACTATCACTATACATATTATAAAACAAAGTCCTTCGCCGCCTCTCACAGCAGTCTGTTCGCGATAAACTCAAGCACAACTGCACGAATTTTTTATGCGGTTTTCACCAATGGATAGTACAGGTTGTCATCGTGTCTTAGAAAAGTCAGCAATGCAGCTATTAGTAGATAGATTATTTATTTTAATTTATTTATGTATTAAAAAAATAACTAATATATAGTAGGTATTCCATATACTTACTAACAGCTACTCCCAAATTGCATAGACACGCAAGCCTTTATATTTATTTCTCTTTGTGTAAAATTTCGAACACCGAAGTTACGACTTTATCATAAAAATAAAATGTAATATTGGCAGTGTGTTGCAGGGCCGCTGTCCAATTTATTGCTTACACACATTTAGTAGATATCATTTATTTGAGTTTATAGAATGTATTTTTTAAAGTTTACTAAATCATGAAGTATACACTGAATTAAAAGAACTAGGTCGTGCAAACACAAAAAAAACCGGCCAAGTGTGAGTCAAACTCGCGCAATGAGAGTTCCGTACAATATGCTTCGTGTACACACACACAATGTGCAAAAATGTTTTATTCAATTGACTAGCGCTATCTAGTAGTGTTTTAGTGAACTATTTCCCTAGATGAACTTATTATAGTGAGTTTACCACTTAATTTTCAAGTGATAGAATTCTTATTATTTTTCCTGTAAACTTCAAGGAATGAACTACATTTTGTAATTTTTTCAAAATTTTTGGCCCAGTAGTTTCGGAGATCAGGGGGGGGGGGGGAAATGGTCAATTTTTGCCTTCTTTCGTGAATAAAATCAAAAGTATTGATTTCACCCGAACAAAAAAAAATATTTTTGAGATCCTCATAATAAGCCCTTTCATTTGATATATGACACAGTAAGGTTTGCAAACCTTTTTTTTTAATTTTGGAATTGGTCCCCTGAAAAAGTCCCTTATTTCAAAAAAATCCTTATTTACTTTGCACATCCGTGTTTGGGTCATAGGATTACTCCATCTTACCAAATTTCACCTAATTTGGTTCAGTAGATTCGGAGAAAATCGGCTGTGACAGACGGACGGACGGACAGCAAACGCACGAGTGATCCTATAAGGGTTCCGTTTTTCAATTTTTGTACGGAACCCTAAAAAAGAAATATTTCAACATTTTCTATAGTGTTTACCTGTTTGCTGTTTGAAACCAACAGAGCAATATTAACCTATCAACAGTATATAGATGCATGATGATAATGAATAACTGACTTTATGCAAGTTTTCCGTTGAAGAGGACTTTCACATTTTATTTAAGCGAGTAAGTTTTCCCCACATTCGTTTAAATTCAGTTTATGAATTGATGGATGTAGCTCAGGTAACCTTATGTTGTAATTAAATTGACCAGACCATACTGACAGCAACAAGCCCCGTCCAACTCGATTTATCCCTATTTTTTCATACTTACATACATATTATCACGTCTTTCCCTTAGGGGGACCCAAACCCAGAACCCAAGGTCATTTGACCCAAAGGTCACATATAGCGTATTGACGTGTACTATGATCTGGTGTAAACCTGAGCTCTCCTATGCTGTAGGAGTCCCGGACATGTAGGTACCTACTTGCTGTGCGATTTCTGGTTCAGCTCTGTATTTTTGTTTGATTTTCAACTTTTTATCAAAAAATAATGATTTCGTACAGAATTTATAGCTAGACACATTTTTCCGTAATTTCCAGAATGCGTGCCATTTCATAAGTGCGAAAGAGTGTCAATATTAGTTGGACGTTTACATCAAAGCACATTTCAAAAGCGACACCTGCCGCGTCAAAGTGAGACTTGAGTTGAACAAACACTGTTTGAGCCACAAAGTACTGCAACGATAGTGTAAGAGCCAGTCCACACGGCGCGTTGCGTCAGCGTAGCTTCGACGCAGCGATTTCGCTCCACCGTTTAGATACTAAAAACTCTACCGTTTATATGGTTGTCTACGCAACGCACAAACGACGGACAGCAACATGCGACGCCACAGCGTCACCGCTCAGTTGTTCTTGCGATATCAATGAAAAGACAGGCGGAAGCTTATTTTGATTTTATTTTGGCGGTGGCGAGTAATAACAGCAATGCCAGAAGACTTCTTCAGTTCATGCTTTGAAATAGCCTGCGATGAAATTTTCGCCGCAACTGCGTCAATGGAACGTTACCAGCAAAATTTTAAAATGCATGTGCTGCATCGATGCAACGCTGACTCAACGCGCCGTGTGGACTGGCCCTTACTCCCTGGGCGTTTAAACTGTCGTAATGTGGAGATGAAACGGAATTGCAATGGCTACCTCTGCTATTCTGTTTCATCTTCGACACTCAACTGCAAAGAGGACCATGCAACTGACTACTCGGGGACGGACGGAGGTCTTTTCGAATAAATAGCGTATTATTTTCATATGTCGACGCCGTTTCCTTGTTGTGGTGATGGTATTTTTAATGAGTTTAGAACATACAAGAAATCAAATAAAAGTTAAATATAGTTATTGCCAAAATCTACTTTTTCATTAGAAATGTTAGCGGTGGCATAAAGATTTCAAACAAAGTTTTTTCCTTTCTCTAAAGCATCTTCGTATTTCTATGAGTGGTAAGCTCGGCCTGTTTAAAAATTTTATACATGTTAGAGCTCATACAACTACCTCATCATATTTTAGGTCAATCTAAATCGTCACCCAAAACACATTTCATGCGTTGTTACTTCGAGCAACACGGCCTCCGTACCGAAGCGTTGTTAAGTAAGGTTAATATAATATACTTACAAAAAATTTTACGAGTACATATCAACTATAGAGGTATTATCTTCTTTAGAATCAACAATAAATGACAGCTTCAGTTATAGAAGGAGACACATCTACTAAAAGAAACCGTAAGTAAAAAAAGTAAGTAATATAAAATCATTTAATAACAAAATGGGTTAGGCGAGACTAGAAAATTTTTAACGAAACTATACTGGACCAAAAATATATGCATATTGTATAATCTCTTTATATTTCGAGCAAAGCAAAAATAATTGAATTACCAGTTAGGCTATATGCATCGGACAACAGAGCTGCTACCTCGTATTGTGTACAAATTAAATTTCGTAGTTTGCCAGCACTAGACTGACGCAAAATAAAAGGAGACTAGAATTGACACTTATTAAAATGTATCATGAATGTCATTTGTGACAACTACGTGTATAGACAGACTCTAACAACGTAGACAGAGATAAATCAGTATTAAATTAGCGCTATATAAGAGAAAATATATAATTGCCAACGACACGATAAGAAGTGTAATTTTGTTACAGAGAAATTTAAAGAAATTTGGACATGTACAGTATTGAATGAGTATTGAATAAGTACTTACACAAAAAATCTGAAAATAATATCTTTATTATATATTATATATTTCTGCGAGTCGTATTCAACAAAAACCTTTCAGTTTAAACAGTTGACAACAACTGCGGTAACATATAATTATAACAATATAGGGATCCTATATTTTATTCACTGTATTTATTTTATAAGCAAATTGCTAACAAAGATAGAAAAAAGGAAAATAGCTTATAGGAAAAATCTCTACATTGTAGCCAAATGTTGAAGACAGTTTCCAAGAGAAGGGCGTCAGGAATCTGTCAATAGGCCATCGGCTAGCAACTTATCACTTTTTTGATTCCATTCTCACCTACAAGCCCACCAACATGCTAAACGTTGCCATAAGGTTTTATAGACCTGGGCTCTGTCTACCCCGTAAGCGAAAAAGACGTGATAGTATGTATGTAGAAGTTTTCCTGCAGAAGGTGAGTACCATAGGTATAGTAGAGAAAATATATTATGAAAAGACGGCTTCACTCACGTTTTATTACGTCGGATCCGCCGACTAGTTTCGGTCTGTTACGAAGACCATCATCGGGGCGAGTGAAAGGGGTGGTGACACAACGGTTACGCTTCCCTTAAAGCAAAGTGCTTTGAGAGAACCAAATCGAATAAATTTCATAATGAATTTATCTCGCGTAAGTTTTATTATTAGATAAAATATACTTCCATTTTCTTTTTATTTTATGACCGCATCGGACATAGCGTTTGATGGCAGTGGCAAGCAGCGCTGTTTTCATTATTTACCGACTTCATTTACGAGCCAAATTTAACGTAGTTAAGTTACTGTTGCCGGCAAATAGTCAACCAAACTGAGTTTAGAGTTATTTTGCTTTGATGATAAATCAATGTTTATTTATTCGGTTTATATTTGAAACCGAATTTTAAACCCCTAATTATAATTTACCGAAAATAAAGGCCTTTGCAAAGAAGTATGATGAGAATTAAATATTATAGAGTCATTGAGCGGATCTAATAATGAAGTCAATACTTAAGAAGATCGACTACCTGTAAATTTTCATACAAAAAGCGATAACGCTTCCCACCCCTTAAACATAGTCCAATTTCGATATTAATTTTACACATTATTGATAAATGAGAGAAGTGGGGCTGTACGTTTTGATATTTAAAATATATTGCTTACAACAAAAGTTATGAGCATCTAAGTAAATCCTAATATTTTTTACTTAAAAATACCAGGGGCATTTTAATTTATTTAAATTAATCTAAACCGAATCAATAAAAAAGAAATGGTTAGCCCTAGACTAAAGTGTGCTAAATCGAATGACAACAAAATTTCTTTATTTCATGAAGGTTTAGGGGGAGTGGAAGAGTTATCGCTTTTTGTATGAAAATTTACAAGTAGTCGGTCCTCTTAACGGTCCGGTCCATCACAGTGTTCCACAATTTTTTTTTTGCTATGTTTAATACGTAACCATTTCCTTTTTAAAATATATAAAATCAATATGCCTTCGTTATTATTTAGTAAATCGAAATTAAAGAAACTAATTAAATGAACAAATCAAATTTTTATATGATGACGATTTTGTACATATTCTGTTTGTGATCAGTTGTGACTTAGGTACGCCTGTGAGACCTAACTCTGACCCATAAAAAGAGAAAAATGCCAGTCCCGTGAGAGCGCCGGACGATTTCTAAATTATTATACCATTAAAAAGTATTTTGACAGGAAATTGAGCAAACATTAATCGTATTTTTATTTGTGGTGTATCTTGTTGCGTTTATTTAGAGCCTCGAAACTCTTAGTTCCATGTCCGTTGCGGCTTCTCTTTGCTTGCTTTTTTAACACAGCATATCAAAACCGCATACTATACCAAAGCGCCAGCGAATGTTGCTAGTTTGTGAAGGCCTTTTGCATCTCTTAGCCGTTTATTTTCTATTCTCCCGGTGTTGCCAGTTATTCTGCGCTTTGAAGTCAGCCCTTTTGACTTCGCTCGGCTTAGGCGGCTGACCGCACGGCACAGAGGTATGAATGATACTTTACCCTGAATAGTTGCGACACTTTCAGTGTAGATTTTTGAGTGTAGTGAAAATTGCTGTTTATTTTTCATGTTTGCCGCACTGGCCCTTGGATTTTAGAAGGCTATCATTCAGGCTATGGTTATAGTCCATGATAAATTGAGTACGTGTTTATTGTAACATTAAATATTAAACATATGTATTTCTTACCTCCTCAATATTATTGATTTTAATAGAACTAACCATAAAATAAAAATAAAAACCGGTCGCAGGCAGCGGTCAACACGCATGCCTGCGACACGGATGTTTCCGGGTTCGATCCCCGGTCAGGTCAAGGTGGAAAATGATCTTTTTCAGATTGACCTGGGTCTTCGATGTTTATGTATATAAGTATCTATTATAAAACATTGTATCGTTGAGTTAGTATCCCATAACACAAGTCTCGAACTTACTTTGGGGTGTGATTTGTCCGTATATTTATTATAATTATTATTATTAGTATATATCACTCAATGTATTAACTGAAATTCCCTTAGGTATAACTCATTAATTTTATTACTCATCGACAAATAAAAAAAAATTAGAATTATTTCCAAGAAATCTCAATGGCAAAAAGAAATCTGATCTCCAACTCAATGAGGAAGTGATATGCGTACCTTTAAAAATTGAAATCTCTCCTAAATCAATGTGGACATCGCTTACCTTTGTAACTACCAATAATCTAATATTATGTAAACTACAATGCATCTCCGTCAATAAGCTCGAACTAACATGATATTACTCCTTTTGATAACTCAGAGGGGGGTGCTGATGGCAAGACGGCGACACACATAATGGAAGAGATGAAAAATTATTCACAGTCGCATATTGACTTTGCACGCATCGACGGGGGTGCGGTTTCTCGCGATACGTTATCATGGTTGACTCGTATATAATTTTTTTTTATAAAATTTACACGTAAAAGTGTGTCAAAACGTAAAGCCTTGAAAATACAATTATTGAAGTTATTTTTCTAATAAAAACACTGGCTGCTCTGCCACGAAATTATAAGTATTCTAACTATCCGCTGTAGCATTCAGAAGTTATGTACTTTTTTACAAAACTGACTGCATTAAGAATAAGGAAACGCACATACATTCCTAGATACTTACATACTAACATGATTAGGTATTCTCCTTGACGTTCGTCATCGGTAAACCTCGTTTTAATTCCGTTGATGAGAGTGAAGCTGAAGAAGCCTTTGTTTGAAAGGTGTGGTTATCTAAGCCTTTTCCAAACAACACAGACATACAAATTTGGTAAGTCGATTGCATTGTCATTGCTAGACTAAAACTTTCTTGCATAAGCACTATCAGTGATGTCGTCTGTCCCTTGTATCCGTGGGATTTGATTGTGTGATAAATTTATTGCACGCCCTGCAACCGTACCAAACATACAACTCGGAAAATAATGCACTGTTTTATTGCAGTGAAGTAAAAAAAAATTAAATAGACTTAAAACTTTAACAATTGTGTTAAAAAAACAGCAGTATTCGAGAAGTAAGATATAAATCTTTATTTAAATGGAGCCAACCCTAGCATTAGTCGCGGGTCGGATGTCGCGGTGACGTTCTGAATGTGTGATGTCGACGTCTCTTATAATAAATAGTATATTTTTATCGGCAGATCGCACGCCCCGCACAAATATCGGCACGTCACCGCCTTGGCGTCAACACTTCGTGTGGCTGATGCTTAGGAAGGAGTGACGAAGGATGTCTAAAATCTATACTAATATCATGGTGGTATCATCATTGACGTGTCCATTAAAAATATTATACAAACTTGAGTTGCGATCCAACATACACAGATGGCGCTACACTATATTAAAAAGTTGTTCAAATTAAAACCAACTACCAATGAAAAGAATTTTTGAATATCGCATTGATCAGACTACATTTTTCGGCAGCTCGCACGCGCCGCACAAATATTGGCACGTCACTGCCTTGGCGTCAATATCTTGTGTCTGTTGCTTAGGAAGGATGGAGTGACGAACGATGTCTATCTATACTAATATCATGGTAGTATCACCTAACTCAAAAAAACAATACTCTGTTTTATGCAGTCATGTAAAAAGAATTAAAACAAACTTAAAACTACTACTAAGTTATAAAAACTATTATTTTTGACAAATCTACCGTATAAGTCAAGTAAGAGTTAAATAAATAAATCTTTATTCAAATAGAACCAACCCTAGCATTAGGTAGTCGCGGTGACGTTCTGAATGTGTGATGTCGAAGTCTCTCATAATAAATAGAATATTTTTATCGGCAGCTCGCACGCGCCGCACAAATATTGGCACGTCACCGCCTTGGCGTCAACACTTCGTGTGGCTGATGCTTAGGAAGGAATGTTTTAGGATGTCTATCTATACCTACTACTATCCTGGATGGTATCGTCTTTGACGTCACCGCCTTTGCATCAAGAATTCGCTCGCATGGTTGTTGCTTAGGAAGGAGAGACGAAGGATGTCGTTCTATCTATACTAGTTAATATCATGGTGGTATCATCTAACTCGAAAAACAATTCACCGTTTTAGGCAGTCATGTAAAAATAATTAAAATAAACTTTAAACGTCAAATCACATAAGAAAATTCTTTTATTAAGTATTATGCATTTAATTTAATAATTATTGTTCAAAAGCTACAGACTACTAGCATTTCAGAAACGTAATCGGAACTGATATACGATACCCTGATTGTTCTTATGATAGAGAGCATAATTCTGTGCAAAGATTTTTAGCATAGTTAGTGACGGAAATACTACAGTTTGGTGGTTACACACCTAGGATAGTTGCATCACTTTTCAAAAAGTTTAAATTATAAAAAAATGGGTCGTTATTAATAATACCTGATGATGTATACGAAAACATAGGTTCTTCGTCTTTTATAGAAGACCAATTTCGTTAGCATAATTGATACTGGTTTTGAGTATATTACGTTTTATTTGACCTCCTAAAAAAGGGATAGTTGCCTACTGCAGCGGATAGTTGCCAAATGTTAAAAAGAGTTAGGAGGATACTTGCCGCATAGTCATACATATAACACTTGGTTTCCGCTTATACTTGCGAGGCATTCTGTTTACCTAGAATGGGTACGTGCAAGCGGTTAATATTGTTTTATATTTAAAACAAGTAAGTATAGCATAATTTTTTATTGAAAAAAAATTGAAAATATATGATGAAAAAAAATTTGCCACAGGTAGGTTTCAACACATATTTTCAATTTTCAAACGAGCTCCGTGGCGCAGCGGTCATCACGCCTGCCTGCGACACGGATGGTCCCGGGTTCGATCCCCGGTCAGGTCATGATGGAAAACGATCTTTTTCAGATTGACCTGGGTCTTGGATGTTTATCTATATATGTATTTGTTATAAAATATAGTATCGTTGAGTTAGTATCCCATAACACAAGTCGTTCATAAGAACTTACTTTGGGGCTAGCTCAATCTGTGTGATTTGTACCGTATATATATTTATATATTTATTTATATATTTATTTATATATTTATTTATTTATTTATTTATAATAATATACCGAGCATTGTAATGCTATTTAAAAACCATTTAAGTGAAGAAAAAAAAACGTTGATTAAGGAATAAATGGTTATGGATAATTGCACTTAGAGCAACTATCCGCCACAATAAATAAGGCAACTATCCTTTTTGATACGGATAGTTGCCTTTTCGATTTAGAAAATAAATAAAATCTTTTCAACAATAAAACGCAATTAATAGGGCAATTAAAGGCCTAATGGTTGTTGCTTAGGAAGGAGTGACGAAGAAGGATGTCTATCTATCTATAAAAACAGCTGTGTTCTTGGCGGTGATTATTTTTCCCTTTTTCTTGATTCTCGCAGGCATCAACTTGACCTCCCTGTACGATGGGACTCTTCCCATTGTATAGGGAGGTTCTCTGCTTGCACCTTCAAAAGATCATACTTTACAACAAAGCTTTAATAATAAAATTAATAATAGCCCCGCAAATCAAGTAGGCTGCTATAAGGAAGGTGGATGAATTTTTAAAATCAGTTCAGTAGTTTCGAGATTTTATTTGCCTTGACGTCAAGTCGCGCCACGTCGTGTCGCCGCCAAGTCTTCTTCGCTAAATTCCGAGCCTAAACTCAAACAAACAGACAATCAAATCTTTAATCTTTAAGAGTCCCACGTAAAGCCGCAATCCCATACAAACGTAGTTTCGTTTTAGTTTTACAACAGTTGAGCCAATCTTACCAAATTTCGTACATACGACCGGATAAGGCATATTGATGTTTATAATCAGATTTCAATTTTAAAAACAATACTTATACAAAATTACAAGTTTTCGATACGAAACTTCAACTCGCTGTAATTTTGCTGCAGCTTTACGTGGGACTCTTAAAATGGTAAGATAAGAAATATTTATAACGATTTTTTTTATTCGATAGATTTCGTTGACGTGTAAGAGAGCCGAAATATGGGATTATTCGGAGCTCACTGGCAAGGGTTTGATGGTGACGGATTGATGGATCGCATTGTAATAAAACGGTTACGCAAATATGCGTTTGAATAAAATTGATCGTCGGTGTGTGGCGCACTCGATAAGCTGAGAAGTCGACGTGCGTATTCATATTTAGTTCAATATAAGTAGGAATTTTCGTAGGAAACAGAAGCTAAACAAAGCTTATAAACATCAAAGAGACCTATCTAACCCGTCTGGCCAGCGTGGAGAGTGTAGGCCAAATCCTCTGACTTCTCTGGCTAATAAAAAATATGGCTCTGGTGGTACAGAGAGGGTTCTGCTCCTGCAATGGAGACTAACAAAGACCTGATGATGATGATGATGATGAAAAGTTAAAAGATATAAATTCAAAATAACATAATAAAGAAAAATGGAAAACTCAATAGGCGATACTGTTAGCAACCGATGCAGAATTTATCAAAATTACACCTTCTTGTCCACGATTACGATAAACGGAATGATTAGGTTGGTTCAAGGCTCATTCTAGCCCGTTAGGGATAAAGACGTGATTATCATGTACCTATGCTTCCATGTAGGACAGCAGGTAGCACGCACCATAGTCCACAAAAGCTCTCCAAAATATGGCTCTGGTGGTACAGAGAAAGTTGTACTCCTGCAGTGAAGACTAACAAAGACCTGATGATGAAGTACGAGTAGGTATTATACAGTGTGTTAAATGTGATCCATGCTGGGAACTTCGTATTAATTGCTCGGGCGGCTAAACACTTTTGTATGAAAATATCGAATTTTTGATTTCCAGCATTAATAGGGAATATGCATGAAAAAAATATCTGTTACCTTAGCAGTTTATCCATAAATATTTAATAGTAAAGTACTGAAAGTGAAAACAGAATAAAATTTGGTTGAAAAACGAACGAGATAAAATGATTTTACTAAAATATGTCTATCTCACTCGCGAAAACACTATTTTATATGGCAAATGTATGCATGGCACAGACTATGACGTCACTAGTCCATATCGGACTTCTCTTTGTTATTTAAACTTTAAAGTTTCACATCTTCGTCGTTAATCAAGATATTTTAAAAGTTCTTTCATAATTTTTTACTGTGGTTATTAAGGATTATACTAAGCAAATAAAACAATTAGTATATTAGCAAAAGTTATTCATACTTACGAGCTGTCACCCCTATTAAAGGATTTGTCGAGGGTCAAGTTACACGGTGTATACCTACTCCATGTACTATATCATCATCATCATCAGGTCTTTATTAATCTCCGCTGCAGAAGCATGACCCTCTCTGTCAGAGTCTGTCAGAGGATTTGGCTTACGCTCTCCATGCTGGCCTGACGGGTTGGAGAAGTAGGTTGGTATGTACTATCATCATCATCAGGTCTTATTAGTCTCCACTGCAGGAGCATGACCCTCTCTGTACTACCAGAGCCATATATTAGCCTGAGCAGTCAGAGGATTTGGCCTACACTCTCCACGTTTTGGCCAGACGTTATGTGTACTAAGTATATACCATGAAAATTGATGCTGGAAACTTTTTGGTTTTTTGTGAAAAGGCTTATTATAGAACTGACGATTTTCTAAACAAAGACTTGCAAAGAACGTCTACGCAAATAAATCATGCCCAAAAGTTCAAAGTCTTTGTCAAAAGCTTCTAGAAGGCAGGCAAAAGTCCTGGTGTTCAGACACCCAAGATAAAAGAGGAAGTGCGCCATAAGGACAGATTAGATAAGCATATAATAACAGCCTCCATGGTCCAGTGGTTAAGGCGTTCGCCTTGTTGACCCGGGGGTTGTGGGTTCGATTCCCACGGGAAGCATACTTTGTTGTTTCCAGTTTGGTTAGGACATTGCAGGCATGAATCACCTGATTGTCTGATATGAAAGATGATTCCGTGCTTCGGAAGGCACGTTAAGATGTTGGTCCCGGCTACCATCTGGTAGTTGTTAAACGAACCACGTCAGAGGCCGAGAGGCGGTTCCGAAGAACTCTGACACCAGGGTGTGCATGGTCTATTGACCGGGTCACCTACACGAAATGATGATGAGCATATAATTAATATGTTGTGAATGAATTAATATTTCAAAATTTAGGATCCACGGAGTTCTTTTTTATCAGATAGAACAACTTCTTAATACATTAGTATTAGCATTGTCATCCGATTGACATACCTACTTAGGTAATTATGCTTTAAAAAATATTTAAATAAGTTCTACTCTGGAATTCTGGGAGGACTTAGTTTTCTAGCTATTTCGAGGTTATTAATGGGCAAACTCTATTCTATTTATATCCACAACAAGATCGTAACTTTCCAGTGGAAGCAATCAATAAATATTTCAACATCTGCTTCTCTATATAAAAAAAATGATACATTTGGGTAAATATACGAAATTTAAATTCGCGGGGTCCATAATACGGCCGGCTGCGAGATAAACACGTTTCCGCCGACTTCGCTTCGTTTAAAATTCTTGTACCGCATTTTATAGTAGGGCGGTAAACCTTTGATTGATCACATGCAGTTTGCTTGCATTTACCTATTCTATATTCTGTCTCTCTAATTTTAATAAGTCAATGCGTAAAGAAACGCAAATTTCCGCTTAATATTTGTCAGAAATATAGTTTGATAACTTATAATAAACTAGTATTTTCCCTCGACTTCATCCGCGTCAATTATAGCCTATGTCATCCGATAGGCTTTCTATAGGTGAAATAATTTTGAAAGAGGAATTTCGGAGGGTATTCTATGCAAACAATCAAAGCTTTCCCCTTTTAAGATAATATTAGTATAGATAAATCAGCTCTGCTCACGTAAGTATTTTATTCAGTAACGCCTACATTATAGTAAAAATATTATAAATTATTAGGTTTCAGTTTAAATTAAAATTATAAAAATTTTGTAAAAAAGTTCTGGTTTGACATTATAGATATTGCTTTTTCTATTTCACTCACTAGTGATTAATACCTACCTACTAGGTTTAATACAGTAACATCTCATCAATAGCTTATCCGCTCCAACTAATGTTTGTTTATTAAAATCATCATTTCGAGTAGGTGACACCGTCAGTCGACCATGCAAACCCTGGTGTCAGAGTTCTTTGAAACCGCCTCTCGGCCTCTGACGTGGTTCCTTTAACGACTACCAGATGGCAGCCGGGATCACCGGCTTAACGTGCCTTCCGAAGCACGGAATCATCTTTCTTATCAGACAATCAGGTGATTCATGCCTGCAATGTCCTAACCAAACTGGAAACAACTTAACAAAGTATGCTTCCCGTGGGAATCGAACCCACGACCCCCGGTTCAACAAGGCAAACGCCTTAACCACTGAACCACGGAGGTCAGAATATACCTACTATGTGAGCAAATAAAAAATATATAATCTGCTAGCTTCTTCTCAATCACTATCATAGTCAGATCAAGAATGGTGTCTAGCTATCTGTCACTAGGTAGGTTTTCCTCATCTTTAAGCTCCTTAACAGCGTGGCCTGTAGTCTTTGCGACCTACGATTTTGTCTACTCTGTAACAGGAAGATGTTATTCTTAGAATAATTTTTACTGTCTTCCAGATCTAAGATAAAGGGTATCTTATGCAAAAATAGGCTTGGATTTAGAATCTTGCGCCCCGATTATTTTTTATTTTCACCCGGAGCGACTGAGGGCAGAAAAGAAGTTAGATTCAGGTTATTTTTTTTATGACCACCCGGAACGACTTAGGGCAGAAAAAAAGTTAGGTTCAGGTTATTTTTTATTTTTTTTTATGACCACCCGGAACGACTGAGGGCAGAAAAGCACACGGGCGCACGATTCTAAATTTCAACCCAAAAATATGCCTCAGTGGAGTTGCCGCCAGACAATTCATTCAACAGAATCGACTAACATGCTGTGGACCCAGGTGTCTGAGGCACCAGTCTGGGGATGCTACCGGGCACACGCTCGCAGCCCATCAGGCATATGAGAGTCTACTGTCTAAGCCTTGCGCACACAGGCTACGCCCAAAGCCAAGCTCCGTCCCGCCTGGGAGCCCTTTGGTGATGTTCGCCTTACAGGTTGAGGGAACTTGCCCTCACCACAAAAGTCCGGTAAAGTAGCCAAAGCTCACTTGGAGCTCTCTCTTAAAGCACCGCTTTGCACTGTCGTTCGAGATTAAGCTGTCATTGTATTACTAATGAGATTACTCACAATATACACCACGTTGGCGCTAAAACTCAATCGTGGGCTTAGCGCCGAACATTATCTGATTAGAATATACCGTTCTAAGCTAGTGGCAGATCACGATCTGCATTAAAATATGTATCTACCTCATAATATCAATAATCATTATGGGCGTTACGAATCATATCAATAACAATACCAACACGATGGGTTTGTACCTATAGAAAAAAAAATTAGGTACTCCCTATAAAATTTACTTGTATGGGACCCTAAACTTTACTTGTATGGGAGCTACGCCAAAAAAAACTTTTTTTCAAGATTTTTTTTTCTACCACTTTTTTGGCTTGATTTATACCTACCTACGCCATATCAAATTACAGCTTTTTAGTACTTATAGTGTCTGATTAAAACCGCGGATGGACAGACAGAAGGACAGACAAACACACATGGCGAAACTATAAGGGTTCCTAGTTTACTACGGAACCCTAAAACCGGTGTCGGTACCTTACTTGTATAAAAGCTACATTAGGTGTAGTTACTGGAAGCCTCACACAGCATCCATCGTGTTGCTTATCGTATATATACCTACTTAAATCGCTATCATTGTGATTGTATTATTATTGAGATTACTCCTGTGGATTACTCAAACACCGCGATGGAGATGAAGCTCTAAAATACGGGCTAAGCGCCGAACAGCGTCAGATTAGAATGCGCCGTTTAGAGCTAGAGGCAAATCACTGCATTATATAATACTAGCTGTTAGCCGCGGCTTTGCCCGCGTGATATATTGCCTATGTCCTTCTCAATACCCTAACCTATGCGTATGCCACATTTCATGATGATCGGTTCAGTAGATACCTTGAACGTGAAAGCGTAACAAACATACAAATAAACTAACAAACTCACTTTCGCATTTATAACATTAGTTCATGTACCCCATAAAGGATAAAAACGTGTTTGTAACTTACTTGTATAAAATTTACTTACATTAACTGTAGTAAAGACAATATAATACTAACGTAATAGACTGCCCACCTCATACAAAAATATTGGACCAAATTAAGGTTGCTAAAAGCAGGCGAATGTATGGCGCAGGAGAGTTGCTTGGTAGTCGATACTAGATGGCGGTAATCTGCGTTAGCCTATAACTTACTAAATATACAGTGTCATTTTAAAATATTATGTGTAAAATATTGTTTTGTTTTTTTAATAAGATATATTTTGTGAATCATGTTTTATATTCTCATAATACGGTAGATACAATGTTGTGTAGTTTCGAGTGGCGCCATCTATGCGAGTCTCTGAGAACAAATCGTACGATTAAGGCTTTGAGACCACATGCGTAAGCTGTACTTACAGCTAGACACTAAGCAGCGTTTTGCTAGTCGTATAGATCAGGCGCTTTTATTGTATCACTAATGAGATTATTCATATAATGGCGCTGAAATTGAAACGCAGGCATAGCATTGAAGATTGGCAGATTACAATGCGCCGTTTTGAGCTTGCAAGCAAATCATTAGTTGGTTTTATTTATATCATAACTATAACGTAAATAATATTGAACTTTAAAAAACTTTTTTGGACAGTGCTGCATAATGCATGGCGAATACGCTAAGTAGATCAGTAGTTGCTTTTGTCCAACTGAACTGAACATTAGAAGACATTAGAGTTACCGTTGCATTCATCATCATCAGGTCTTTTTTAGTCTCCACTGCAGGAGCATGACCCTCTCTGTACTACCAGAGCCATATATTGGCTAGAGTAGTCTGAAGATTTCGACTACACTCTTCTCGCTGGCCAGATGTGTTGGAGAGGTCTCTTTGATGTTTGTAAGCTTTGTTTGGCTTGTGTTCCCTAAGTCGCCTTCTATGACATTCACGGGAAGGCTCGGAGTGGGCCTATTCTACTCTGCCGGGAACCACATTACAAATTTATAATAAGTATTAATTAGTATGGCTATCGTATAGATCAGGCGCTATTACCTAATGAGATTAGTCATACAACGCGTCGGCGCTGAAACTAAAACGCCAGATTAACGCCGAATATTGTCAGATTAGAATGCACCGTTCAGACCTCGCAGGAGATCATTAGCATTGTTATATCTTAACATAAGTAAACTATGTTACATAAGGCTTAAATGTTGTGTCGATGATGCTGCACAGCTAAAAGCTTTCCATGTTTTAGTCGTTGATCCAGCACTAAAGTTATCAGGTTAAGCCTTCAGATCTTTTAAAAATCGAAAAGAAGAAATATGGCATCGTTACCCAATGACCTTTAGCGCATCAGAAAAATAGGTTTCGTTTATCCTAAACATGTAACTGCCAGGATGATTGTCATCTTCTATAAAGGCTTGTATTTTAGAGGCAAATATTAAGGACTGAAACAAAATCCGATCCTCAGATTAGAATGCGCTTTTTTTTATTACTGTCAGTCAATACGCCGGTCTGTGACACGGATGGTCCCAAAATCGATCCCCGGTCAGGTCAACAAGATAAAAATCTTTTTCAGATTGACCTAAGTCTTGGATGTTTATCTATATATGTATTTGTTATAAAATATAGTACCATGGAGTTAGTATCCCATAATACAAGTCTTACTTAAGAACTTACTTTGGGGCTAGCTCAATCTGTGTGATTTGTCTGTATATATTTATTTATTTATATTTATGTACGCCTGCAGCATCAGGGGTGCTACTCACACGTTGCGCATTTTATATGATGAAGCACTGCCATTGTAAATTTAATGAGATTAAGTCTACGATTAAGTAATTAGGTAGGTACTCGTGCACGATTCAGAGTATCACTTCGGCTTAGCGCGAATATCGCCAGTTTAGTATGCGCCGTTTGGAGTACGTGTCAGATAACTATCTACGTTATTATATCTAACAATTTATTTCATACGTAAAATTAAATTTTAATACGTAGGTAGGTAAAAAAAATACAGCGAAAATTTTGTATTATTTAATTTATAACTCTGGCCTCCACAATATCTTCGAAATCGGAAGACACTAAAAGTTGGCAAGGCTTCTTTTAAATTCGATTGACGAAATAACATTTTCAGTGAGTTATACAAAAACTAAATACTGTAAGCGACCCTTTGTTATGTAAATGTTAACGGCAATCTGTATAATTTGGCATTATAGAGTTTATTGAGTGCATATGGGTTTCAGTACCAGGTCATAAGCTTGGCACTTTTGATAATCGAGATTTGCACATCGGCTTATTATACATACCTCCAGATAATAAAAAATCTTTACGATTGAAGGAACTCAGTAACCATTTTACAAATCTGTTTGCTAATAACATGAATGACCATTTCATTTTAATAGGTGATTTCAACTTACCCAACATTAAATGGTCAACGTCTTCCCCTTCAGTCCCTTCATTTCACAAAGTCTGTAGTGTCGATATCCAAGAAGCTTCGAGTGAACTGATTGATGTTTGTGACATGGCAGATTTAAAACAATATAATAGCATTGTAAACACTTATAATAATGTCTTAGACCTTGTATTTAGTGATTCAGTTATTGAATTATCGCGAAGTCATGTCGCTTTAGTCAAGGAGGATCCCGCTCATCCCCCTCTTTTATTCAATTTACCAGATTTATTTACGCCTTCATTTAGTCCTAAACCCATAAAAAAATATAATTTTTATCAGGCCGATTACAATCTAATCAATAAACATTTATCAATAATAGACTGGGATATTTACCTTGGAACATTTACTGATAGGAAATATTCAATTGACGAATTAGTTAACATATTCTACTCAATTTTAAATAATGTCATTAAAGAATTTGTACCTATGAAAACTAAACAATATAACGCTTGCTATCCATCATGGTATTCTTCTGGATTTATACACATAATTAAAGACAAAGAGAAGGCACACAGACGATGGAAGAAAAACGGTAATCCGCGAGATTACGATGAATTTTCTATTTTGCGTGCTCGTCAAAAAAGAATCCAAAAACAATGTTATGAAAATCACTTGAAACGCGTACAGGAATCAATTTGTAAAGACCCGAAACATCTTTGGTATTACATAAAAACTCTCCGGAAAAATAATTCTGGATATCCTAACATTCTAAAATTTAAAGATCTCGAATACCATAGTGAATCAGAAGCTTGTGAAGGTTTTAACAAATTTTTTGAAAGTGTTTTTGAAAAACCTGCTGACACTTATAACATTGAACTTCCAGGGGTTGA
Organism: Rhodophaea formosa; assembly: GCA_963082605.1. Lineage (NCBI taxonomy): Eukaryota > Metazoa > Arthropoda > Insecta > Lepidoptera > Pyralidae > Rhodophaea > Rhodophaea formosa. The sequence continues at coordinate 4,168,102 of OY720216.1, read as the reverse complement.
TTCTTGTGAGGTAATGAGTGGAATAGAGTTCTCAGAAGAGGAAATTACTGAAGTTCTTCTTAAATTAGACGTTAATAAAGGTCCAGGGAGCGACAATATCCCCCCAATATTTTATAAGAAATGTTCAAAATACCTAGCAAAACCTTTAGCTACCCTTTTTAATACATCCTTACGAAAAGGTAGCTTTCCCACCAAATGGAAAGAGGCACTAGTAGTTCCTATACATAAAAACGGATCAAAATTAAACATTGAAAACTATCGGGCTATTTCGATTCTTAATACAATTGAAAAGATATTTGAGAGACTTATAAAGAAGCATATTGGTCCAATCATTTATAAATCAATTCCAAACAAACAACATGGTTTTATGAGTAGACGTTCAACAGTCACTAATCTTGCTATGTTTACCAACTATGTTTTGCGAAGCATGGATCAACGTCAGCAGGTAGATGTGATCTACACCGATTTTGAAAAAGCTTTTGATCGTGTGGACCATATCATCCTGTTGGCTAAACTAAATGCTTTAGGAATACGTGGCGATTTACTTAGATGGCTTACATCTTACATAACTAATCGGAGACAGGCTGTTGTGATGGGTGGAGCGCGAAGTGACTTTATTACTATACCCTCTGGAGTCCCCCAGGGTTCAATCTTGGGACCTTTGCTTTACAACGCGTATTTGTATGATATAAACCATAGTTTTAGTCACGCACATTTTCTAATGTTTGCAGATGATAAAAAAATATTTTTAAGCATCAAAGACATAGAGGACTGTAAAAAAATTCAACAAGATTTAGATGCCTTAGAAACTTATTATTTGAACAATAGAATCTCTGTAAATGTTAAAAAGTGCATGCAGATCACATTTACGCGCAAATTAAACCCGATTAAATTTTTTTACAATATTTGCGGTTCCACAATTAAGCACACCTCTTCTGTAAGAGACTTAGGAGTATTGTTGGATTCGAAAATGCTCATGACAGAACACATTGAAGCAACAGTAAGCAAGGCTTACAAACAGCTTGGGTTTGTCAAACGTATAAGTCAGGAGTTCAAAAGTATTCTATGTATTAAGGTATTGTTTTTTACCTTCGTAAGAACAATTCTTGAATATGCCTGTAACATTTGGACACCCCAATATTCTACTCATAAGAAAAAAATAGAGGTCATACAGGAAAGGTTTATTAAATTTCTCTCGTTAAGGGACTGCAGAAAATTTGATTCATACGATGAGGCATGCTTACACTACAATATGGTTAGCTTAGAATTGAGGCGAGTACAATATGATCTGATTTTTCTGCAATCTTTAATCACAGGCCAAATAGACTGCCCGGACCTCCTGGCTGCAATAGCCTTCAGAGTACCATCGTCCCGCACACGTCACACGCCATTACTACACGTGCCTCACGCCAACACCAACTACTCCCGGAACTCTGTACTGTGTCGAATGTGTAGTAATTACAACAAATGCTATTCTAACTTAGATTTGTTTCACTTAACTAAGCCCCAACTAAGGGGTGAAATTGGGAAAATGCATCGGAGCAACAAGATTGTTATCCCCATTCTTTAAATTACTTCAAAATTCTTTAAATTTCTATAATTATGTATAACATACCTATGTTTGCCTTTGTATACTTACATATTTATCCATAGCAATCAACACAACAAATATTGTTTTTTTTTTTTAATATTAACTGTGTAAACATCATTTGGCCATATTTGTGTACACATATAGTATGTATATTCATGAAACTGTTACGCTGTTTGTTAACCAATAAATGAAAATAAAATAAATAAAAAATAAAATAGAATGCCTAGGCTATGTATAGAATGCCTAAAACGTCCAGGCAATGCATGAAATATTATTTCTTCCGCACTTGGCCTAGGCATTGTGTTCAATGCTGAATGAGCAGCCGGCAATCTATTAATTAGACGAGAGCGGAGCGGAATTATAGTTATGAGAATGGAAACAATGTATGAGAAGGCCCCATAATCTATTTTTTTTTTTTTTGTTTAAAAGTCGTAAAGAGATTACAGAATACATCAGCCTTCCTACCAAGTTTCAACTGTGTAGTCTCAATAGTTTCAGGACGACATACAGACGGACAAGACGTATCTATAGGGTTTCCGTTTTTTGCCATTCGGCTACGGAATGTATATTACTAATATTATAGGAAGGCTGTTTTCGATTATAGTGACTGTTATTGTTTCGTTAAAAATATGTTTAAGTATTTATTCTCAAGCCATCGTTCATGTCCCCACATGTGGCTCACATACCCTATGTTAGAGCAAGCAAAAATATATTACGCAAGAAACATCACTATGATTCTTGCCAGGACTTTTCCACTGATTCACGAGCAACTTCAACCCTCTGAACACATTGCTGGTCCTCACTCAGAGCAGCATAAGCGTCGGTCAGCGAAGAACAACGCAGAGCGCGGGTCTCGAGGTGCGGTATCCGAGACAACTGACGAGCTCCGGAGCCCCAAGCACCATATGGTATCAACTGCTGGTCACTTTCCTTCAGTGTCTTGGCTATGCGAGCGATCACCTGGAAACAAAAAGATTGGGTTCTTCATTACAATGCATACTAAGTACTCTACACTCTCTCTTTTTTTCTCTTTGCGTGTGTCTCACCTTCTGGTTTGAGATAAATAGGTACAATATAAGTCCATGAAAAATATTATAAAATTATATTAAATTAAAAATTATTATAAATTATAATAAATATATAAATAAATAAATTATATAATATTATATAATTTATTTATTTATATATTACAACTAAAATCAAACTTCAGTTCAGTACAATACAATAAAAACCGAACCCCGCATTTCTTTCTAGTTTCCTAGAAATACATCTATAATATTAACTTGCTGTTTGTTCTTCGTGTGTATAAGTGGCCAACACTGATGTCAGATTATTCAACCTGCCTTGAGGCATCTAACATAACGCCTGCCATTAATGATGACAGCCGGGACCAACGGCTTTACATGCCTTTCGAAGCATAGAGGAGCTCGAGATATTTTTATGCCACTTGCGGTCACCCATCCACGTAGGGATTGCGCCTGGGTTGTTTAACATGCGTGAGCGCTAATAATGCTCACACCCACTGGGCCATCGGGCTCTTCCTGTATAAGTACTTAAGTACAGAAAAATTATGACCTGTGCCCCAGCGTGGTCGAGCAGTGCGATCTGCGAGCAATCCAGAAGAACAGGTGCGTGCGGAAGGCTTGATGCTGCACCAAGTGCACGTGGTGCGAAGTCTTCTGCGTTGAGGTACATCAGCGCCCGCGTGGGGTACAGGTTTTACTACAGCCTGGCTTTACCACAGCTAAAACTACCACTACAAAGTAGTTCTGAAGAACAGAAATATTAACACCTGAGCCCCAGTGTGCTCGAGCAGTGCTATCTGCGACCAATCCAGTAGAACAGGTGCGTGCAGAAGGCTTAATGCTGCCGGGCTTAATGCTGCCGCGAATGCACGTGGTGCGAAGTCTCCCACGTTGAGGTACACCGAAGCCTGCATGTGGCACAGGTTTTACCGAAGCCTAGCTTTACCACAGCTAAAACTACCACTAACAAGTACTAAAGAACAGAAATATTATGACCTGTGCCCCAGCGTGGTCAAGCAGTGCGATCTGCGAGCAGTCCAGAAGAACAGGTGCGTGTGGAAGGCTCGATGCTGCAGCGAGTGCACGTGGTGCGAAGTCTTCCGCGTTGAGGTACACCAGCGCCCGCGTGGGGCACACTCGCACGCTGCGACCTCTGCCCCACTGCAAGGAATAATAGCAAAGCTATTTTAACTCTACAGGAATAGATATCTATCCGGAGGAAGGCGCTCTGGCAAACGTTCTGGCAAGCTCAGTTCCAAAAGTCATCGTTAGATGGCGGGAGATCCACTGCTAGTTGACAAGACTAATAAATTAAAATGTGTTTAACCAAGGTTTAACAGTAAAAATTGACAGTATTCAATTAAAAGATAAATATGTAATTTGACTAGATATAATTACCCTCCGCCGCCAACTGAGCAAATACCTGTACTACGTTATTACTATTATTAATGCTGTGCCTGTACTGCATTTTCACCGGTATTTGTCCGTGATTCTCGTGCTTTCCAGTGTGTCACAGAGGTGGCATAAATAGTATGGCGAAACGCCTTGTCGTAAAATTAGACCCTTCGCACCACAGCTGGGGGTGCAGTCATGATATAAACCCCAACCCCCAAGCGTTCAGGAAGCGTAGAGAAAATCAACATAGTTACACGGAAACTATTTGTAATACTTTGACAGTGTACTAGATATTTAGAATCTAAGATGATAACCAGTTTATAAAACTCTTAGCAATATTGACTTCAATGGTACTTATATTTACTGAAGCTATACCTATTATAAACACTTTCACGTACATTTCTCGTCATGGATATTATTATTTAGTTAATCAGCATTAAAATTGTGGGCTAAAGTTAATCCTTAAGTAGTACCTTCGCAGAATGCGTGTAGACCTTCGCATTCATCAGTCTTCTCAGTAGAAGCGCGAGGCTTGCCAGGGTCCCCGCTAGTATACTCAGCTCCATAGTCCTCGTCACGCCCACGATAAATGTCAACGTCAGTACGCCCAACTCGGAACGACTCTCTCGCCATAACTTCACCACCGTTTTTATGTCCACCTGCAGATACGAAGTTTTTAATCAATAAATACCTGGTTGGTAGGTACCTATATTTAGTAATATAACTGAGCAAATAGTGAAAAGGTAGTTTTAAAAGTAATAAACTTTTAAGTTCTTTTTTCCTTAGCTTGTGAATAATTTACCTACTTAATAATATTTCATAAACTTATGCGAGATACCATTATATATTGAACAAAACGGTTTTTTTTATGCATTGTAGTCGAAAAATGACGACAAAGTCAGATTCAGAAGGGCCTAGAGCTAATTATTATAAAACGGCCGTACTATGACCGTCTTGACACTTGAACTATTATCCGCCTCGGATCTTTACTCATACGCACAGCGGAATTTTTTTTTTTTAATCTTATGAGGTACCGAGCCTGGTCTTGTTACAGATTAGGTTATATAACTCATTCACTAGGTTGTTACAGCAAAATAGACACAAAGTACCATGAAGATAACTGCACAGATGAGTACAGAGGAAAGGCATGCCGTGGGGATGAAGTAGAAGTAGTCAGTCAAGAATGCCAATGCCAGCAGCGTGATGACGCCTGTAACAAAAGGAACGATACCATGGAGATATATGTACTTAACGATACCTAGTTGATGACAATCTACTTCGACATCACAGTTTGGAAAAGACCATGGTTGACATCCCAATCCCAATCCCAACTAATATTACAAATGCGAAAGTGAGTTTGTTTGTTTGTTTGTTTGTTTGTTTGTTTGTTACGCTTTTACGTCGAATTTACTGAACCGATCATCATGAAATTTTGCATACACATAGGTTAGGGTACCGAGAAGGCCATAGGCTATATATTACGCGGGCGGAGCCGCGGGTAACAGCTAGTTTTATATAATTTTGTCGAAGATACATGTCTTACTATTTATAAAAGAGATTTGCTTGATAAAGGAGAAGACTCCAAGTGATTTAAATTTATACAATTTCTTGTGCATCCGAGGAAGTAAGAATAGTTCTGGAAACGAATCATTGATTTCTTATTCTTAAATGATTTCACAAAAAGGTGTCTCTCTCGAAGAAGTTATTACCATATTTCAAAATATTTTATTTACAATCAAGTAATTTTCAATTACCAGAATAGATTCCAGCAGCAGGTGTACGAACGCCAGAAGAATGTGAAACAGCTGAGCGAGTGAAAGCCCCGCAAGTAGGCAAGGAGTGGAAAAATGAGCCAGCCACATTGCACAGCCCCAATGTCAGCATTTCCTGTGTGGCATCCACGCGACCACCGCTTGCTAAACAAAAGAACGTAAATCAAGAAATATTTCTAAAGAATTCAATCGATCGCATCACAAAATGCTCTGGAGAAAAATTTAATTCATTGTTAAAATTTACTTACTTGAACTTTTTCATAAAACATTGTTATCCTAATTCTAATTATCCCTTGAATCTGGCTTCTCAGCGACAATGGGATGAGCCGCTCTGCGTGCAGGCGCGTAGTTTATTAATTGAGTCTGCTAATAGTAATGCGGAGCGGTCTCGTCTCCTAGCTAGCTGCGAGCCAGAGTCGGGTTACTGGTTGAATGCAATCCCGTCAGCGAGCGTAGGGACTCTTTTGGAGAGGACTACTTTCAGCTTGGCGGTGAGTCTGCGTCTTGGGGCCAGGACGAATGAACCTCATCGCTGCCGATGCGGGGGACATGTCGATTCCCTGGGCCACCACGGCCTGGCCTGTCGCCGCAGTGCAGGACGCTTTTCGCGTCATGCCGCGCTTAATGATGTCATCCGTCGTGCCCTTGCCTCCGCAGGTGTGCCAGCAGTGCTCGAGCCTGTTGGTATTACGCGTGATGATGGCAAGAGGCCCGACGGAATGACACTCATTCCTTGAAAAAACGGGCGGTCGCTTGTATGGGATGCCACATGCGTGGATACTGTAGCCCCATCCCACTTACAAGCGACCGTCCGCAGAGCGGGCGCGGCGGCAGCGGCGGCAGAAGCCATTAAGAGGCGCAAATATGCAGCTCTAGGCGAGCCTTACATATTTGTGCCCTTCGCCGTGGAGACCTTAGGGCCTTGGGGTGCGGAAGCACGACATATTTTCAAAGAGATCTCCGCACGCCTAATCGACGTTTCCGGTTACCAAAGGGCAGGCGCGCATTTTGGCCAAAGACTAAGTTTGGCAATCCAACGAGGAAATGCCGCCAGTCTTTTGGGCACCCTGCCCGCTGACTGCAGCGATTTGGCATCTATTTTTTATTTAACTTAATGTTTATTTATTTATTTTTCTTTTTTTTTGTAAGTTAATTTTCTTTTTTTAAGACTAGTTATAGTTTATAATCTTAGTTTCGTTCTTTGTTTTTAGTTTATTTATAATAATAATTAAATGTAGTTTGCTTCTCATAATAATATAATATATCATACCTGTAAATCAAAAAAAATCTTATAATCCTAAGTAATATTATAAATGCGAAAGTTTGTTTGTTTGTTACGCTTTCACGCCGTATCTGCTCAACCGATCATCATGAAATTTTGCACACACATAGGTTAGGGTACTGAGAAGTACATGGGCTATATATCACGCGGGTGAAGCCACAAGTCACAGCTAGTATGATATAATTAGAGTTGAAACCAAATAGGAGTCCCTCAGGGATATATATATACTAGATTTTCAATTCTTGAAATATTTTTCGAGTTGATATATTTTAAAATCATGATTTTCTCAGTAGGTAAATAACAAACACAAATAGGTTCTTAAATACAGAACTAGGAAATGAAATGAATTGAAATGAATAGATTTTATTCAAATTTTGGATCTCATGTATCGCTTTTTGAACGTCATTTATCTTCGTCATTAATCGGAAACAATATCGATTCTAATTTAGAACTTACTAAAAGCCTTAGCGATGGCAATGTTCGCAAACACCATGACGATCGGCATCATGATGACACCGGCGCCTAGTCGCTGCACCATGTCAACGAATGATAGTGTTGAGTTGCCCATGGTGACGCTGAACGCGGGTATACTAAGTGGCGGAACACCAGGCTCCACCACGCCTGTAAATAGAAGTTCCCTTATAAAATCAACTTATTCTATAGTCAAAATAAAAATACCTTTAAGCATAAAAGCGTCGATAAAAATAAAATAAATGCGCGTATAATTGATAAATGGCAATATGAGAGTATATTGTAAGTCTTTTATGTATTTACTCGTGTCTTCATCCGTAATTTCATTAAACACTTAAATAAAGGAAATAACAATAAGTATACACTTGCCAGATAGCTTTATGATGGGGTTCTTAGGATCGTATGAGTAATACGCAAACACAGAGGCTCCGAGTACCACGAGGGCATTCCGTCCAATCGAGATGAACCATAAAGTCTTGCGGAGGGCCGGGCGCTTTGAGCTCACCTTCAGGTCCTTCAGTTTCTGGAAGAAGAGTAATGTTGGTGTCGAAGAAAGCAGTGAACCAAGCTCGTAGTCGTGGATGCGAAACAATCGTAATAAAACTTTATTGCTTTAAGATTACGTACAAATATTTAGAATCACGTATACGATAATATAGCCGTGTCAATATAATTCATTTCTGTCTAGTCATATTTTAAATATACCTAAGCTAAGTACGTATATATCAACAATTAAATACGCATAGATCAGTTTCAAATACAACAACATTTTTGTATTTTTGTAGTCTTTTAATTACAGTCTCGTTTGGACTTGTGACCCAGGATATTTTAAATATGAAATTTTCTAGACTATTGGCAATTTTTTTCAACTCAATACTAACCAAGAGAATCTGAAGTCGGAAGACTTTTCTTGGTTGAGCCTGGCGTCTAAATGAGATCCCATTTTACGAACCACAATTAGATAGTCCATTAATTTTGTTCAAAAAAAAAACAAATAAATTATCTATATCCGTACAACCACTTGGCGACTACGATGCCACTTACACAGACATAGAATTTAAAAAAAGATAACCTTCTATTTGATCGAGGCTAAACAAGATTTCACCAAAAAAATGAGATAGAAGATTAGTTGTCTTGTAATACGTATAAAATGTATATTACATCAGGTCTGTTATGATGTTAATCCCTGTACTTGTTGGCAGTTGTTTGTTAAACTATATATCGTGCCAATTGGTTACTTGAAAGATTTTGACGTTATCATTACCTATTTCTAAAAGATAAAAGGACTCGTACTCTGAGCAGTAGCAGCAGTGAACAACATACGACTCCTAGACCCAGATCAGTATAGCGCGTGAGGTGTATTCTTCTACAGATCTCCGTGGCGTTCTCCCACAAATTCTCCGCGGTGAACCTTAGGCCCAGCAGACCTTTAAGTTGTGAGACTGAGATAATGATGGCCGTTGCTGACGTGAACCCGCTCGTCACGCTCGGAGAGATCAGTTCCACCAGGCCACCTATTACAGAAATGAAGTGCCTTAAAATCAAATCAACTAAAATCACACATCATCACGAATTTAAAAATATTCACTCATCAATGGGATTGAGAAGTAGTAGTTTGGACAAAGTAAAACATTATATCGACTCAGATATTCTCCTGATATTCGCAGTTCATGTGATTCACCCGAAAATTAAGCCCATATCGGCTTTACTAATTGGTACATATATTACGTTTCTTTGTCCAAGTCGTAATAACTCCATCATCATGACGACATTCAGCAAAATTACGGACTCCACAACAGTCCACAACAGGTTGGTAAAACGCCATTTCCAAGCCCAACAAAAGCTGTGCACCGAAGTTAAGTACGTATGTGCAAAACAATTCTGCCTTTAGAAGATCAGTCCCGCTGTGTGTCCCGCTGTTTTCAGCTAAAGTGAAAATTACCAATTTTGGCTCCCCCCAACGAAAAGTGTCCCACTTTGGCCGGGCTGCCACCAGCATATAATCTTAGCCCAATTCGCTCGATTTGAATGCAAGGACGTTATGTGTCCCGCTCTGGGGAAAATTTTTACACGTTATGTATACCCTACCTAGTCGCAGTAGCCCCATAAGCATGACGACGCAACCAGAAAGGAAGGTCAGCAGAATCACGAACTCCACGGGCAACCCGCGACAGGTTTGTAGCGTCAGCAGTGCCATCAGACTAGTTGGCCCGATTGATACCTCCTTCACTGTGCCGAAGACTGTGTATAGCATGGTGCCTGAAACCAAGGCCATGATTAGCCACTTGACCATGTCAGTAGTAGGTATTTTTAAAGGTTGTAAAGGTATAATTTGTAAAGGTATATGGTTTCTTGAGCAACCATATACCTTTACAAATAATATATTATACCTTTATACTGCTCTAACTTAAATGCAACATATGTACTCAAAACCATAATATGTCATAAGACCTGCCTTCCTGTATGGAGCGGAATGCTGACTGATGACGAAGAAGTCGGAACATCGGATTCACTACGCGGAAATGTAGATAGACTTAAGTGCATGTATGGAATGACAAGGAATATAAATAAAATACAAGGTATATTAAAATGTGAATACTTAATAAGTGTGTTTGTAGTTACTTTAATAGTTTTATGTATAAGTAAAACAACTGTACTGTTTTCCAAGAAAATATAAAACTAAAAATGAAATATAATGACTAAAAAGCTATCGCTTAACATAGCATGGATATTATTGCATATGTAGAAAGAAGAAATGACGAAGATTTGGCTAAGAAAATAGACCATTTTGACGTAGACAGACAAGCCAAGAAACGTGATTATATCGAAGGATGAGAATCGAATCGGACATGAGGAGAAAATAAATATTAAGATAGTTATGGATAGAAAATTATGAAGGGAGTCGACCCCAAATAGGGATGAAGCGAGAAAGAAAAATCATCGAATGGAACTTGCTTGAAGAGTAGGATTAGAAAATGCTTTTGGGTTTGTTAGAGCATTTTAAAAAGATCAAAGCTCTTTTAATTTTATATGAATCCAATAAGTAACCAAACTATTGTTCAAAAAGTTAATTTACAAAGTATGAAAATTTATACCATCCATAAGGGCAATACCATTGCCATCACAGAACAACAAACACGTTGTTCTGTGATTGCCATAATGGTAGCCTTTAAAATTAACAATTTTTTTTTGTTATGATCCCCTTTCCATAAACATGTTCTGTGATTGCCATAATGGTAGCCTTTAAAATTAACATTTTTTTTTTGTTATGATCCCCTTTCCATAAACACTACTTTACTATTTATTAAAGATTTTGGGTTATCTAGAAGTTTTTTTCACTGTCATATCTATTATTGAGAGCTCTTTCCATGGCACAGCGAAAAAAATGTGTGCAAGTTTTCCATTGATAAACTAATGATATAGCTGCTAATGCAGCAGAAAGCAACGAGAATTCATGATATTGAAGATTGCTGTATCAACAGCCATAAAAATACACATTAATACGTGGCTCTGTTTTGCAAATACAGTAACTGATGAACAAATGCCTTAAAAAATACTAATCTAGGTTGTATAATATAGGTTATTATTATATGTATGTACATAAAAATACTAATCTAGGTTGTATAATATAGGTTATTGTTATATGTATGTACATAAAACACATTTAGTAACAACTTTTATAACTGTAGTAAATAGCTACTTAGACCGATTGTAAAGTTCTTTGATTTGTTGAATTTCTCTCCGACCCCAATAAAAAGAGAGAAAAAACAAAACGGAAAGAAGATTTTCTATCAATGAAGGAAATAAGCCGCGACAGTTATCTATTTACCAAATTGTTTTCAAAAAAATATTTAGTAACTTGGATTATTTATTTAATTTATGATTGTTGACATTGATAGGAGAATATCCGCAAAACAATGGCCAAGTTGAATGTATCTGTGATAACTAGATCAATAGCTATATATTACTAGACAACAAAGGGTAATGAAACAGAACAAATTGACAGATATTATAGAACTTGTTATTTACATGAGTGATTTCAAGGTGATTTCTTCGCAAATTCACGCGATTTAGTCATACATTTTTTCGCAGTTTTGAAACTAATTTTAATATTCAATTCAAATTCTTAGGCAAAGGTACTGTTTACAAGTATTTACTGGAGCGGAACCGTGGTTCGTAAAGGTACTGTTTACAAGTAGGTATCTACTAGAGGGGAACCGTGGTTCAACATATATTTTTTCATGTTTTTTTTTTCTTCTATTTTTTAAAAGGTTCCTCTACAGAATAAATTATTTTTTCATATTAGAATATCAAATTTAACCAAACTACTGAACCAACATTCAAAATTTTCATACCAATTGCTCGGCCGACTGAACACTTTAGTATGGGATAAAGTCATTTTTTTTTTTCATTTTGCCAGCAAAAGTCCCATAGGAAATTAAAGTTGTTCATATTGATGGGCTGAGTCACCCCTTTAATTGTATGCCGAGTGTCAATTTACACGCTGTATACTATTATAATATACAAACCCATAAACGCGGAATAAAGTCCATACTGCACTGGCAGGTCAGCGAGCGCGGCGTAGGCGATGCTCTGCGGCACCAGCATGAGGCCCAGCGTGACGCCAGCCACCAGGTCGGAGGCGGCCGTCAGCCTGTCGTACCGGGGCGCCCACTCCAGGAGCGGGATCCGGCGCAAGAGCAGACTGCGGCCTTGCGCGACTGGGTGGCTGGACAGTAATGTACCTTCCTCCGCGTCGGAACAGGTCATAGTGAAGTTCAATGCTTCTCTTTTAATAAATTACTTATACATTAAACTTTTTAGGCACACCGAAAGAAAAACTTTATATTTGTACGATTTTGTTTAATATGAAACATATCAGGATATTTACCGTGATTACTGTGGTTGACGACTTCTTTGCCGTGTGGTTTTCGGAGAGCAGAATAGGACCACTCCACGCCTTCCCGTGGATGTCGTAGAAAACGACTTAGGAAACACAAGCTAAACAAAGCTTATAAACATCAAAGAGACCAACCTGTCTGGCCAGCGTGGAGAGTGCAGGCCAAATCCTTTGACGCTAATATATGGCTCTGGTAGTACAGAGAGGATCATACCCCTGCAATGGATACCGTTAAAAGACCTGATTCTGATGACAGGTTCCTTCGTGATCATGGTATTTTTTATGGCCGGACGGAAAACGTGCAAGCGGGTCGCTGCCGATGGACAACTGTAACACCAGGGACTTGACAAGAGCGTAGGCTCCCCATCGAGGAGGGGAAAATGGGCCTTCAGCTCTCTCATACACAGATAGAAGCATAGCAGCGGTAAAGCTACAACTCAAATGTCGATTTTCTGTGAGTGTGGTATACGTCCCTGGACAAGCCGGTCCATTCATACTACTAGCAAAAGTGAATTTCGCCAATAACGTGTCGTCTACCATTACTATTATTTTTAGTAACTGATCCAGTTATGTCCAGAAATGTCAAAATCTTACAAACCACATAATCAGGGTAACTATCCCGATATGTTTTATGCTAATGTTGATGACCGTGAAAGTTTAAAAAGATTCATACAGCTAATTTATATACAGCCAAGGACACTTCTTATCAAAAACACGGATAATTAAAATAAATTTAGCCGTAAGGCAGCTATGTCAACATGGGCAGGCACACAAACATACACACGTTAAACTTATGATACCCCTCTTTTTGCGTTACAGGTTCATAAATGTCGATAAACTGCAATTGTTAATAAACTGATTTTGAATTTTTTAAGACGCAAAATGTAGCGTTACACTCGAATAATATGTATTGATAGATACTTTTAGTATATAACACTAATTTTTAATATTTTATTTACTATTGCTGCCAAAATGGTGGCCGCGCGGCGTTAAACTGGGCTATCAAGACACCTGAGACAATATATATTTGAATAATGCTACTTGATACATATAACAAAGATACGTCGTTAACGTTGTTTAAACAAGTAGCAACTATCTTGATTGACGCCGACTAACTTCCTTCTATATACATTTCCTGCGGCTTTTAATAATAATAATAATAGTCATTTATTCCTTAGAATATGGTGATATAACATTAAGTCAAGATGGTAACAATGAAATAAGTGCGACATATTCTACCATAATTGGCGTAGGAATTTACATAGAAAATGATTACAAATTTAAAGATAAGTCGTATTACGTTCGATTAGTCAATTTTGTAATTTAAGTCACAAACATTTTCTCAATTTTGTAGTAACATTTGTACGTTTAAATTTATTGAACGTAGGTTTTTCTCTAATATCGCTTGGCAGTGCATTATACAATTTTATTGCCATAGCTTTTACATTGTTACTGTAAAGCTGTAATCTACGCATTGGTACATATAGTTTGGAGGGATTTCTTCCATTACTTTTCTTTAATACCTTATCATTTAATGGGAAGAGGTCAGGGTGCTTTTTTACAAATAAGCACATCTCATAACTGTATAAGCAAGGCAGAGGAAGAATTTTTGCCTTTTGGAATAACGGTTTGCAATGGTCGAGATAGTTTGCCCCGTGAATGGCTCTTATGCACTTCTTTTGTACAATAAAAGCTTTCTGCATCTCAACGGAGTTAACATAATTAAGAATTTGATTGGCAAAAAGCAGACACATGGCAAAAATACAAATTTGTTTTATATTGAAGACTAGCTTAGCTTTCGCCCGTGGCTGCACTTGCGTTAGTGTTGATCCCTCGGGAACAGTACTTTTCTCGGGGAAGAAAGGTAGCCTATGTCATTCTCCTTTCTCGAGACAACGCGTGTATATACCTATGCAAAATTTCATGATGATCGGTCAACATAGGGCGTGAAAGCGTAACAAACATAATTTTAAAAAAAAGATTTTTTTTGTCTTAGTAGATTTTAGTCGTAAATATATTTATGTAAAATAAATATTTTTAACTAAAAAGTAAAATCGAGTTTAACCCTATATGTAAATGTACACACTGGAACTCAAAATTAGGAACTAAAATAGAAGAACAACGTCGACATCAACTTGTCTTGATTCGCGAAAGAAGAAAGAAAAAAAAAACAAACGGCATACATGTACAATTTTTTTTTGTTTTTGTTGATTTTTTTTAAAAGCACTGGATACATTTCGATAAAAATATTATAGGACCACCTTTAAAGTTCAGTTAAAACAGAGGAGTAACGTTCTCATCATCATCGTCTTGATTCGCACAAAAATAAGTTTAAACCGAACGGCATACTCTTACAATGTTTTTGGGTTTTTGTTTATTTTTTTTTAAAGTGTTCAATTCATTGCGACAAAATCTTCTGCTTTATAATATGGCTTCCACCGTGATTTCAGTAATTCTGCCAATGTCCAGTAAATTGAGATACTAAGTATCGGTGTTGTACGATGAGCATTTATAACACCAAACTACACCAATTTCATATTATAAAGTCCACTAAAATCAATTTGCAAAATCGTCCAAGGCAGATCCCAAACTGCACCCCTTGACTTCCCACTACAAACTCACGTAGTATTATACCTATGGTTCCCGCAATTTTGCTCCCCAAAAATTACCTTTCTACAGGTGAAATAATTTTGTAAATCGGTCTGGTAGTAAATATTCTGATATCTATGATACCAATCAAATCACAAATCTGTCCTCTCTACAATATTATCAAAACATAAACCGAAGGTCAAAGAAAAAATATGAAAAATTCCCCAAGGAAACGGCTACTCGAGATCCGTAATTCGACATAGCGTTCCCCGGTCACCAGCTAAAATGTAAAATGGCTCCCTTGCATTTTTCCTAAGTGCCATAAAGTATGACATTTATTACGGTCAGATCTCCTCAACCACTATTGATAGGCAAATGAGAGAGTTTTTTAAAAGAAAAACGATGTCTGCTTTTTATGTGTTCTTTGGATAAGGATATTTTTAAGATGTTGAAACATATGCGTTTCTTGCTCGTAATGGCTCGTTTTTGTGGCTCTGCGTGCTTGAGAATGTGATGAACTATGGCTATACCTACTGTATCAGAGTATAGGAAATTATATCTACTTATTTAAAACACGTGAGCTGGCTATAGGTGTCTGACATGGCTCAATCTATACTAAATAACTTCTATACTATCCTAATCCTAATCCAAACTATCCTAAGGAATCCTAATCCTAACTTCCTCACAAATCCTAATCCCAACTAATATTATAAATGCGAAAGTGAGTTTGTTTATTTGTTTGTTTGTTACGCTTTCACGCCCTATCTACTGAATCGATCATCATAAAATTTTGCATACACATAGGTTAGGGTACTAGGAAGGACATAGGCTATATATCACGCGGGCGAAGCCGCGGGTAACAGCTATTATATATGCGAAAGTGAGTTTGTTTGTTACGCTTTCACGCCCTATCTACTGAACCGATCATCATCAATTTTCGCATACACATAGGTTAGGGTCAATTTTTGCCTTCTTTCGTGAATAAAATCAAAAGTATTTATCCGAACAAAAAAAAATATTTTTGAGATCCTCATTGAGCCCTTTCATTTGATATATGACACAGTAATGTTTGCAAAACTTTCTTTTAAAATTTTGTAATTGGGCCCCTGAAAATGACCCTTATTTCAAAAAAATCATTATTCACTTTGCACATCCGTGTTTGGGTCATAGAATTACACCATCTTACCAAATTTCACCTAATTTGGTTCAGTAGATTCGGAGAACGGACAGACAGACGCACGAGTGATCCTATAAGGGTTCCGTTTTTCAATTTTTGTACGGAACCCTAAAAAAGTGAGATCTTAAAGTAGGTTAGATTTGACTTGACCAGTTTTTATCAGAAATAAAATATATAAAATTACTGACAAATTTCAAGTCTCTTCGTCTACGGTTTAATAAACACAGCCTTGTTACTAGTAATGACAGATAGATGGAAAACAGAGTCTTGGATACGAAACCCTAAAAACGAGAAAAAAGCCTACAATGTTATGAAAGAATCTCAAAATTGAGCTATCATTGGCGATAAGAGTAATAACTCAGCGAATAGGTCAAGCACAATAGTGAGTGCCACCGATAATCGTATATTAAGGCCCTTATCCCTATGAGCACCTTTGCGACAATAGAATGGAATATAACGTCGAAAAGTGGCCACATAAAAATGACGTACGGTTTTCGCGGTGCTGCCGTTTGGTGGGGAAAAATGCATTGAGATATTAAGTACTACGTACTAGAGAAGCCACCGCAACCACTCACTTTGTCCCGTTCGACTGTGGCCGCCGCGCCTCAGCTGACTTAGTCGCTTGCTATCTCTTTCGCGCGTAGTACTTCCCACAATTAATAAACAGAAACATGGTGAAAATCATAAATATGCCTTGGTGTGTATTGAGTTATGACAGTAATAAGTTATCGAGCACTGCACAGTGCAAGGGAATAAATTTTCATCAGCAAGTACTTAAACTAATTTAAATTTTTCAAAAAGAAAATCAATATCATTACCTCCCGCCATTTTGCATTATGTTGAAATGTTGCTATGGAATCGCGATTGTAGCAAGCAATAGCGCTGAAGTATTGAATATGTACGATTGGACGCTTCGTTATTGTTTTAGCGCTGTAGCGCTGAAATTTTAAATTACGAAAAATGGAACACTGAATATATTTTACGTAGCGCCTCTAGTACGTAGTACTTACCTAATATCTCAATGGAAAAATGGCACCCTAGTCCTTTGGGCTTCGCACGGCTATCAAATTGGACATCGTTCTACATACGGTTTTTGCCACCGGTATTTTTTTGCAATGGATTTTTTTGGAGAACCCTGGAGGCAAAGACATGAAAAAAAAAACTTCTAAATCTGTGCCTGAATGATATTAAACTTGCATATTATTTGTTTCGAGCGTTGTGCTTGTATTGTGCTGAGAGCTCTCCAAAATAGGAATATCAGTGACAAAATTACCTCGTTAACCCAAAAATAAGATATATTTACTTAATAAAACGAAAAAATATATGTTGACTCAAGATACCACAACAAAACACAAAATAAAAATTTAAACAAAAAGAAAGTAGTGCCTTTATTATATAGTAGTCCTTATTGTATCACACAGAAGTTGAAGGCTTCCAAGTACGTGTGGGATCCACATACGAAGGGTTATTCCTTGCCAACAAGTAAATTTTAACATCAAATAAAGGTCAAAAACACTTCTAATTTGACTGAAAGAATTTTATTTATAGCGGCTATAGACTCACATATTCTGTGGAGATTTCAAGTCTCTACCTATTACAGTTAACTAGAGATACATCCTTGAGACTGTTGTGACGGACGGGTGGACGGGCGGACAGACAACGGAGGCTTAAAAATATGCTGTCGTTTCAACCTTGTGTTTACGGAAACCCAAAAATCAAGACGATAATGAAGTAGGTTATTCAAGTATCTTTATAGTAAATATGTATAAGTAAGATGTAAAAATGAGTCTTTCCCTGTTCTGTGATTTGAAGTTTTCATATCGTAGCATTTTGTAGCAAACTGCTACAATCTCTTGCTACGATACGCATTTCACAAAAGGCTACGAGCCGTACTACATCCAGTACATATTATCTATGACTACATGTACGATGAAATTGACAGATTCCCTGAAGCTAACGAGTGTTTGAAGGCGAAAAATAGGTACCTAGTATTTTCGAACGTCTTTTTAAGGGTTAATACGCAAAAGGGGACTGAACCATAATAAATAGAGACTTCAAATATTTATAGAATGAGTATTTCTGTTGCCGTTACAACAACAAATAATAAAAAGGATTTAAAAAATTAAAGGAGGATATAAGTAACTTGTTTTTGGAACGTATTTTCGAAACTTTTCATTCTTTTTAAGGAATTTTTGATCAGTAGGCTATATTTTGCATTATACATAAAGACAAATCTTTAAGTTATTAAAACTAGCAAGCCGAGGTATAATCTGCTGGATGTTTTCATATTCTAAAGTATACATACATATGATCAAATATTTAATTCCCTTGTAGGTTAAACAAGCCAAAGGCCATAAGACTCAAAGGTAGACAGCGGAATCAAAATAGTGATAGCTCGCTAGCCGCATCGCCTATTGTCGCAATTCCTTAGATTTTCGCCCAATCCCTCGACTGGCTTTTACAATCTGCCCCAAAAGAAAGGTATATATATCGTTAATTATTTTCTACCAAACCAGCCACTAACAACTGAAAATACAAATGTGTCATTTCTACTCGTAATTTAAACACATTTTCTAATTCCCAGGAACAAAATCAACTAGTATGTATATATTTTTTTTTTCTTTTCTCCTAAATCAGCATGGAAGATCTACTAAAGTATAAAGTTCATAAACCGATAGTTCAGTATCAATGTACCTTCTCATAGCGTTATATTGTGTCTAGTCGTCTCGGTGACGATATTGATACACGGAAAAGATTTCTCTTTGATAGTCGCGGTCGTGCGTTTTGACGCCTTTGCCTCCCTCTAGTGATGGGCGGTGGAGGCCGGCGACTATCGATATTGCCTCTTTTCTTGACATACGGATCGTACGTATCGATTACGCGCTTCGTTATACATTTCTTGTTGTGTTCCGAGGTTCAAATAAATTTGGTAATTTCACGCGCTGCGTATTTTAAAGCCCATACGGGTTAAACAAGAAAAGAGTCCTGATTCATACTTAATTGCATTGTTGTTTTCTGCGAACATTTTGTTACAACATATTTTGAGGTAAAGTATCAAGTGAAAAGTGGGAACCGGTGAAGACTGCAGCACAGCGACATTTGGCCGGAGAAGGTATAGAGTTGTGCCCTAAAATATAACTGGGGATAGGTGTCAGATTACATATATAATATAAAACAAAATCATTTTATATATGTTTTTTATTTATGTATTCACAATGTTATTCTGATAATCTCTAATTAAATTTAGAAATAAGGTATGGGAAAAATTCCTGCATGCATGGATTTTTTTTCTATATCTTAGTTGGTATTTTAATAAGAGCAAAAAGCATTTTATGTTTATGCAAAAAGTCGTTAGTACTAGTTTTACATATATACTGGTCAATTACATGGCAGTTATAAAGCTATGGCAGATGCAGCAGCTTGAAAAATGTGTGTAGGCCTTAAACAAATGAAAACAAACTGATATAATTTCATTTCTAAAGGGTATTTTCTGAGGACATCAAAACAGACACAGCTCTACCTAAACTCCCGCTGACTTGTACATTTAAACATCGATATCGATATAATAGAGTGCAAAGCTATCACATCCCTACACTATAAGACCACGTAATGCCCCCTCACCACGTCACATTTATTGATGGACTTTGGAAGTTTTCAATATTATGGCTACTTTACATATGACACGGATAGTTTTTATTACGATTTCGCATTTGCCGCCTGATGCGAAAAGCTATTTGGAACCACACACTGCAAAGAGGGTCTGACGGTTTTATTTCATGCTGAGTAAGTACTTATTTGTTTATTTAGATATAGTTTTACCAATATTTATTAAGTAATTCACTGAACTAAACTTAGCTCTAAGTATTCAAATAATTATATACGTTCACAACAGTTAAAATATAACTTTCGGAATTCCCGAATCGACTTAACAAAAAAACCTTTAAAAAATACTCAACATTTTCTAAAAGGACTGGCAACTCTGTTGTCACACCTCTGATGTTGCACTTGTCCATGGGCAGCGGTGATCACTTACCATCAGGTGACCCCCTAGCTCGTTTACCTTCCTAGTAGTTGATGCAAATAAAGTTTTTATCTATCTATCTATCATCTATCTGGTATCATAAAATATATCTATAGGTGAATAACTTTTTTTTTTAGAAACATGGTAGTTTCGTATTGTATTTTTTCCTCATGATTGGTGTGGATTTTCTTAATTGACATCTTTGTTCCAAAAAATACGTACAGAAATCAATTACATATGTCGGTAGGTACTCTAATAATGTAACTTAATAGAGTTCTGTTACACACCTTCGATTAAATTTACCTTTAATATAACTCTACCTTGTTAGGTAGATATTCTTCATTAATTTATTACCAAATGAAAGGCTCTAGCTAATACATATATGGCTCTGGTAGTACAAAGAGGATCGTGCTCCTGCAGTGGAGACTAGAAAGAGCTGATGATGATGATGATGATTCATGGAAGGTATAATATACAAGACAACGCTTCAACTACGCCAGTGTTGATCGGCATAGGTATTCTATAGGGATGAAACGTAATGTTAATATTAATAAGTTTTTATGTTTTGTATTATATTTTACTTTTTACATCAATTTTATAAAAACCTTAATCTAATATTACAGAAATAAATAAAGAGAATAATAATAATAAGCTTTAAATGCCAATAATATCGTAAAATCGTATTTTAGTCCTTGAGCAGTCACTGTTATAATTGGGATCAATTCAAGTGGCCAATTTGAATAAAATCTCCCTGATACTGATGCTTATTGGGAAACATTTCACGCACCACCCGTTTGCCTATCCAATAGTAACATTTATCATCGGAATCCTATAAAAAATAAACCGGAACTAATCCCAAGCCACCAGCCACCCTCTCTAATCTGCATACGCCAAGGAAAATAATTTCACGCCCTTGCACCACTCTGGAGGAGCCCTTTGTTGAGATTTTAAAAATAAATAGATCGATTTTAAAGTAATAACGTATTCTGTAGGGTAAATATAAATAATAATAATAATAAATAAATATATAGGGACATATCACACAAATTGAGCTAGCCCCACAGTAAGTTGTTAACTTGTGTCGCAGGATACTAACTCAACGATACTATATTTTATAATATATAATTATATAGATAAACATCCAAGACCCAGGTCAATATGAAAAAGATCTTTTTCCATCTTGACCTGACCGGGGATCGAACCCGGGACCCCCGTGTCGCAGGCAGGCGTGTTGACCGCTGCGCCACGGAGGTCGACAATTCGCGCTCGGCTATTGTAAGAGCGTTGACCTATTTTGACGAAGTGAAAAAAAGAAAGTTATTTTATTCAATCGTCATCATCATCATCATTAGATCTTTCTAATCTCCACTGCAGGAGCACGACCCTCTCTGTACTACCAGATCCATATACTAGCCTGAGTAGTCAGAGGATTTGGCGTACACTCTCCACGCTGGCCAGACGGGTTGGAGAGGTCTCTTTGATGTTAATAAGCTTTGTTTAGCTTGTGGTTCCTTAGTCGCCTTTTACGACATCCACGGGATGACTTGGAGTGGTCCTATTCTACTCTGCCGGGAACCACACGGCACATTATTCAATACCTAGGTAAATAGTTTTGTTAAATAAGTTAATAACGCTAAGAAAAAAATAGGAATCTAAGTATTTAAACCCAAAAATAATAAATACTCTTATACTTGTCTACCTACTATCATTCTCCCACGGCTCCGCTCGCGTTAGTGTCGATCCCTCGGGAACAGTACTTTTCTCCGGGATGTAAGGCAGCCTATGTCCTCCTCCGTACTCCAGACAAACGTGTCTACAATTATATGATCGGTTCAGTAGATATAGTGCGTGAAAGCATAACAAACTCACTTTCGCATTTATGATATTAGCTTCCAAAGTTGGGATGGGATGCGCGTTCAGAGCCCTCTTAAGGTACGTTACTTGCCACATCATCATCATCATCATCATCAGGTCTTTATTAGTCTCCACTGCAGGAGCACGACCCTCTCTGCCACTGCCAGAGCAGTCAGAGGATTTGGCCTACACTCTCCACGCTGGCCAAACGGGTTGAAGAGGTATCTTTGATGTTAATAAGCTTTGTTTAGCTTGAGTTTCCTAAATCGCCTTTTACGACATCTCAGCTAAGGCTTACTTAGGTTACTTGCCACGTCACTTCCTAAAAGAAAAATACAAATCGACAACTGGGAGAACCCAACATCTATTTATCAAGATGCAGTCAGCTACAATAAGTAGACGGCGCGCAACACATGTCGCACCCTTCCGTCAGAAGTCAGACAAAAAACGAGGAATCGGGGTGGGCAGTGCGATCCGATGTGATTTATAGATTGGACGTCATAGCCAATGCGCTTTCTATACGTCACAGTGTCACCGTTCACCGTCTACCAAGGATGGTCTGGGTTTTTGGTGGGAAGTCAAGGGGTACATTTGTCGTTTGCCTTAGACGATTTTGCAAATTGATTTCGTCGAATTCGAGCTCCGTGGCGCAGCGGTCAACACGCTAGCCTGCGACACGGGGGTCCCGGGTTCGATCCCCGGTCAGGTCAAGATGGAAAAAGATCTTTTTATTTTGACCTGGGTCTTGGATGTTTATCTATATAAGTATATATTATAAAATATAGTATCGTTGAGTTAGTATCCTGCGACACAAGTTCACAACTTACTGTGGGGCTAGCTCAATTTGTGTGAAAAAAAAAAAATTACGAGATTGCGATGTCCGTGTGTCACCAGGATGTATCATAAACCGTTGTTTGTTTATATATTTATATATTTAAGTGGACTTTATAATATGAAATTGGTGTAGTTTGGTGTTATAAATGCGAAATAGTTAAAGTAGGCTGTTAAATGGACTCGTATAGATTTGTCATCAGAAGCTCCCACGAGGCTACCAAAGAAGTTACGCTATCTTTGATGCCACATACCGTACAACACCGATACTTAGTATCTCATTATACTGGACATTGGCAGAATCACTGAAATCTTGGTGGAAGCCATAATTTAAAAGAAGAATGAAAGAAGGTGTGTGTGATAAATTGACTGATAATGATAATTCTTTTTCAAGAAAGAAAATCTAAATTTAAATTGTGATATCAATGTAAAATCGAGGTAGGCTTATGCGATCCAATATCATCATCATCATCTCTGCCACAAGAAGTCCACTGCTGGACATAGGCCTCCCCTAAGGATTTCCAATATGACCGGTTAGAAGCGGCCTGCATCCAATTTGATCCAATGCTATTAAGATATATGTACTTACGTAGTACTTATATCTCGATGTACAATGCGCTTTCTATACGTCACAATGATACCACCTACTAAAGATGGCCGTGTATCATAATGATATTTCATTAAAGGGAAAGAAAATCTGAATTGAAATCGTATCTTATATTATATTATATATTATATTTATATATATATATAAAACAAAGACGGGTTTGTTACAACACTTATAACTCGAGATCTGCTAAACCAATTTTCATGGTTATTGATTCGTTGGATTTGTCTCCGTCCCGAAGAGCAGAATACATCTTAAAAACAATGAAAACTCGATAAGTGTAATGAATACTTAATCATTGACTGTTAGGCGGTACGAAGTTCGCCGGGTCAACTAGTTATGATATAAATGTAAAATCAGGGTGGGCTTATGCGATCCAATATGATCCAATGCTATCAAGATATATGTAGGTACTTACGGTAGTACTTATATCTCGATGTGCAATGCGCTTTCTATACGTCACAATGATACCACCTACCAAAGATGGTCTGGTGTGTATCATAATGATATTTCTTTATAGGGAAAGAAAATCTGAATTTAAATCGTATCTTATATTATATATTATATATATATAAAACAAAGACGGGTTTGTTACAACACTTATAACTCGAGATCTGCTAAACCAATTTTCATGGTTATTGATTCGTTGGATTTGTCTCCGTCCCGAAGAGCAGAATACATCTTAAAAACAATGAAAACTCGATAAGTGTAATGAATACTTAATCATTGACTGTTAGGTTCGCCGGGTCAGCTAGTTATGATATAAATGTAAAATCAGGGTGGGCTTATGCGATCTAATATGATGCAATGCTATCAAGATATATGTAGGTACTTACGGTAGTACTTATATCTCGATGTGCAATGCGCTTTCTATACGACATAGTGTCACCGTCTACCAAAGATGGTCTGGTGTGTATCATAATGATATTTCTTTATAGGGAAAGAAAATCTGAATTTAAATTGTGATATCAATGTAAAATCAGGGTGGGCTTATGCAATCTAATATATTGCAATGCTATCAAAATATATGTACTTACGTAGTACTTACATCTCGATGTGCAATGCGCTTTCTATACGTCACAGTCACACCACCTACCAAGGATGGTCTGTGTGAAAATGATATTTCTTTGTGGGCAATGGTGGGCAAAGAAAATCTAAAATTGAATTGCGATATAAAATGTAAAATCGGGGTGGGATTGTGTGATCTAATATGATCTATGCGCTTATACTATACGTCGCGTCCAATGTACCCTGGAACCACCTCAGCTGACGAAACAAGCGGAATCACACTCAGATGTAAGAGAAAAAGAGATGTAAGTAGCCTTAGTGCATCGACGATGGTTTAGAGGTACAGATGTTAGTTGGTGTATCACTATCATCATCAACATTAGGTCTTTTTTTAGTCTCTACTGCAGGAGCACGACACTCTCCGTACTATCAGAGCCATATAATTATTAGCCAGAACAGTCAGAGGATGGCTTGCACTCTCCACGCTGGCCAGATGGGTTGGAGAGGTCTCTTTGTTTGTAAGCTTTGTTTAGCTTGTGTTTCCTAAGTCACCTTCTACGACATCACCACACGGTTGATGTAGGTATCATTATAACCTGTTGTGTTGATATGTAGGAACAGAGACATCTCGTAAACCTAATATTGTCTATGCTCTAGCTACCTAAAGGGAAGGCTGACTGAGTGGATAGAGAAACTACGTTTAGACAGACGACTGTAATTTAGAGATATTATAATTTGTCAATAGACATTTTCTTCTTCGAGGAAAAGAAGGCAACGCTAAATGCATTTCGCGGAGTAGCTACACCTACACACGTAACATTATTAGGTAGATAGGTACCTAATGTTACTTTTTTCATCAGCCGAAAGCAATAGGCGTGATCTTTCAACGCCAGGCGGCGTTAGGGCGCGAATCATTTGTTATTCCTCTCACGCGTCGGGTTGCCAAACAAATTGTATTGTAACTGACAATATGAGCGATTATTGTTCGATTCGATACAAATGTTCGATGTATGCGGCGTAAAAATAATTATTTTCCATAGCTTACTCGTATAATGTGCGTGTGAACCCTGAAAGGGAGTAAACTTGAATTGATGCCTAGCCTGCTAAAATAATATTCGTTAGGTATTTCGTGTGCCTTCTTAAACAAAAACAAACTCTTTAATCCTGTCATTTCTAATCTAATTGAGCACCATCCCGCTTGTTTCCTCAGCTGTGCGTCTGAGCCCGGGCAGCTTCCGGGCAGGCAAGTTATGCTAACTCAACGATACTATATTTTATGACAAATACATAAATAGATAAACATCCAAGACCCAGGTCAATTTGAAAAAGATCATTTCTCATCTTGACCTGACCGGGGATCGAACCCGGGACCATCCGTATATTTCATACATTTGTTCAAGTGATGGATTGAACCCAGGTGGGTCCGGAATTTTTTTCCACCCCGGCTCGGCCCGACCCGGTGTAATGTAGGTAATGTAGTCCAGGCCACTGCCGAAAAACTGCCTTTGCGGATTTTAGGGAATAGAACAAACGTCAATTGAGTTTGAATTTGTGGCCCCCAATAGAAACTCTAACGTAATTGTATGACATTTTTTTCATTTTCACCCTCACTCCATTATTTGTCTATGATCTTTATTGCCTAGAGAAAACATAAGGCAGTGGGTCGTCTGATACTAGTAATAGTATCTTCTTCGTAGTTTGTGGTCCAGCCCCCCTATTTACTAACTCGGATGACAGGTGTCGATGCCTATCAATCTAGAATTTACTGTTACAATGCGGGTTTTGCTTGCTCGAACTTTTTATTTGAAATACAAAAACCGCATTGTAACACTAAATTCTTGATTGATAGGCATCGACACCTGTCATCCGAGTTAGTAAATAGGCCGGCAGGCCTTAATAAAGTTCGCTTGATTATATAAAAAAAAACTATAAAATAAGTGTTTCCTAAGTTGGCAGCAATATTTATACCTAGTTCAAATAACTTTTTTGCAATAATCGCGAAATCTAGGTTTTATAGTCTGTGGCAGACCGACGCAACTACGAAGAATCAAAAAAATGTGTATGGAGTTTGCTTATACAATGATGGCAGTCGGCAGATGGCAATATGGCCGACGGCCATATTGCCATCTCATTCTCTCACTACATTTCTCTTTCTTTCAATAAATAAATAAATACGGACAAATCAGTCAAGGGTACTGAAAGCGTGACACTCGTCTTCAAACGACTTTTCCTAAAATCATTCGAAGTCACGCGTTCAAAAATAGTACCCAAGTTCTTCGTACTGACTATCCTCTCTAATTCTCTAATCTGTGGTCACGTTGAGAGAGAACCACAGCTGTCAAGTTATTAATCTGAGGAGAGAACACTCCCAAAGAGCATATAAACACTAAGTTTTAAGAGATGGGACTTCCATACTAGCCAATGGATCATATTTTACATTTTTTATCTGAGGTCAATTTACAAAATGAAGTACTTAATATAAACTTTCATAACACTAATGTCATGTTCAAGTCTGGCAAACGACCAGTCTAACAAATTTTAGAGCTTGCCGATTACGTTACTTTATCGATATCGATACAATCTGGTAGAGGTGGCGCATGGTTGCCCTTTTGATTCTTTGATGTACTAAACTTCAAGAAATTAAACGAATCCTCATTGTCAATACAAATCATTTATTTTTGACACAATTTGTCATTGTAACAAAACTTTTTTTTTTTCATTGTAACAAAATATAAGTTTATTTGGATAATATACAGTTATACGAATCTTCGATTTTGATAAAATTGAAATAGGATTGATTGTGTGGGAAATATCAACCCTCTAAATAAAAAAAGTTTTTGAAGTCGATGTTTTTCTCATTATTCCCCATCACCAATGCCTCAAAAAAAAAACGGACGGAGTCTGCAAAAAAAAATTAAAGTTTGATTCATTATTTCCACACATTCAGGTAATATTAAATCAACACAGAAATACCTAGCAGCTGTTTTTCCTAAGAAGTTTACATAACTGAAGGAAATCAATAGAAATGATAGATTTTAAAATTATGATTATAACTTCATAAAATTATACTTTTAACGCTTCGAGCAACACGGCGGCCTCCGTACCGGACGGAAGGCCGTGTTGCTCGAAGTTTTAACGAGATACAAGATACAAATAACCAAGAAAGATACTAAATATATATATTTTTACACTAGCTGTTACCCGCGGCTTCACCCGCGTAATTTATAGCCTATGTCCTTCTCGGTACCCTAACCTATGTGTATGCAAAATTTCATGATGATCGGTTCAGTAGATACGCCGTGAAAGCGTTACAAACAAATAAACAAACAAACTCACTTTCGTATTTATAATATTAGTTGGGATTTTATGGTAGAATACATACCTACATATGTACCTACATAACATAATATATGTGAATCATGAAAACATAACTTACCATAAATTTTTGGTATCCCAATGATAGTTATAAATTTGCACATAAGTAAGTGCATATTATGTTTATCAGACGAACTTGTTACTTGGTCTAGCAACTACTTCTACTTGTAGGTATAGAATAATGACTTGCATGAATGTGATAAGGAAAGAGCAACATTTCATCAGGGAGAGGATAAGCTTTTAAACGTTTCGAGAGGACAGCATAATGCTTGAGGTGATCTATATCCTTAAAGTGCTCATGAAACATATTTTAGGGTATATATTTTCACTATTGGAACATATATCAAATTTTCTTTGCCCACAAACATCGCATACTGGCCTGCACCTGAAAATTAGGAGGCAACAGTAAACAGACATACTTACATGAATAACATTTCCCTTCTTCTCGGTGCGTCAGTCGGATAAAAAATCAAGAGAATAAGTTGCATAGGTTGACATCATGGAGATATATGTACTAGTTGACATTTAATCCCAGCTGTCACTGTCAAAGTTGTTGACAATTTTCTTCAAATTTTCCAAAAATGGCGTAGCCGAATATCTAATCGACTTTGGAAAGTTAAAATTGATAGGCAATTACAAATTGTTTGTTATTGGATTATTAATAAATCCATCCAAAATGCGATGGACAATACATATCGAAGGCGGGCCGATGCGCGTTAACCATGCAGCGGTCTGTATTGGAGACAAAGTGTACTCTTTCGGTGGCTACTGTTCTACCGAAGAATATAAGGACTGGGAGCCCATTCCTGTCCATGTCCTGAATACTGCGACCCTCCGGTGGGCCCCTATAAACTATTTAAAGAATGACGTAGTTCCTTTTCAAAGATATGGACACACTGCGGTGCCATACGGACATAAGGTAATATAATACGGAAGTGTTTTTATATACTTTGTTTATATTTGGATTTATTATGAAACAAATCTAAAGAAAGTAATCAAACCTCAATAAATTTAACAATCTATGTGTCTACTTTGAGTAGTAATTTATCTCAGTGTATCATTAAATAAAAGTTTTTAGCTTATAAAATATAATATTGTCTAATGTTTGATTTTATGCACCAAACAAATATATTCCTTTCTATTTAAAAACGGGTCACTCACGTGCTACTTTGTCGGGATTGCCGACTATAGTTTCGGACTCATCAGGAGTCCATTTTCAAGGCGAGTTCGGGATGCGCGACGCCGAAGTATCCCGGTAGTCGGGATTGCCGACTATAGTTACGCCGAAGTAACTATAGTCGGCAATCCCGACAAAGTAGCACGTGAGTGACCCGTTTTTAAATATAATCTCACGTTAGTTTCAATGATATATTCCTTTCTTCCTAATGTTTCCAGGTATTCATGTGGGGAGGCAGAAATAATTCAGTAGCATGTGAAACACTATCAGTATTTGACACAAAGACATTAGTATGGACAGCCCCAGAGGTCTCTGGGATGGTGCCATATGCAAAAGATGGTCATTCAGCATGTATAATAAATAACAAAATGTACATCTTTGGTGGGTTTGAGTATCTCACTGATCAGTATTCTCAAGAAGTGCATTGCTTGAATTTAGACACACTTCAATGGACTTATATTGATGCTAGAGGAGACCTACCATCTCATCGTGATTTTCACACAGCTGTTTCTGTTGGAGACCGAATGTATGTGTTCGGGGGACGAGGAGACATGAATAGCCCACATAACTCTCAGGAAGAAATATACTGTTCACAAGTGTTTTATCTAGATACAAAAGAGCTGAAGTGGGTAGCAGTTAAACCTACTGGAAGCTGGCCTGAGGGCAGGCGTAGTCATTCAGCATGTAAGTATTTTATAGGTGTTTTTTATGCTTTCACAGTATAATTTTGATAGGCTCTTATTAAATAAAAAAAACTGTCTTATTGGCGTTAGTCTCACCTCACTAATGTGGAATATATTCCCATATTTTTTTATTTTCTTAATTTAATAAAAGCATGTGTAATGAGTTTGTAAACAACTAAAATATAGTTAGTTTCTGTTGGAGCAGACATGACATCTAAATGTATCTGGATTATGCCAATTACATCTGTCTGTTCAACTAAGAGCATATCGCTATCTCACACAGTAATTGTGCATATTTGTGCTGCCCTGCCCTGCCCGTTATGTTTTCACATTACGAATGAGGGGAAATCTACCCCTGAACTATTAAATATAGTCTGTCTGTTTAAATGGTTTGCCAGCTTTGACAAGCCGATGCTGGCAGCCGACAAAAGAAGTGGCGGCCCTTGCCAAAGGCGCTATTGGCAGCTTCAAAGACTCTGCACGCGCCGTAGAGACGCAGTACTCATTGATGCGCTGTGTAAAACGGCTATTTGTTTTTAAAGTACACTAATTTAATATCCCTTCGTCCTTGAGTTCGGGTGTCGAGTCGGGTCGAGTGAGAGCTCACATTTTTTTATATTAGTCCATTGTACTAATATAAAACAATGTGAGGTTGGGTGTTGTTCCATTTTAAAAAAATTAAATTAATAAAATTTATTATTTCAATTTACTTTCCAAAATCTCTTGTGGGTGTACTGCAAACCATTTGCCAGGACAGACTATATAATATTAATTTAGCCTATTTTTAGTTTGATGTTGTTTGTTTTTCATTTTTTTATTAATAAATGACATGTTAAACTACACAAATTACATGTTTAACCCCAAATTGCATTATAATGTCATGTTTCTAATGTTACAGGGCTGCACAATGGCTACATGTATATTTTCGGCGGTTTCAATGGAAACACCAAGACCCATTTTAATGACCTGTATAGATACGCAATAGGAGGGAATTACTGGCAATGCATAAATGTGCAGGGTTCGGTCCCATGCAAGAGAAGGCGACAAGCTAGTCTGTTGTATGAGGATAAAGTTTACCTATTTGGAGGATCAAGGTAATAGATTTATATTCCAGTCTACTTAAATGTAAAAGATGGAAATAAAATATGTAGGTATATACACTGGATAAATCGAAAATTGAAAAGGGGTTAGAAGTTTTTAATATGGAGCGCGGCATACGTACTGCTCTGCTATTTGGCGACCATGCACATCTCTTAGAGTTCTTAAGGTTTCGAAAAAACAGGATTGGCTGTTATTGCTCTCAGTCGCACGTAATGCGCCGCCTCGTTGGTACTTGAATTCATTCTGCAGTGTCGACCCGGATAGGTAACTCACACACAGACGTGTGTACGGATGTAAAGTTTTTTGTAGTAGTTTTAGGTTTTTCGCTTGTATGAAGCGCCATACCTGTGGCACGGTGGTTCACACACACCGCCAGCGAGCGAACGAGGCGAGGGACGCGATCGACGCGAACGAAATGATGAGTTTACTTCGCGAGAGAGCTACCTAGCGAAGCGAATGAGCTCTCTCGGATACCTTCGGCTGCATCGCTCATATAGTTCGCTGTTGAACCAAAGTATGAGAAGAGATGAAACGATGTTTGCCAGCCTCGCTCGCCTCGCGTCATCCTGTTGAGATTTAAAATGTATTTATATTTTTCAGTCCCTGCCCACACACAAACACTCGACCCATAGACATAGACAATGATCCCGAGAGACTGATAGACAACAGTGACCTCCACGTATTAGATTACTCTCCTTCGCTGAAGACGCTTAGCATTTTGTGTGTGTTGGAGAATAACCTTGACCAATCTTCTCTGCCACGGGAAATAGTGTAAGTATGACTTGGAGTGCTATTTTTCAATAAGATATATACAGGGATATAACAGGGATTTTTATATGCAGAAATCACTTGTTTTCTGAAGTCACTCCCATTCAAAAAAGTACCCTTGATATTTAGAACAAGCTTGTTGTGTTTTAAACACAGACATGTGGTCCCAATTCCTTAATCGTACGATTTGTTCTCAGAGACTCGTATAGATGGCGCTACTCACTGCTACACAACATTGTATCTTCCGTATTATGAGAATATAAAAGCATTCAAAATATATCTTATTTAATTAAACCAATATTTTTGGGTTAAATTACACCCTAGTTTTAGTAAGTTTAGACTAACGCAGATTACCGCCATCGGGTATCGAGTTACAAGCCACTCTGCAGCGCCATGCATTCACCTGCTTTTCGCCACCTTAATTTGGTCCAATATTTTTCTATGAGGTTGGCAGTCTATTATGTTAATATTATATTGTCTTTGGTAATGGGGATGTTTTGTCCCATTCAAAACTAAATGTTTCGGCAACTTATTTTTTGTTACATTATAATACTATCACGTCTACAGTTTCTAGAGGTAACTGGAAACAATAGTGCATGTCAATCCCAATCGTATTTTCATGAGTATATTTCTATTGCCAGTTACGTGCGCCCATACCCAAGATCTTTGTTTTTAACGTTGACATTTGTCGCTGTTTCCTGACACTGAACTTCAGTCCAGGGTCTGGCATCAGCGACAGCCTCACCGATCGCTAGCCGAAGTTCAAAGATTACCTTTAAAAATAATGAGAATGTTATTAAAGACGTTTGATATAGCTTAACAGCCACGATTTTTTTGCGACAGCAGAAACAAAATATTTTTTTTTCTTTCCTCAGTTATATTGATGCACATTTTGTAGCATCTTCTCTTCAGACTGTCCTACTTTTGTTTCAGGCGAGACATCCAAATGATGACGCTACCCAACCGCATCAGCAGGCCTATCAATCAAGCGGGCTGATATTACTATGTGATGATATAATTATGTTATATCACAAAACATCAAAAAGACATTTTCAGTGAATATTTATTTACATAATTTATGTAATCAGTGTTATACTCATAAGTGTTTTAAGTCATTGTTTTCTGCAGTCAAAAGTTTATTTTAAAAGGGATTACTGACACGGAGAACTCGCAACTTGGATAGCCCTGGCCCAAAGACTTATTTATAAACTGAGGTAGACATAATAATATTAAAACTTACGCGAGATAAATTCATTATGAAAACACGGCTTTACTCACGTTTTATTACGTCGGATCTGCCGACTAGTTTAGGGAAGCGTACCGTCGTGTCGCCACCCCTTTCACTCGCCCCGATGATGGTGTTCGTAACAGACCGAAACTAGTCGGCAGATCCGACGTAATGAAACGTGAGTAAAGCCGTGTTTTCATAATGAGGTAGACATGTCCTACGCACCAAATCGTGAAGCGCTCAAAAGCAGCTAATTAACACCATAGCGCTTAAGTTCACTCCGAAACTCTGTACCGTGAGGCTGCCGTCCACGTCACGTTGTCTTAGAAAAAGTGTTGTTCAATAGTACATTGTGTAGGAAGGGCCGTTTATAAGACATCAGCGACTACTAACAAGCACGAGGCGAAGCCGAGTTGGACCACTCCAAGTCTTCCCGTGGATGTCGTAGAAGGCGACTTGGGGAACGCAAGCCGAACAAAGCTTATAAACATCAAAGAAACCTCTCCATTCAGCTATTAGATTTTTTAAATTTGATATGATTTAGGATTTATAGAAATAATTTCTGGGTGGCGCTAGTGTGTCGTATCGTCTGAACTCACAGCGCCTTAGGCAATCTTCGTTTTTAACCGACTTCAAAAAAGGAGGAGGTTCTCAATTCGTCTGTACGTTTTTTTAGTATGTATGTTACGCGATTACTCAGTCAGTTATGGATCGATTTTAGTGATTCTTTTTTTGTTCGGTAGGTAATGCTCCAGAGATGGTCCCATAAATTTTTGTCGCAATGTAACTAGCACTTTTTGAAAAAATAAACGAAAACCCAACAAAATTGTCAAAATAGGTATGCCGTTCGGTTTAAACTTATTTTTATTTTATTCTTATTCGAATCAAGACAAATTGATGAGAACGTTACTCCTCTGTTTTAACTGAACTTCAAAGGTTGTCCTATTATTTTTTTAATCAAAATGTTTCCAGTGCTTTAACAAAAAATCAACAAAAACAAAAAAAATTGTACAAGTATGCCGTTTGGTTCAATTTTATTTCTGTTTAATTTTTTCGCGAATCAAGACAAGTTGATGACGACATTGTTCCTCATTTTAATTGAACTATCACACCCACTAAAACCTAATTTTTAGTTCGAGTTTGTACATTTATGTATAGGGTTGAAGTCGGTTTTACTTTTTGTTAAAAATAATTATTTGGTAGCGTGATGCTTGCTGAGTTACCGAGTGTGTAACAGGACAGCGCATCGTGAAATTTTCGCTTCACGTCCGGGTATACTACAGAACTATAACTGGGTGTACTCGGCGGCCGTCGCGTCGCGTCGGCCTTAATACTTTCTCTTTTACTCGTGGTCTGGTGTGTTATTGTTCATGGTTTAGTTCGAGGATTACTTTGATATGGTTTTTTTTTGTAGTAGGGCACGTCTACCTCAGTTTATAGAAGTCTTTACCCTGGCCCGGAAATGAGTGGACAGAGCTTGAGGCACAATAGAAATTGTTTCAAGAAACCTGTTAGTTATACCTATTGCTATCGTCAGTTTTCGTCGCATCGCCGATGATGACATAATTATAGAATTTTATAAAATAGGTAATGTAATGTAATTATCGTAATATATTTCTGATTGTTTATTTCTTGATTTTCATTTGCATATATCCTATTTGTACAAGTTGTTTTTAACAAGTTTGTCAGCTCCACTTAAATGTACTGGTACACAGAGTAAAGGTTGAGTAAGTCGTGGAAGGAATGTGTGAGAATTGATATGAAGGAACGGATAGCTAGTGCCGATATGGTTGGGAATAAAAAACTTGGAGATTCGACATGCAGAGCCGACCCCAAATAGGGAAAAGGCGAAGAAGAAGAGTCTGTCTTCTCCAGTGAGCACTTCGTATCAGACAACTATACAAACCCAACCTCCGGTAAAAGTGTAGAGTAAACAGTGGTGTAGTTCTATTGCTACTCGCACTAGAAACTGGTAGTTTTAAGCAACGCGGGCAAGCTACTACTTAGCTCTTTCGAAAATAGTACCTAGTAATAGTACATTACTAGGTACTATTTTCGAAAGAGTGGTTTAAAAAAAGACCTTTAAAATTCAATAGTTTACTCTTAACATAGGTATACAAGAAATTCAGTCATCTTCCTTGACAATGTGCTTCTGCCTCTCAGGCACGAACGGCACCGCGCCGGGTTTGCTGTGAGCCCTCCTATTGGCCTCCTTCCTCTTGGTCTTCTCCTTGATGGTCTTGAGCTCCTTCTGCGCGTTGTGCACGTGCTTCGGCACGTGTCTGTGCCGCGCTATCCGTCGTATTTGAGGGTGGTTCGCGAATTTCTCCTTCAGAGCCTCGGAGTAATTGAGTGCTGTTCTCTCACGCGGTTTTAACTGAAATAGA
Source organism: Rhodophaea formosa (assembly GCA_963082605.1). Classification (NCBI taxonomy): domain Eukaryota; kingdom Metazoa; phylum Arthropoda; class Insecta; order Lepidoptera; family Pyralidae; genus Rhodophaea; species Rhodophaea formosa. Next base: position 4,132,860 of record OY720216.1, on the reverse strand, counting down.
TGTTTTTTTATTAAATCTACCGAGATACTAACATCACTTTACTATCACTTCTTTAAAACAAAGTCACTTGCCTCTGTCTGTCTGTCCCTATGTGTAATAATAAGAAATATATATAAATAAATACAGACAAATCACACAGATTGAGCTAGCCCCAAAGTAAGTTCTTAGGTAAGACTTGTGTTATGGGATACTAACTCAACGATACTATATTTTAAATAACAAATACATATAAAGATAAACATCCTAGACCCAGGTCAATCTGAAAAACATCGAATCCGGGACCATCTGTGTCACAGGTCGGCGTGTTGACCGCTGAGCCACAGAGCTCGTCTTGCGTTGCTATGTGAGCTTAGATTTTTAAAACTACGCAATGGATTATCATGCGTTTTATATTAATAACTGTATTGTATATTTCTTCCTCTTGTATAATACATGCGAGGGGAGGGCTGCTAGTCAGTCAGCCACAAACAAACATGTTCGGAACTCATTTGGAGGGCTTCCTCAGGGCGAATGTGAACCGAGACGTGCGCACGAAATCGTCTCTATCACCAATCTTTCAATGATGAAGGATGGCATCTCACTCTTCTCCCTTCATCTGAACGTTTTCCCGGTTGTTACTTCAGCTGTTATGCGTCGGAGCCCGGGGTTCGTGACTATGGCAGCATTCATGCTGGGATGATTTGGCAAAGTTTTTAACGTCTGGCCGCCGACCTGACCCCAACCCTCCTTGTATAGCTACACGGAAAAAACCCTTCTCCATATTTATTTATTTTGCGCTTACAAAGAGACTTAAACAAATTGTAAAGACAATACTTACGACACCCAGTTTCTCTGAAGCTCTTGCCTTCCACATCCTAATATTCATTTCATCCGACCCAGACAGTATGTACTTATTATCCAAAGTCCATTTCACGCAAGTGAGCCTCTGCATTCTCTTAGTGTGGTAGACGTCCCTGGAGTTGCCCTTCAAGCTCTCAAAAATGCGGACAGTTTTGTCGTAACTGCCCGAGACCAGTTCCCGACCAGTTGGCGCGTAGTCTACGTCTATTACGGCTGAGGTGTGGCCCATGTGGATGTTTACCGGCTGCTTCAATTTTCTGACGTCAAATGTGTACAAACTGGAAAAAGGTAAAGGAAGAAATAATTAATAATACCTATATGGCTTTACTAGAGAGCGGGAGAGTGTTTGCTAAATCCTCTGTTTGCTCTGGCTAATATATGGCTCTGGTAGAACAGAGAGGGTCGTGCTCCTACATTGGAGACTTAAAAAAGACCTGATGATTATGGCCCAGTAAAGCCATCATCATGGCTTTACTGGGCCTTGTGGTTCCCGGCAGAATAGAATAGGACCACTCCAAGTCTTCCCGTGTCGCAGAAGGCGACTTAAGAAACACAAGCTAAACAAGGCTTCTTAACATCAAGAAGACCTTTCCAACCCCTCTGGCAAGCGTGGAGAGTGAAGGCGAGAGGTAGTACAGAGACGGTCGTGCGTGCTCCTGCAGTGGACACTAAAAATGACCTTTTCATGAAGTAGAATTATTCCCGCGACTTCGTCCGCGTAAATTATAGCCTTTGTCACCCTCAGCACAGATTACTAAATAGTTACTTCGCCCTCAGATTAATTAGCTTTCTTTGGTGAAAGAATTCAATCCAGTAAATATTGATGCACTGTGACTGTGCATCAAGTGACAAGCCAGCATGTTGAACCTCAATAAAATTGAAATTAACGGAGTCCTCACACTGATCGACGCGAAATCGGCTTAAGCCGAGACCGTATTACCATACAAGCCGAGTGGCTTAGTGCCAATTGTCCGTCGCCACGGCTGATCACAGGCAACAGGTCGCCGACTCCTCCGGATGGCTGTAGCGGCGGTTAATCATTTGCGTTCGGCTGTCGACTCCTCCGAACGGCCGTCGACTCTTTTGAATGAACTTGTTCGAACGGCCTTTTGAACGGCATTGTTTATATCGACCAACGTCGGAGATGAAATCGTGCGAGAGGATCAAATCAACGCCGACACGGCCGTCTTCGACGCTCCTGGAGACTAAATCTTACAAATGACTGCTGTAGACGTGTCGTCGTGGATGTTCGGCTACTTTCAGTGGCCTACGGATGCGATCAGATAACCAGCTAACTGCTCGTTATGTCGCTGGCCGTAGTCGCGTCGTCCGCGTCGAGCCGATTCGAATGGCATTAGCGACGACCATTTTCCACGTACATAAAGGTTTAACTGACCGGCTAAAGCCGATTCTGATTCGATCAGTGTGTGAACTCCCTGAGAGAGATGATTTAAAAGAGACTCCCCTCTTTTAAGTCATCATCATCAGGTCTTTTTAGACTCCACTGCAGGAGCATGACCCTCTCTGTACTACCAGAGCCATATATTAGCCTGAGCAGTCAGAGGATTTGGCCTAAACTCTCCACTTTAAATTTAATTTAAATCTTTTATATAAATGCGTAATATTTATTTTTCGAATTAACACTTAGTAATTAATTAACACTACACTCAGTAATTAGCCTAGTTAACTAGCAGTGGACCTGCTGCCACCTTACAATGACTTCTAGAGTTAAGCCTTTCCAGAGGTTCCTCTGGATGAGATATGTACATGTAGAATTATAATGTCTATTGTTTTACTCACTTATAATCTTCATTAGCTACAGTGAATATAAATGCCTCCATCGGGTTCCAAGCTAGCGAGTTGGATCTCAGTTCCATCACCACTTTCCTCAGAGGCCCCGATTCTCTGCAGTCATACAATATTACACTTCTGTCACTTGCGCATGATGCTAGTAAATTTGTTTCAACCTGTAACATAAAAAGAACTAATAAGCCCTAATTCACAAGAATCTATTCAAGATTCAAAGAAGTTATTTAGAAAATAGGCCTTTTCAGGCACTTTTTCATGTCATTACATAATTGAAATAATTCTAATTTACTTTAAAATATGTTAATATTCTAAGTAAAATCTAGTTTGTACTTCCGAATTTACGTAATTTCGTGAGTATATAAATAATTATTAATTAGTGTTCAAAAGCTACAGACTACTGGTCGACGTGATATGGCCTTTATTTCAATGTAACATCGAAATTTTAATGGTAATAATTATATTTTACAACTGTATGGACTCATCTTAATATATAAAAAGACTTATTAGTATATAGTAATTTGTACAGTAGGGGGCAGATAAACCTGCCCCTTACAAACTCATTTCAAATTGTAGGGACGTCAGGTTTATCTCCACATAATCATGGTTATGATATACTATATCTCCATCTCAGAGTGACCACAGACGAACGGCATGGTGTCGACGGCAGGTACCACTGCAGCCATCGACACCTGTCGGCGGCAGCCGTCGACGCTTCACCAGCTGATGCCGACGCGTTTACGGCTGCCACCAACAGATGGTGGCGGCTTGCAGTTGGGGTTTGTCGCAATAATCTATAGCTGTAGTGTTATACGGCAGCCTTTGCCAACTGGCGTCAACGTTTCGCGAGCAGCCTTCGACTTGTGGTACCTGCCGTTCATCTTTATGAGCTCTTACATTGAAGTCATAGATTTGATCACTATTGTTTCTTTCGTCACTACATATTATAAAACAAATTCCTACTTGTCAATTCATTAGCGATAAACGGAAAAACTACTACACGGGTTTTCATGCAGTTTTACCAATAGTAAGAGTATTTCATGGTCTTGGAAGGTTTTAAAGTATAATACATGCCCAGGCGCAACCGGGGATAGCTGCCTGCTAGGTTTTTTTTATATTTATTGCATTAAAAGGATAATTTTTCCTGCTTCGCGAAGCCCCATCGGACCTGGCCAAGATTAAGAAGGTCCTGGCAGCTAAATCAACTAAGGAATAGCAAGAACTATTGTAAATGAAACAATACATACCTGATTAAAAGCTACATGGTGTAAACTGTCCACTCCCCACTTGAAGACTTTAATGGGTTCATTTCTAGTATTTTCCCACAGCTGGCAGTGTTCTCCACATGTTGCAAATATTGGCTTGGATCTGTGGTGGGAAACACCACTCACTACCGACATACTCAACAGTGTATTCACTGGATCTTCGTCTTCTGATGTCTGAACCTGAGACTTCCAGGTTTTGATTGTTTTATCATCACCTACACTCGTAAATGTCTCTCCATTTGGTGTGTAACAAATAGCTCGCACCCATCCTTCATGTGCTATGAAGTTCCTTGTACATTTCCTTATTGCAAGATCCCACAAACGGATCTCTCCATCAAAAGCGCCACTGGCTAGCACTGCAAGTTTGCTTGGATGCTTTGCTAAGCTCGAGACCCCGTCAGAATGACCATCTAAATTTCCAATAAAAGGCTTGGCAAATACTCTTTCTAGTTTGACAGCATTAAGAGCTCTTACATATTCTCTTGGAGCTTCCAGTGGATGAAGACTTGGGTCATAATTTCTTGGCACTGAAAAGTTCACCAGGTTATTCGAATAATGAGCAGAAACATACAATGATGCAGAAGACAGTGACATGGACCCCTTTCAGATGAGAGAGAATCATGATTCTGCCCATAAGGCAAAAACGATAGTTGCGGCGTCCCCAAAGGCTTATGCCAATGTTTCTCAGACCTGCCTGCCTAGTTATGCATGGAATCGTGGCACAGAGTTTGTTGCCTATCTGTATGACCGCTAATTTATAGGTTATAAAAAGCCCACCGCACTGTGCTATTCTACCAAGGCACTTAAACAGAGCAGTAAAGACAATTTAATTAGAATTATACATACATTTGTGAATGTCCCTTTTCGTAGCGCGTAAATAATCATCAGGATTACGACTTATCACCTTTACTTTAACTTTGGACATGATGGTTGGCGTTGTATCACTTTAATATCAGCGTAGACCTCATCAATTTAAGATCTATATAACAATATGATAATCGAGAATAACTATATTTTTAACATCTGTTTCAAAGAACATAGTACTCTCCTGTTTACTTACGAACACGAACTATAAACTATAAACACGTGCACGTGTTTGATTTTTGAGACATTGACATTGTTTTTTTTTTTATAATTTATTTTACGGTCCAAGCACAGATTAGACAGAGCCAAGAGTCCTTTAGAGCCCTTCTTCATGTTTCTCGACTTCATTCGAGTTATTCTTGTTTGTCAACGAAATGATGGTGTGAATTCATTTCGTTGGTTTCGCTTCGCGGAGTCCCTGGAGTGCTATTTTCGAACACGTGACTCACTAAAACGCAAGTCGTGCACGACTACAAGTCACACTCGTCTTCCATTCCAAGTCACGAAATGCCATTTTGCCTTATTTTTTAAACCATCGCTTAAACTGTAGTGCTGCCAACCTTCAGCAAAAAATATTTAATTTCTTCTTATTTCACGCAGAATTTTTTTAAAACATTTTTAAGGTTATTAAGGATTTTTAAAATGATTAAGAAGTGTAGCGTCAAACGGAACGTAAAATGATGACAGATGAACTTCAAATGACAGGAAGTGACTTTGACATAAAAGCGTTCATCGCCTGCGGAAACGAGCGGTCTCGACCGCTCGTTGCAACCACTCGTCAACTAACGATTCAAAAATGCGGTCGTTTGGAAACACTCGCGTCAATCACTCGTTTAGCGTTCAGTGCTATTTTTGAACGCGTGACTCACTAAACGAGTGATTGACGCGTGCGTTTCCAAAAGGCCGCATTTTTGAATCGTTAGTTGGCTTAGAGTATCAATATAACTATAGAGCGCGCCTCTATGAGTATGAACCGTAAGCACGGGTATGAACAGCTTCAAAACAGTGCAAACGTCGCGATTAGTCACACGAGGTCACGCGCACGGATTGTTTCTCCCGCCATTATTTTTCGTATTTACAATAATTAGATGAAAAGTCCAGTGCCGAGTTGTGAATATGATTCCCGGAAGCAAAATAAAAGGAATAATGATATTACTTTTCATTAATAAGTTCTATTTTGACTCTAAAACATAGATTTTTCTATAATTGACTAGGGCGAGAAAGGGTGTTGCGAGAGGCGCGCGGGCGGGTAAACATAGCACGCGGTTCCGCGTCCCCCGCTTTACTTCTCCCCGCAATAGATTTAGTGTTGTACCACATCGGATCCGGATTTTTGTACTTTTACTAGTATTATGGTTTTTATGATAAATAGTGATTTATTTTAAGTGACGATAAAATTATTTCAACTAAAAAAAAAAAAAATTCTGCTGCATTTTTTTTTAACTCCATCGTCGAACCCGGGACCTTCCGTGTCGCAGGCAGGCGTGTTGACCGCTGTGCCACGGAGCTCGTCAAGTGTTAAGCTATGTCAGATACCTTAAGGCAGCTCGAAAAATGTGACATTTGTGTTGGCACACATGAGACGCAAATCATTCAATATTTATCAATACTACAAAAACCACAATCTCAAAATGTGGTAGGTACCTATAAATTTGGAAAATAACGCTAAAAGTAGGTTCGTATCTTATAAACTATCGACAAATTTATACGATTATCAAGTCTCATACCGAATCATGATTTATTAAGAGTGAGTTACATCCAAAGACTCGCTCGGATGTAACTCATTTGCAACGTTTCGCAAGGACGCGATGCCCATCACTACCGACCGCTACATCTATAGATACAAATCTATAGAACATCTGCTTACACTCTGCACAACGGCGAAAAAACGATAGGAGCGCTCTATAGTTATATTGATACTCTAAGTTAGTTGGCGAGTGATTGCAACGAGCGGTTGAGACCGCTCGTTTCCGCAGGCGACGAAGTCAGTCATTCCATTGAACGTCGCCATTCAATGAACGCGCTAGTCATTCAATCAAATAGCAGATTCAACCAGATGACTGCGACAGATATAACGCAAACTGGCGAAATAAATAATGAAAGGCTCTAAAGGACTCGCTATCCAGGGCCGTAAAACAATTATTAAAAAAAAAATTCATTCTGAAGTTTTAAATTGTGAAATTTGAAATATAAAAATAGGGCTAAAAGTTTTCACACGAAATAATAGCAAAATCTGAATGAAATATTATTTTGGATTAAGTCGAGGTGAGTGAGAGATAATTATTTTTTGAATAAATTCTAGGACTTTTGCTTACTGAAGATCTAGGAACCCCGATGTGCTTTTGTCCAATATGTTTATTTTTGATAAATAAATAAAATATACGTATATTAGCCGTCGATCACAATTTAAGCCTTTCCCTGTGGATCGCACCCATAGATATCAGAATATTTACTATCGCACCCATCATCATCATCATCATCAGGTCTTTCTAGTCTCCACTGCAGGAGCACGACCCTCTCTGTACTACCAGAGCCATATACTAGCCTGAGTAGTCAGAGGATTTGGCCTACACTCTCCACGCTGGCCAGACGGGTTGGAGAGGTATCTCTGATGTTAATAAGCTTTGTTTAGCTTGTGTTTCCTTAGTCGCCTTTTACGACATCCACGGGATGACTTGGAGTGGTCCTATTCTACTCTGCCGGGAACTACACCCATGTTCCTTTAATTTTATGATTATTCTAAAGGATGCTGTAGTACCTAAGTATATAGGTATCCTATTTGTGAAAGCTGTATGGTCCCTTGGGCGATTTTGTGCTTGATCTACTTAATAAGTAAAGTAGTAAGTAAGTGGGACCTGCCTTATCAGAGGTGGGTGATTCCTCACTCAGTAAACCTCACAACCTTTTGCTATTTTTTTAAACTTAGTTTTTACTGCATGCGGCTTTAAAATACCTAAAAATGTTCTAAATTACATGTACGCTATATCCATGTTCACACCTCGGAATATTGATGATGTTATATGTGATAAAATCTAACAAACAAACAATTTCCCGATATACAATGACATCAGAGTGTATTTTTGGCATTAATATTCAATATAAGCTTATTTTTTTTTTCATAAAATTGTGTACTTATCGATTTATTATAGGTACTGAAAGGCTAAAATTTAACTACATTAAAAAAATAATAATTCTGTATTAGCTAGCATTTCTAAGAAGAAACAATGGGGAACCCACATGACGAATACTACTTTTTTTCTGATGGTGTAATTGAAAAAGTGTTTGCAAGAATGGCAGGGCAGAGCCGATTGACTAAGCTGTAGAAGATGGATAGCGCCGTGGCTTCGACGAAGGTTGAGATGTTGGGAGAGATCAAGAGGTTTTATGGACAGCTGTAGGTATACCCCAGGAGCCAAGCCCATTGTAAGTTTGGCCAAAGATATAAGGGGCCAAGATAACCTGACACTATACCAAACACATTTCGGACATCTGTCTTACCAGATTAGTATTGCCCGCAAACAGCTCCATAACAACAAGACGCTGGTCGAGGACGGCATCGCCGTTACTGAAAGTCCTTTGGAGGCTTTTCCGTTCTGCTCGAGGACGTGACGCCAGAAGCATGGCAAAGGTATGTGGCGGTGTTGTTCTTCTAAAAGGGCGATAAAACTCTTCTAAAGAACTATAGACCTTACACGCTCCGAAGCCATGTCTATAAGCTGTTTTCGAGGGTGATCACGAATTGTCTTACGAACACGATTGATGCCTTCCAGCCTTAGATGACCAAAGAGTATAATGGGCCACCATGCTTAAAACGTTTAGGACTATGAGAAAGCCTTCGATTCGATTGACGAGCTCCGTGGTGCAGCAGTTAATACGCAGGCCTGTGGCACGGATGGTCCCGGATTCGATCCCCGGTCAGGTCAAGACGTTATCATTTTCAGATTGACCTGGATCTTGGATGTTTATCTATTATGTGTATTTTTTATAAAATATATATAGTATCGTTGAGTTAGTATTCCATAGCACATGTCTTACTTAAGAACTTATTTCGGGCTAGCTCAATCTGTGTGATTTGTCCGTATATATATTTTTATTGAAACATGGGCCGTGCTTTCGTGCTTCGGCCTCTCCAGCAATGCCGTATCGACCATCGCTATAGCGAAGCAACGCCACAAATTCAGTCCGATTACAGGAACAGAGTACGAGGGCTATTCCACGGAAGACACCGCTGTTCTGGAGGACGCATTCAAGCTCATGGAATGGAAATCCTTTTATCATCGATTTGCTGATGATATTATCGTCATAGCCGACTTGCTGGAAGATCTAAGTATACCATGCTTAAAGTACCTCAATGAAGTTCCCAAAAAGTGTGCCTTAAAATGAACATTGCTAAGACGAAAATTATGTCGAATGTCCATGTTTGCGCCTTCACCAGTAAATGTTTGAAAATTCACCCTTGAACCTGTAGAGCAGTATATTTACTTGGGTTGCTTGGGTCAATTGATACAAGTCGGAAGCTCCAGTTACAAGGACGAGGTCCTTTACATCCCCTTAAAACTTCTTCAAATTATTGTTGTGACGCTTGCGCCTACGCGCTCTGAGAAAATGGAATCTGAACTTCTTGAATACGTGAAACGCGCAGACTATCTCCGTCTATTATTTTTCAACATTTTCAGTAACATCGGATTGTTGAACTGTTATGATAATCGTTGAATTTCACTAAGTCCTTGATATATCTTGTGAGGGCACTTTTCGCAGAAACACGTTGTTTTTTCTCTCTCTCTCAAATGTGATCTCGATTGATTGGTCTAGATCCCGAACGATATTGTAAAAACGAGATTACCTGTCTTCGAGATTGAATCTCAATTTCTCGAGATTGAGATTGCAGTCCCTAGCTGGACAGCGTTCGGGAAGCTCCGCAGTGTCTTCTCGTCCAATATAGATCAATGCCTACTGTAGAAAGTCTTAGACCAACGTATGTAACATACCAGTGATAACTTATGGGTCCGAAACGTGGTCGGTCCCTTACTATGGGCCTCATAAGAAACCTCAAAGACGCTTAAAGAGCTATGAAGAGGGCTATCCTCGGTGTTTCTCTGCGAGATCGAGACAGAAACGCGGAGATCCGTAGAAGAACAAAGGTCATCGACATATGTCAGCGGGTTCAATCTTTGAAGTGGCAGTGGGCGGGATACATAACGCGAAGAACCGATGGCACCGCAGGGGCAGAAAGGCGACCACGTACAGGCACCACTCTCAAACGATTAACTGAGAAAATGTACAATACCCAAAAAAAAAAACGTATATTGTAGAATGGTTTTTAATCTTTACTTGCTGAGGAGGACTTTTTTAAAGTTCATAGTTTTTTAGAAAAAAAAGTACCGCGTACTTCGATTTTTATTGCAAATATTCATTAACTACGTAACTCCTTGTCTTAGAGTCACGCAACATTACCAATCAACCTACGAACTCTCTCGAGGAATTTTTATTTTACAGATTATTCTTTTTTTTTAAATTAAATTTATGTTATTCAATGAATGCGCGCGGGCGACGGGCGCCAGTCGACCGCTGACTTTCTGACGGGGAACTAAGGTTCAAAACTCGGCCCATATCCTGAAGGTCATTAGCGCATGTACCAGCCTTAATACTTTCACTAAAACATATATTGGCAGGCCGGCCACGAACCGATTTTGAAAAATCTCCTCAGTATCTCTTGTGTATACCTACTCGTATTACTGCTTGTTGTAATGTTCTAAAGTGGTGGAAGGGATAGCCAGTGACGTCATAAACATGGCCGCCGACAGTATTTGTTTTTAGGGTTCCGTACCCAAAGGGTAAAAACGGGATCCTATTATTAAGACTTCGCTGTCCGTCCGTCTGTCACCAGGCGTATCTCAAGAACCGTATAGCTAGACAGTTGAAATTTTCACAGATTGTGTATTTCTGTTGCCGCTTTAACAACAAATACTAAAAATAAAATAATAATAATAATTTAGGGGGGCTCCCATACAAAAAATGATATGTTAGCCCTTTTTCAGACAGACACGCAACCCTAAAGCTTATAACACTTAAGAAAAGAAAGTTCTAAAAATAGTTTGAAGGGTTATCTAGGGCTCCGTAGAACAAAAGTTTAAATTATATCTTTGTTGCCCTTCATACGATTTATTTCAATTTCAGCACTGGACCCTCAAAAATTCATCAAACCTAATCCTAACTTCCTAACTAATATTATAAATGCGAAAGTGAGTTTGTTTGTTTGTTTGTTACGCTATCACGCCGAATCTACTGAACCGATCATCATGAAACTTTGCATAGGTTAGGGTACTGAGAAGGACATAGGCTATATACCACGCGGGCGAAGCCGCGGGTAATAGCTAGTGAGTCTATAATTTTCTTGTTTCAGAATAGCAAGTCAATAAAATGGTTCCTAAAAATAAAAAGAATATGCATTTATTAATATACATCATATTGACTGTGTTACCATGGACAAGGTCGGAACTGTTCACCGCCATCATAGACGTGAAGCCCTTGTTAGAGACACACCAGAGGGTCATAGACGACTTGGACCATTATCTCAAATTGGAGGAAGGGAAGCTGGTGATGTTAAAGAAGTAAGTTGTGCAAGGAAATCAGTTGACATTGACGAGTTTTTATCAGTAAGTTGCCTTAGACAAGGTTCCCAACTGTTAGAGATGGAGCCTTAGTTGGAAACCTGCGATCACAGATGCCTTGGACCATTACGTCAACGTAGAGGAACAGAGGCTGATGATTTTGAAGAGGTAAGTTTTTCATATTTTATAAGTAAGTTGCCATAGAAAAGGTTCCCAACTATTCACCACCATCTTACAGGTGGAACCCTTGTTGGAGACACACCAGAGGATCATTGACGACTTGGACCACTACGTTAACATGGAGAAACTGAGGCTGGTGATTTTAAAGAGTTAAGTGGTACAATTTTTATAAGTAAGTAGCCATACACAAGGTTTCCAACGGATTACCACCATCTCAAAGGTGGAACACTAGTTTAGAGATACCAGAGGATCATTGACAAACAGAGGTTTGTCATTTTTAGGGTTCCGTAGTAAACTAGGAACCCTTATAGTTTCGCCATGTCTGTCTGTCTGTCTGTCCGTCCGCGGTTTTACTCAGAGACTATGAGTACTAGAAAACTGTAATTTGGTATGAGTATGTATATTAATCATGGCAAAAAAGTCGTAGAAAAAAATCTTGATAAAAATTTTTTTTCTCTACTTACCCATCTAAAGTGGGGGAGTATTTTTTTTTCTTGATTAGATTTTAGAATAGAGGACCGTTTTTTGAAGTAACACATTCTTTAGCCGCTTTGAATAATTTTTTGTGAAGGATACACCATCTTACCTCTATGTCAAACCTATGAATTTACATCACGCTTGTTTTTTTTTTAACTTCTATCGACAGCTTTTTACTTCTATCGACTGCCTGATATTGTTTGCGTCTAAAGTGGTTTTCATATTAAAGAGTGAATTTGCTGTTTTTTATTTGTTAATAACTATTTTTCTAATTTTCCAGACATTTGAATCATTACAAAAAAGAGCAAGAGAAAGCAATGGAGGACATACCAAACTATTTGGGGAACCCCATCAACGCTTTTACGCTCATCAAAAGACTGACTAAGGATTTGGATAAAATAGAGCATAGTATTCAGGTCGGCACAGGTTGGTATTATCTCGACTTACAGATTATACTTATCTCCAACTGAGTTTCTTTCGGCGTATTCTTCTCAGCAGTGGTCTTTCCGAAACGCTAGTAGTTTTTCGATTTTGCAAAAAAAAAAAATATAACAAGAAAGATAAATGACGTTCAAAAAGCGATAAATGAGATCCAAAATTTGAATAAAAACTATTCATTTCATTTCCACTGCCTCTGGTCCAGTGGTCAAGTCGCCATATCCTACCTAACAAGTTATCTGTGCTGTTCACAGTGCTGTTGTATCTCGAAAAAAATCTCTCACTTATATACTAAATTGTTCAATGTGGACAATGACATTATACTAGGAGGCCCAGTAGCGACGCCAAACATTTTATTCCTAATACTTTACAAATAGAAAGAAATTCAAGAATGTAAATCATATAAGCCTTAGTAAATAACCTGAAGTATTTTTGGAATCATGTTTAATATTATCAGAATCAGTGAGAATTATGAGAATCAGATTACCGCTAAAAACGGCCGTTTTTTGACGGTAATCACTATTTCTCTTAATGACTGATTCTCATAATATTAAAACATGATTCCATAAATACTTCAGGTTATTAAATGAGGCTTATATGATTTACATGCTTGAATTTCTTTCTATTTGTAAAGTATTAGGAATAAAATTATTGGCGTCGGTACTGTGCCAGTGTGCCCCCCTAAGTCTCCGTAAGCACAAATCACGTGTTAGGATATATGGCCACGTGGGGCAGTGTCAAATTGTTTGTCTTACATACATTTCCGATTTCATGTATCCTCTTACGTGCATTTTGTTATTAAATAGCAATGAAAAACATTGATTTGATATTATCACACGACTATTGAAAGATCAAGCTTGCTTTCAATCACACCTTAGTGTGTGATGAAAAGCGATGCAAGCTTTCAACCACACCGCAGAGCAAGGAAAGTGACTGTCGCCGTTACTAGAGCCTTTTCACACATTTCATACGAAACAAGCGTATCAGGGGCGGTACTGTTTATTGAGGTTTTGGGTTTCAAGGTAAGTGTAGAAACGCAAAAATCTACCATTTAAATTGTTTTTCTTCCAACTACGCTGCAATTCTATCATAACTGCACTACATATCCAGCACAAAGCGGAACTTTGCTGCACTAGAAGTAAAAAAAAAACTTAACAGTGCAGTAAAGGATTTCCATACATTTTTGCTGCACTAGAGCAGCAAAAATGTATGGAAATCCTTTACTGCACTGTTTAGTTTTTTTTTAAATCGTGGACAATAGTTGTCACCTTTCATAAAGAAGGTTGGCCAACCTAACGGCCGTATGGAGTTAACAAAGGGACGTGTGTAGTATTGCCTTGCCTAAAAAAAAATACTGGCCATAAAGAAAAAAAGCGGGAATGTGAACAACAAATTTTTAACTACCTATTGTAATTTGTCTTCAGTTTTATTTTTCAACTACTTTTATTGCAGTAGTTGAAAGAAAAGCAGATTATGCACCTCGCATTAAGTAAGTTAAGTTGCACTCGTGCTTTTTAGAGCCCTCGCTGGCGCTCGGGCTCCAAATAAACACTCGTGCAGCAATAACATACTTTCTGCTCAGTGCAACAATCTATACTATTGTTAACCTTTTTATTGTAATTATGATATCGTATCACAGCACTTTGGGGCAATTCTTGTGCACGAACTGACAGAACGAGCTTCGCCTACTAGGGACGCGGGTTGACGCGCGGTATTATTACTGCTTTCGTCAATCGTGCCGTGCTCTGTGGGTTTATCTATTCTACTGAAACGACACCATATGTTAGTACTATTATTAATTCTGTGCCATACGCGCAAACTTATGGTGTGGTTTCAATAAAATGGATAAACCCACATGTGAAATGTCATCAAATATAAAGAAAATGACGAAGATATCGCCGTCTCAAGTTATTTACATCCAGTATCGTTGTGCCCAACCAGAATTTATAAAAAACGTGACGATCTACCACAAGGATGTGAAGTACCCTACTTCGGAGGACCTGCTAGACGCCGCACATGCGCTGATCGGACTGCAGAAGACGTGCAAGCTGAACACGACAGACTTGGCTAATGGCATGCTGAACGGCATCGTCTACAGGTGGGGAACAAGTATTTTTGGCACTTCACATCCGCCATATTGCCATATAATTATCGTCCGTTCTGGGCTGTGAGAAAAGGAAAAACGTAGACTGTACTAGCTGCTTCTCTTCCCGCACAGATCGTAAGAGCCGATCGAAGGAATGGGCGAAAATCTGAGTAATCATGTCAATTGGCGATGCGGCTAGCAACCCTTCACTATTTTTATTCCGTTTTCCACTTATACGTCCACCAAAAAGCTAAGCATGTCCTTTAGGGACCAGCCCGCCAAAAAATAAAAATAAAAAAAATATATATAATAATGCGATTTTTGTAATTTCAAATAAAAAGTTCGAGCAAGCTACAATATCTTGAAGGATCTTGAGGGATCGTGGTAGCTTGTAGATTCAGAGAAACTCCATAGAACCTCACGTATGTACGTTTATTGTTCCTTTACAAGCGTAACAAAATTAAAGAGCGAGCGCTTAACCTAATTACTCTAATTTATAACTACAAATAATCTTAAGTCAGCAACACATAAGAATGTTGTAGTGCGTAAAGGCGTGTCGCGGTAATATGTTAAAAGACGTATATAAAGCCCGCATGTAACAGTAAATTCTAGATTGACAGGCATCGACACCTGTCATCCGAGTTAGTAAATAAGGGGGGCTGGGCTCTGTCTAACCCGCAAGGGAGAAAGAGATGACAATAGCTAAAGTTGTTGATCTTCCGTAAGCTATCAACACATAACTTTTGCATGGTCAAAGCAAAATTCCAAGGTCAGTAGGAAAATTTTTATGGCGGCTGCTTCTTTGCGAACATTGCAAAACTTTTTGCCCATGGATACCAAAATTACGCTTGCAAATAATTTGCTACTTCCCATAATAGATTACGCCGGTATCTGTTACTTAGACGTAACTCAGGAGCATCTTAACAAACTTAAGCGTCTCCAAAATCTCTGTAGGTATTCGACTCGTTTTTGGTCTTCGTAAATATGATCACGTCTCTCAATTTCGAACACAACTCAAGTGGCTCCCCGAATAGGCCAATAATAAAGTGAAGATTGATAAATAAAGTGAAGATTGATAAATAAAGTGAAGATTTAAAAAAAAATACATGGAAAGATAAAAGTTCCCAATCGCTTTTTTAGACCTGGTTTTATGGCTTAAGCTTCTAAAGCTACATATATGGGGTACCAATTGCATAAGCTTTTAACTTGCAATATTAAATAACATTCACACGTAGACACGGGAGCCATATATTAACCAGAGCAGTCATAGGATTTGGTCTACACTCCACGCTGGCCAGACGGTTGGAGAGATTTTTTTATGTTTATAAGCTTTGTTTAGTTTGTGTTTCTTAAGTCGCCTTCTACGACATCTACAGAAAGACTTGGAGTGGTCCTATTCTAATCTGCCGGGAACCACACGGATACTGGGAACCAGAAACATAAGTGAATGCGCTAATGACTTCCTTAGTGGCGATTGGTATACTTTCCTTGCTTTTAAATATCCTTTTTATTTGCTCTATCCATCAAGCATGCTTATTTTTTTATTTAACCTTTTCTAGCTTAGACGGGTGCATGCGTACAGAAACTGTTGTAAGGTAACATTTTATATCTCGGGGTTTGACGTATTATGGGTATTTTATTAAATTATACCAGATAACATTAAAAAGTTTCAGAACAATCAGCCTTTTTATAAAAATATATAATGAGTAATCAGCGATTGATTAATCAAATATTTTGGAGAACTACAGTGCTATTTATCAGCGGATGGCAAAACCGATTGTTTTTGTTTGGAAAACCCCGTTTTGTAAAGACACGCATTAAAATTTTGCGAAAATTTAACTTAATTCAAAGAAATGCCCGTTTCGCGTCAAATCCCTAACTCAGTAGTTAACCCTTTTAAAGTAAAGAAAAGTTGCGAGCGTTCACCACAAGTCGTGTTTTAAATACTGACGTATTTTTTGCAGTTAAGTACACAGCCTTGCACCTTTAATCAAAGCCTTGCACAACCTCTAGAGTTATTTTGTCAGGCACTCAAATGCAAATCAAATTAGGACTGATTTTAGAGTGACATTATATAAATACTGCTTATTCATAATAAATCATTGTTTCATGTGCACTATTTTATATTATCTATTGTAGGTTTTTTTTTGATTCATTTCAGTACACCGATTCCCAAAATGATTCCATTCAGTTAGTAATAAGTATTTTAGTTTATTTGTTTTTCGAGTGTGTAAGTAGCCAACACTGGTGTCAGAATCTTTAAAAGGCATCTGATGCTGCCTAAATGCATCTAATATAGCTTAACAACTACCATCAATGATGACAGCCGGGCCCGACGGTTCAACGTACTTACCTTCTGAAAAACGGAGGAGCTTGAGATATTTTAATCGGTCACCAATCCGAGTGGGGATTGCGAGGTCGCTTAACATTCGTATTCGCTAATAATGCTCACACCAACTGAGCCATCGAACTCCTTTGTAGTAATCACGCACTATTTTGAACTTAAATTACTAAATTCCTCTTGATCAGTGCTCTATGGAAATCGCTATTTGCCAGGCGAACGAATTTTCAAAGTTTTCTTTAAAATGTTATGTCATTAATTAGGTATAAAATTTTGAATTTCCAATTCTCCGCATGTTCAAATTTTCGCTGATTTCCGCAAGTCAAGAGTTAAGCTGAGGAATTTTAAGAGTCGCCTGGACGCGCATGTCTCCATATAAACGGAAAAGGGAATTGTGGCAATATTTGATAATTTTAGGGCAAAATTAAGCATCCAATCAATTAATCTCATTATAATCTACGTACGTTCCTAAACAGCTTGGTTAAATTATCAAATGTTTGAGAATTATACGCCTCTCAAGATTTCCATACAAATTTGAAAAGGCTTGTAATTCTCAAACCATTAGTATTTTAGCCAAGCTGTATAGGAACGTACGTAGATTATATTTCTAATGAGATTAATTGATGAAATGCTTAATTTTACTCGAAAATTATCAAATATTGCCACAATTCCCTTTTCCTCAGCTTCACTCTTGACTTGCGGAAATCAGCGAAAATTTGGACTTGCGGAAAATTCGAAATTCAAATTCACAACAATTCCCTTTTTCCGTTTGTATGGGTCTCCATGAGACTCTATCTCTATCTCCATCTATGCGCTTCCAGGCGACTCTTAAGGTTCATTTTGAATTTCCAGTACACCAATGACGACAAGCGACTGCTTCGAGCTTGCCCGAGCTCTCTATACAGAAAAAGATTACACGAATGCGTTACCGTGGTTCATGGAGACACTGCTCAAATATAAAGAGGAGGAATTTAATTATTTCAGCTTAGGGGACGTTTTGGCGTTCATTAGTGTTACTCATTATTGGAAGAGTGAGTATTTTTTCCCATAGCTTATTTTTTACTTTAATAAGCATTTTTTTATAAAAGATTTTGTCTTTCAGATGACTTCAAGACCGCGTTAGAATGGACCCACAAGTTGTTGGAAGTGGAGCCAGACCACGCCCACGGCAACGTTCCGCACTACCTAAAACACCTCAAGGAGCAAGAAGCTAAGTGGGAGAAGCAGCAAAGAGGGGTAAGCATGCAATAAAATGATTGGCGTCGCTACTGTGCCTAGTGTGAGGCCTTAAGCGTGTTTATAAGATTTGTTTAACCACTTATTACACTTTCCAATTTTTAGGATTCCTAATTAGGAACGTATTAGGAACCTAAATCGGAAGCTAGTGATCACACTACACTAAATCGGTTCCTAAATCGTGCAGTGTTGCCAGTCGGGTCATGTCAGAAATTACCTGAAATATAAAAAAAAATGTAAGGAGTTTGTGGTGGGAAGTCAAGGGGTGCAGTTGTGGTCTACCTTGGACGATTTTGCAAATTGATTTTGGTGGACTTTATAGTATGAAATTGGTGTAGTTTGGTGTTATAAATGCTCGTACTCATGGAACAATTTGTGAAATAGTTAAAGTGGACTGTTATTTGGACTCGTATAGACTTGTCATCATAACCTCCCGACCACGAGGCATCAAAGAACATACGCCATCTTTGATGCTTCTTGTTACAACTTTACCGTACAACACCGATACTTAGTATCTCAATTTACTGGACATTGGCAGAATCACTGAAATATCGGTGGAAGCCATTTTATAAAACAGAAGAAGAAAAAGAAAAAAAATGTAATCCTTTTTACAAAAAAATAACCATTCATATTTTTTTTACTGGAAAGGTATTATAAGTTGATAGAATATAATATTATTTGTATGATGAGCTCCGTGGCGCAGCGGTCAATACACGGACGGCCTGTGACACGGATGGTCCCGGGTTCGATCCCCGGTCAGGTCAAGATGAAAAATGATAATTTTCAGATTGACCTGGGTCTTATTAGTATCTATTATAAAATATAGTATCGTTGAGTTAGTATCCCATAACACAAGTTTTACTTAAGAATGAAAAGCTGCAATACGATGATTTAATCGTCAATATCATACTTAAGTGTTAGTAGGTGATAAATATATTTCATATAAATGAACAGTACTTAATTTCTTTTTTGAAAATTTGTGGGGTAAATGTGGGGAATATCGATTTTATTTGCCCCAAATTTAGGGATTTTCAGTTAGGCTTTTGGGTAAACCACACTTTTGATGTCGGCAACGCTGGCGGGAGGGCAAATTGGCGTCCTAAATCGTAGCGATGCGATTACACTGTCCTAAATCGTATACAATATAGGAAATAGAGCGATCGGGACGTCCTATTTCGACTAAATCGGATCCGATCTACCCTAACTGCGATTACATCTTCCGATTTCCTAATTAGGATTCCTAAAAATTAGATAGTGTAATAAGTGCTTTACCTCGTGTTTCCTAAGTCGCCTCCTACGACATTCACGGGAAGACTTGGCGTTAGTCCTTGAGAACCACATGGTCAAACTCACTAGCTCTTGATATCAGTAAAAAATTAGTAAACGATATTACTGGACTCTGGCAGCAGCGTCGAGATATAAGTACTACGTACTTGACGAGCCACGTTAATTATTGTAATTTTTCCATTCTTCCAATTTAATTTGAAATTTTAGCTCTGCAGCATATTCTTTTTTTTTTTACTTTTAGAAATGACTTGTCAAACCAACTTTAACCAATCTAATGGAGATCCTTGTGAAGTGAAGATGCTTGTACGACACGACACGCACGGATTTTCACTTGTTTTTATTTTTATCTAATTTCTGTGGAATTCTTCGAGCAACACGGAAGGGAGTAGCCATACGCTGCATTCCCTTCGAGCAACACGGAAGGGAGTAGCCATACGCTGCATTCCCCTCTGTCAAGGTACAAGCCAAAATTAGGCATATGCAGTCTATGTGTTAGTTGTGTGTGACTCATCTGTACACAAATTATTTTTTCTTTTTATGTCATTTTTTGTGACAATGTCATAATTACTATCAAGTGACAGTTTAAGTTTTGTATGTAGGTGTGCGGAACTAAACTTGTGTGCACATTTCCCCCCGCAAAAAACGCCAGAAAAATTGTCATAGTAAATTGTCGCTTTGCCCACTCCCTCCGTCCGGTACGGAGGCCGTGTTGCTCGAAGTGCATTCCCCTCTGTCAAGGTACAAGCCAAAATTAGGCATATGCATGTCTATGTGTTAGTTGTGTGACTCATCTGTACACAAATTATTTTTTCTTTTTTATGTCATTTTTTGTGACAATGTCATAATTACTATCAAGTGACAGTTTAAGTTTTGTATGTAGGTGTGCGGAACTAAACTTGTGTGCACATTTCCCCCCGCAAAAAACGCCAGAAAAATTGTCATAGTAAATTGTCGCTTTGCCCACTCCCTCCGTCCGGTACGGAGGCCGTGTTGCTCGAAGGTGGAATTATTTCATATTTTACTTCTTTCGACTCCCAACGATTAAATATTAAACAATCAGGCGCGACTGGGCATCATAACCTGTTGTAATTTAATAAAGAGCAAGATGAAAATTTACGTGTTTTATTTGAAAGAGATACCAGCCACAGACAAAATGCCTCCACAAGCCTAGTGATGTAACTAATATTTAGTGATGTGCCAATCGACAAAGAAAGGGCTTAAATTTATTATTCCAACACGTCTGAACTCACTTTGCCTTAAGTCATATTATAGTCATAAGAGTGATTACAAGCAATTTTTTTCATGTTCAGGAAACCCTTGAAGAAGCAGAAGATGAAATCGAGAAGTACCAAAGGCTTTGTCGAGACGAGATGGAGCTGCCTGCGTTTTATTCTAAAAAGTATGTACTTACAAAAAACTGGTTAATTGAGAGTTAAAATCGCACACGAAGGGTTCGCATATAAAACGTAAAAAAAAAACTCTTTTTTTATAAGGTAGGTACCTGATATATAAGATAATATTTTACTAAATAACACAACGAGTTACAATAATGCTATTTTTATTACTGACGTCAAAACCACAGATAATAAAGAGTAATGGTATCCGTTACAGAAAGAGTTCGGTTGCAATCTTACAATTGGTTGGTTGTATGTTTGAGGTTTCTATGTCATATATATCAGTACCACTTATTAGAACAAAGTTCTTATTGCTTTACCTTTCAAGCACTGTACAGGGGATTGTTGCACACGATTCGATTTGGCTCAGAATCAATTTCTGGGGTTTTCTGAGGCCACTGAACTCAAAACTGCACTGTATTTTTGCATACAAGATTGTGCAGAAAATGCTAAAAAAATGCTTGGAACGCAAACTTTTTGTGTAAATCATCATCATCATTTCAGCCGCAAGAAGTCCACTGCTGGACATAGGCCTCCCCAGAGGAATTCCAATTTGACCGGTTGGAAGCAGCCTGCATCTAGCGCCTTCCTGCGACCTTTATCAGGTCGTCGGACCACCTGGTCGGTGGGTTTATGAAAATCATATCACACGAAAGTGCAGTAAACTTTAAAGGCAAAAGGGCCGCCGGTTTTTTCTTAAAATTTCGATATTGATATCTTTTTCTAATACTGAGTGTAGATTTTTTTTTTTCAATGTATAGCTTATAAACACGTCTGGCCAGCGTGGAGAGTGTAGGCCAAATTCTCTTACTGCTTCCGCTTATTTTTGGCACTGATAGTACAGATAACATGCTCCTGCAGTTGAGACTAAAAAGACCTGATTGATGATGATGTGATGATGATAATGTAAATCCGCTTCGGCCCGACTCCGTCAGTGGAATTTACACTCTAACCTGCTGGTCCACCAATGTCCATAGATACACGTGTAAATGTTATGTTTATGCTGCAGGTTGTATTGCCGCTACCTCACGGAAAACCACCCGTTCCTGAAGCTGGCTCCCATCAAGATGGAGTATATCTACCGGAACCCTGACATCATCGTCTTCCATCAAGTGCTGAGTGATGACGAAATAGAGTTCATCCAGACTCAAGCTAAGCTTAGGGTGAGTGTACTTAAAGTATTTGATAATTTTATATCTGCATTGTAATTTTGACTACACATTTTCAGGTAGAAATAAAAAACAGTATTAGTATTTTTGTCGAGTGGTGAATATTTTAGTGAATAGGTAGCTGAGTCCGAATACCAACATCGAATGAATTAGTTAAAAAAAAATCCGATAGAATCTACTTTATTTTTAGGCAAGTAGAGGCATTTTTTATTAGAGCGCACGGAACGCGAGTAAATGGTGGATTATTTTTTTATGGATTTTGATGAACGCCCGAATCGTGACTAACTTACTTGTTTACAAAATATTGAGCGCACAAAACGCAAGTAGTCGGCGGAGGCATTTTTTTTTTAAATTTTGTTGGACGCCTTATCGCGACTAATTTACTTGTTTACAAAAAGTCAACGACGCACGGAACGCGCCCAGTTCGTTTTCGTACCTATACTTTATGATTTTTATTATCAAGTAAAGTTATATATATCGTGTTTTGAACATCGCCATAAGAAAGACTATGTGTTCCAGCAAAATATCATATTTTTTGTTTGAGAATATATAGGACTAGCAGTTACCCGCGACTTCGTCCGCGGTGACTTCAGGTTTGGAATGCGGGGATAAAATATGACGCTACAAAGCGGTAAACTAAACATATACCCCGATTTACCCCCTTAGGGGTTTATTTTCGGGAAACTATTAAAAAGCTTACTCATTATTTTTGCCGTTCTCAATTCACACGAAATTTCATACAAATATGTCCAAGGAATAAAAAGTTTCATATAAACTTTAATCCTCTATTTCACCCCCTTAGGGGATGACTTTTGAAAAATCCTTCCTTAGTGGATGCTTACGTCATAAGAGGAATACCTACGTGAGGAAAATTTCAAATTTCTAGCTCTAAAGTTTTGGCCTGCGCGTGATCTTTGATAATTGCCCATTTTTTAGAGTATTAAAATGAATATAGTATGTTATCCTTAATATATAGACATATGCCATCGCGGACTTTTCTGTAGACCTTAATAAGATACATAATTCCACCATACATTGTTTTGTTATATCTCAAAGGGTTAAGACAGCGTTTTCGTTGAAAGCTCCCAAACGGCTCATTTTTTTACGACACCTCCAACAAATATCGTTGGTATATACAAAAAAGTATACAAAAACTTAACAAACCATATACTAAAACATTCCTCGAGAACCATGCTATCCATTGGAGAAAACCGCATGAAAATCGGTTTGATAGTTTTGGAGTTTATCGCGAACAGACAGACAGACAGACAGACGCGGCGGGGGACTTTGTTTTATAATAATATGTAGTGATAGTGATATTAGATAGTTGAACAGTCGTTATAAAACATGCTAATTTGGTAAAACCGGGCCTTAATGACTGATATTCATAATATTAAAACATGTATCCAAAAATACTTCAGGTTATTTGCTAAGGCTTATATGATTTACATTCTTGAATTTCTTTCTATTTATAAAGTATTAGGAATAAAATTATTGGCGTCGCTAGTGTGCCTAGTGTGGGGCCTTAACAAAAAATATGAAGAGTGATCATTAGGATGTAAAATTGTATGAAAACAAAATTCGGCCTACCGATAATACATATACACATATACGGACAAATCACACAGATTGAGCCAGCCCCAAAGTTAGTTCTTAAGTAAGACTTGTGTTATGGGATACTAACTCAACGATACCATATTTTATAACAAATACATACATAGATAAACATCCAACATCCGACTGATCATGTTGCTTAAGTATTGTTTTAACCTTTCCGTAACACCGTGTAGAATTAAACTTAGAAGCGGTTGACCATTTATATTACTCGACAACCTTATTATCGTGTGTGAACTAGACTACTGCCCACTGGATCACATGCTAAACAAGTCCGAACGGATCGTTACAGTTCACACGCGCAGAGGTCAGCAATCTGGAAACCGACGGGTTCGTCTCGTCGAACTACCGCATCGGTAATTCGGCCCGGCTGCGCGCCGAAGAGTCGCCCATCATCGCCGCCGTCAACCAACGCGTGGCGGACATGACCGGCCTCAGCCTGGACTCCTCCGATCAACTGGAAGTCGTCAATTATGGCATCCGCAAAACCTACGAGCCCCATTATGACTTTGCCAGGGTGTGTCGCACTATAAATAAATAAATAATAAATAAATAAATATATAGGTACGGACAAATCACACAGATTCTAGATCGTCGATAGCTTTTTGAATTACACATACACCATGGAAATTCGTTATCTTGCCATATTCTTAAACGTATCTGATACTAGACTTTCCCCACAGATTTGAAATATGTAAAAAAATATATACTACTTGTACTAAATTGAGCTAGCCCCAAAGTAAGTTCGAGACTTGTGTTATGGGATACTAACTCAACGATACTATATTTTATAATAGATACTTATACCTATAGATTAACATCCAAGGATAAAACGGGACCTACTGAGCTTCCATTCCAATGTCCTTCCGTCCATCTGTCATATGGCTGTAAGTACCTATATACGTAATTTATATCGAACCGTAATAGGTGGAAACTTGAAATGTTTAAAGAATGTGTTGGCCTAATGCTGCTATAACAACAAATAATAAAATTTAAATGTACCTACCTAATAAAATTATAGGGCTCCCTAGATAAACATAGAACTAAACGTGATCTTTTTATTTTTTGTATGTAAATATTGTGTAAGTGCGATGCCGACTCGTACTTGGCGGGGTTTTCATTATTTTCTCCCAGAACACGATGGAAGAACAAATAATACATATCAACTAATAATATTTTGTTTTTTCTTCCAGAAATGCGATACACCGTTTCCGGAACATGTCCGTAACAGGATCGCTACAGTACTGTTTTACGTAAGTTTGTCTGTACTGATATTAAAACTCACGGGAGATAAATTCATTATGAATACCTTATACTTACTTACTTACTTCGCTGGCTCAGCGACCCGAAGTGGATCTTGGCCTCCGACATTAAGAGGGTATACTAGCAGTGCGTTTTCCATATAAATGTATTTCTCTATTTTCTCGCTGAAAACTGATTCTAGAGGCACAATTCTTTTTACATACAATCTATTACTAAAATAGGTATGTCCCTAATGTTTTATTTTTTTCTAAAAACCTGTATAAAAGAAAAAACAAATTGTACAAAAACAGTTTTTTTGGAAAAAATAAAAAATAGGGGCATTCCTATTTTAGTACTAGATTTTATGAAAAAAAATTGTGGCTCTAGAATCAGTTTTCAGCGAGAAAATAGAGAAATACATTTGTATGGAAACCATATTGGAAAAATACTGCTAGTATACGCTCTTAAAGTGCGCCATTCTGTGCCAAATCTGACCAGTCGGACTCTTCCAGCTCTTTCAGGTCTTTGGCGACTTCATCATTCCAGCGATATCTTGGACGCCCCACCGGACGGCGCCCGGAAGGTTGACCATGATACGCTTTCTTTGCGGCTCGATCCTCTCCCATCCTCTCCACATGTCCCAGCCAGCGAAGTCGGGAGGATTTTATTTCTCCTATGATGTTCGGCTCGGACACTAGCTCTACTATCTCCCGGTTGTACCTACGCCTCCATACCCCATCTTCTCCTCTTGTTGGTCCTAGAATCTTCCGCAATATCTTTCGTTCCGCTACTAAGAGTTAGTTCTCCTCCTTCAAAGTTTGCGTCCAAGTTTCGCACCCGTAGATACCTTATTACCTATTATAATGTTAGAAAGCTGAAGAGTTTTTTCAAGCTTTTATTTAACTTGCATTGTATGTAAGTATGTTTGTTCGGGTAAAATATCTTTCAACTCAATATTATATTTTGAAGTAGATATCTTCAACTGATTGAGCTGAAATTTTGTACACACATTTAGTTTGGATGACAATGCACGATATGATGTGTGACATCATTCTCAATCCAATATGGCGGACCATCTCAGATGGCGGAATAGTTATTTTTAAAGGACTTCTACAATAAGGGTATCAAATGAAAGGGCTCATTGATAGCTAATCCCATCCCAAATATTATAAATGCGATAGTAAGTTTGTTTGTTTGTAACGATTTAACGCCGTATTTACTGAACCGATCATCATGAAATTTTGCATACATATAGGTTAGGGTAAGGACAGGAGACTATATATTACGCGGGCGAAGTCGCGGGTAACAGCTAGTTGAAAATAAATAAATTTAAACGGACAAATCACACAGATTGAGCTAGCCCGTACACGCGCGGTCATATCTACATACATGGATATTTCAATAATAAAATCGTATGCACGGATAGTGCAACGTCATCTATGAATTCATTAATTGGATTAGTTTAAAAATCAAAGATGGCGCTAGTATAAGTTATATTATGTTATTAGTTTGAATATTTATATCTGAATTATCAACGACTGTCGAATAATTAATAAATTCTTCGCTAGATATTAATTTCATTAAAAACAAAATTATAAACCCTTTTTGATGCATATCTTTACACCCCGAAGCTAGGATTTGAACTCGGTAGCATAAAATCTATAACCTAATTCATTAGTTCCATTATCCATTATCGCCATCGTGGGTTCGAATCCTACCTGTGGCGAATTCTTTTTCATCACATATTTTCAATTTTAATTAATTAAGTAAATTCTTCAATATTTGTTTACGGAGCTTAGAAGGATTTACGTGCAGAGCAAGCAGCATCCGGAATACCTATTACTTTATTTTTACCAAATGAGCAAGTATTTCTTGAATCCGTCACAGGATAAGGGTGTTTGGAATCGAGATTTCCCAAGATGGCGGCACTCTGTCGAGAGAGGTATTTTTGACAGCAGCTGTCTAAATCCACCATCCATAAAAAAATGGATTTTTTGTGGAGGCTCAGAGCAATAAGTTATTGCTCTGAGAGTAGAGAATTCAAATTCAAACTCGTCGCGTGATCTATATACTAATATCCATAAAGGCAGTTTTTTGTCAGTGCTGTACATCAGATAATCGCGTTTTGACGACCGATGGTCTAATAAAATTGGTCTAATAAAGTGATATTCCCCACGTCACTGCACCCGGCACTTACAATTAGGAATTTTCAAGGCAACAGTGAATGGCATTATTTGAGTTTGCGTGTATCAGCCTAGATCTCATCGTTGCTTCTCATAAGTCCAGATAGAGAGTCAAAGGCCTCAATCGATTCATAAAAAAAAACATGTCACTCACAGATGTCAGAAGTGGCGCAAGGTGGCGCCACCGTGTTCACCCACCTCGGCATCAGCGTGTTTCCGATCAAAGGAGCGGCGTTGTTCTGGTTGAACCTGCATCCTTCGGGAGAAGGGGACCTGTCCACTCGGCACGCAGCCTGCCCGGTACTGCGTGGCTCCAAGTGGGGTGAGTATAACAAGTGTTTGGCATAAATGACAGTAGGGGGCCATCTTTAAATTACGTCGCGCTTATGTCATGACATGTAAACCCCCATCTTTGTCACCATGTGTGACCATCTGTGACAAGGATGGTTACATTTGTGTTACCATCTGTGACAAGGATGGGGGTCTAGTTTGTTACTGTAGTCGACAATATGGGTCCATATTGACTCACATAAAATTTTCATCATCAGCATCAATCCTAGCAATGTTCCCATATCATTTGGGGTTGGCTCTCCTTATCATCTTGCGCCAGTTTTCTCTATTATGTGTCATGTCAGGGGTAACACCTATCGTCTTTAAATCTTTTTGTACTTTTTGTCTTTTTTGTACTGGACCAAGTCGTTTGGGGGGGGGGGGGTCCTCTCTGGACTCAGGGTAGAACCCTGCTGCACTCCGACTCCAACATGAAAATCTTCACTTAAACCCGCAGGACTGCGTACTCTTGTAGTGTTATTGTGATACATGTCTTGAATGATGCGGATATACATTTCCGGAACAAGGTGTGCTCTGAGTGCTGTCCATATAAGATCTCTTGGTACTCGATCAAAAGTCTTCTCTAGATCAATGAAAAAGAAATGTAGGTCTTTTTTATGAGACTTGTGTTTTGTGTATCAGAATCTTTATCGTATGGATAGCATCTAAGTATAGTTATTACGTTTCTTGTAAAAACGCATTGGTTTGGAGTCATCCTTATTAGAGAGTAAAGTCTTTCTACTATAACAGTTTCCCAGATCTTAAGTGAGTGGGATGTTAGTTTAATTGCTCTGTAATTCCCGCAGGCAGCCACATCACCCTTATTTTTGTAGAAGGGTATAATGTCACTGTAATTAAAAAGATTGGTGAGCCATAGAACGGCTACATTGCCCAATCGTTTCCAGAATTCAGTTGGTATTTCATCTACTTAGTGTTCATAATAATCACCCTTCATTGTTTTTTTCCTCATACTTATTTTGTTCATAAATTTTCATTACTAATTTCGGAAGTCATTACTAAGAAATGTTTCAACCTTTAGTTATTATTCTGAGGTTTCAGACCCTAATATTTTTTTTCATTACTTTTTTCTTTATAACAATCAGTAGTCATATATTTTTTATTTTTAATGTCATCATGTTTCATCTTATAATTTTACTCGTAATTTATTTGGGGATCTATGTGAAATCATAACAATCATAACCTAACTTACTTTTTATTACCAAGTCGTGTATCCAAACCAGTAGCTTTCGCACCCAGCTCGTCGCTCGCTCGCTCATATGATGGTCTATGTGAATGTAAAACCAAAAACTAACCTACCTTCTGTTACCAAGTTTTGTATTCACACCAGTCGCTTTCGCATCCTGAAAGATAAAGAACACTAAGATTTAAGAAATATATGAAAACAAATATTAGAATTAATAAAGTGTATGAATAGTGATGTTAGGAATTCCGATGATTATGATTTTCGATCATTAATATAAGAAAATATATGAAAACAAATATTAGAAACACAATGTATGAATTGTGATATAATGAATTCCGATGATTATGAATTACAGTCATTAGTATTAACAAAAAATATGAAGAGTGATCATTAGGATGTAAAATTGTATTGTCGCGTAGCACGCTGAATGACAATGTCAACGTCATGAATTTGAATGAAAAAGAATTCATCTAAAATTCTAAAATGTCTTCTAAAACTCCTAGAAATTGTACTAGTTGTTCCAAAACAATAACAGACAAGAAATTTGTTAGCTGCTCAAAAGCGGGTTGTGATAAAACCTATCATTTGTTCTGCACAAGTATAGCTAATGGGGCTGCAGATTCAAAACGTAATTGGATATGCCCAGATTGCAGTCACTTGGCAAAAAGGTGCACTGATGTAAAGACACCTGAACACAGAACCAGCGACATTATACTGAAACCATCAGCGTCTCAAGATACATCATCTTCTTTGATTTTACTCACTGAAGAAATAAGGTACCTAAGAAATGAAATTAATACCTTGAAGGCTGACTGGGGAAATGCACTGGCTGCTGTACGAAAATTTGAAAATGTCGCCTCTGAAATGTCTACCAAAATGGCATCCTATGATGAGCGTCTCGAAAAAGTTGAAAAAAGTGTCGTGATGATAGTTGAACTTGAACAGGTAAACCGAAGCCTGCAAGAACAGATCAATAGCATGGCCCTGGCAATGATGAGAAGTGAAATAGAGATTTCTGGGGTGGCCGAATCTTCTAGTGAAGATCCACTCCATATTCTCAAGAATATAGCCTCAGTGGTGGGACTACATCTTAACGAGTTGGATGTGGACTACATAAGTAGAGTTGGCCCGCGTATGAATAAATCCAGCACACCAAAAACTTCAATAATCAGACCTTTAGTAGTTCGATTCTCTCGTCGTGAAATTCGTGACCAATTTTATAAAAAAGCCAAGGCTAATCGTCTGTCAGCAAAAGATCTAAAAATTGAAGATAGCTCACGCCAAATATATTTCAATGAAAGACTTACCAGAGAAAACAGAATTTTATTTCGGAAGGCGCGTGAGGAGTGCAAGAAAAATTTATATAAATTTTGCTGGACAAAAGGTGGACTTATCTACATTAAGAAAAGGGAAGGCTCGGAAACAATCATTATTAAAACTCAAGATGACATTTTTCGTCTATTTAACAACACCGACATTACTTCAGTCATTTAGGTTAGCAATGTATTGTCTAGGATTTGTTTGGTTAATTTTTAGTTTATTTTATGTTACAAGCTGCTCTCAGTTTATTGCATTTTTTTATTATATATATGGAGTATTCACACAAATATTACACACTATCACGACAACATACACAGAACAACACACTCATCACACAAATTATAATGATTTCTTAGGCTTACTCTATTCAATACCTTGTAATTCAGAGTGGAAAGTTCAAAGCGTCTATTTTAATATATTAAGATTTTACCTAGTATTATTGTTCCAAAGTGACTATGGTTAGCCAAACAGTAATAATTCAAGATCTTGACGCTTTTGAAATACCTTGTCACTCTGTTGAATACCCCGAGTCTTGTAAAGCCATATTGACAAATAAATATAATCTAAAAATTCTGACTATGAATATCCGCAGCTCTAATAAAAACTTTGACCAATTTTTAGTTATCCTAACCAGATTAAATATGATCTTTGACTGCATCATTTTAACAGAATGTTGGATCAGTGAAAATTCAGTCATCCCGCAAATAAATGGCTACAACTCGTATAAGACCAATAAGTCAATTAATAAGTCTGGCGGCGTTGTAGTGTATGTAAACAGTGTTTGGTCTCCTGAAGTAACAGAACCACTGTTTGACGAAACGAATTGCCTCTGTATATCAGTCAAAGATTATTTTACACTTCTAGCTATTTACAGATCTCCTTCTTTTAAAAATATTACCCCTTTTCTTAATTCACTAATGCTTAATGTTCAATCAATTAAAGAGTCAACGTGTACAATAGTAGCTGGTGACATAAATATTAATATCTGTCCAGACAGTATTAAAGATTATGAAGCTAGCTCTAACTATCTTAATCTTCTGGCGGAGTTAAACTTAATGCCGTCTGTCACCAAACCTACAAGGGATAAGAATTGTCTGGACCATATTCTTCTACCTTCAAACTTTATTTCGGAATTAATAGTTTGTAACACTGAAGTAACCGATCATAATTTAATAATGTCAGGCACAATCACCAAAAGACCCAAACTTACAGAGAACAAGCGTTCTAGGGTTAAAATTGATTACTCAGCCATAGAACAAGAACTAAACCTTATAGATTGGACTATCGTTTCAGAACAAAATAATGTTGAGAAGGCTCTTGCTAACTTTAACTATTTACTTTTTCCAATAATAAAAAAACACACTCATAAAATATCATTCAATCGTAAATACAACACATTAAAACCATGGATGACTCCAGGCCTTATTAGATGTTCTAAACATAGAGATTATCTTCACAACCAGGTTCGAAAAAATCCTAACGATGAAATAGGTAAATTAATCTATACTCGCTACCGCAACTTTTATGTCAATTTATTGCGAAAACTTAAAAACAGTTATGATTCAATGGAACTTGAAAAACATAAAAACAATCCGAAAAAACTCTGGAACACAATAAGAGACATATCACACACGCAGAAGGTTAACCAAAAATCATTGGACTTAACTACAATCAAAAGTACAGTCCTTGATTCCCTTGACCATTGTAATGATTTCTTTTCTAGCGTAGGGCAAAGCCTCGCGAATAAAACTCTTCATGCAATCAATGAAACACAAGAATCTCTCGCTCGAAAAATCACTTTAACACCATCTACATCTCCTTCTGAATCTTTTTATTTACAACCAACTGATGAAGTTGAAATAAATTCTATTATTATGGGTTTAAAATTAGATAGTGCGCCGGGAATTGACGGATTATCTAACAGATTACTTATTGCTATAAAAAAGTATATCATTGCGCCCCTAACACACATATGTAATCTTAGTTTATCAGAAGGAATATTTCCCACTGAATGGAAAATCGCTACGCTTACACCCATTTATAAATCAGGAACCAAATCTGAACCAACCAATTACAGGCCTATTTCACTTTTAACCACATTTTCTAAAATTCTTGAAAAACTTGTTCACAAAAAATTACTTACTTTTATTGAAAAACATAAATTAATTTCTGCTAGACAATTTGGCTTTCAACAAAAAAAATCAACTGAAGATGCAGTACTATTACTAACAGAGCTTCTTTCAAACTATTTAGATAACAAACAGGTGTGCATTGGAGTATTCTTAGACTTAGCTAAGGCCTTTGATACTGTATCTATTCCTATCCTTCTCAGAAAATTAGAATTGCTAGGTATAAGAGGTACTGCCTTAAATTGGTTCCATTCTTATCTTACAAATAGAAAACAATATGTTAAAATTAATGAAGACATCAGCAATCCTCAATCAGTTAATTTCGGAGTTCCACAGGGCAGCATATTGGGTCCAATTTTATTTGTACTGTATGTTAATGATATTTTAAATATTGATATTTGCAATGCTGATATAATTTGTTATGCGGATGATTCAGCAATAATATTTCGTGATAAGAATTGGTCCCGTGTAACTGTTACTGCGGAGCTTGGAATGAGCCAAATTGCAAGCTGGCTTCAAAATAATCTTTTGACTCTTAACCTTTCTAAAACTAAATTCCTATGCTTTCACAAAACAATAAGAGATCTCAAAGTTCATCTCTGCCCCACACTAAGTACTAATACTAGCATAACTTCATGTGCTTGTGGAAAAATACTTAGATCACTTACTATTAAATATCTTGGTGTAACTATCGATGAGAAACTAGACTTTAGGCAGCACATAATTAATACTTCAAATAGAATACGAAAATTGATATACTTTTTTAAACATATACGCGTTGTAGCTAACATGAAATTACTGAAATTAATATATTATGCTATTTGTCAATCTATCTTTTCATATTGCTTATTAATTTGGGGTGGTACTAATATTACAAATATGCTGTTATTGGAACGAACACAACGCTGCATATTAAAAATAATACTCAAAAAACCAGTCAGATATCCTACTAAGTCAATTTATGAAGAGTTTGGCGTTCTTAGCGTGCGTGGATTGTTTATTCTAAGAGTAATGATTAAAACACATAAAGAAGTTCTCAAATCACCAAACTATGAAAACATGCTTAAAACCAGACTTTTCAAGTTACCTCTTCCATCTTTTAACACTAAATTTGCTAGAAAGTTCAGTCCATATCTTCACCCATATATATATAATAAAGTCAATTTAAAGTGTCTTATTAAAAATTGCACCACTAGAGAATTAAAGGAAAAGATTACAATCTGGCTCAATACATTAGACTACACTGACATTGAATTAATTCTTAAAGGGGTCCAATAATTATTACACTCCTAGTTTGCCATGAAATGTTAGACATACATTCACTCATCCCACACCGAAACATACACACACACACACACACACACACTTATTTCACAAACACTCTCCATACCACAAGCAACTTTCCTTTTGTTTCCTCTTTTTTTTTTTTGTAAAATCGTTTTAGATTTTTTTTTTCTCTTTGTATTTAACAATAATTGATTTCAGGTCTTAAACTAGTTGCCTACAATACAGGCACTGCCTAGTGTAGGAACTAGAGGTACATGATTTATTTTCATTCATTTTGCTCCATCTACCAAATGTTTTGTGTTTTATAGATTTATGTCAACTATGTGTGGAGATAAATAAATATTATATTATTATTATATTATTATTATTCTCTTTATTTGCTTCAATTCTTAGGATAGGAATTATAAAAACTATATAAAAAGTAAAACATAACAAAATATCGTACAAAATTAAATACAATTTTTATAAAAACCTATCCTAGTAGGCCACCAGCAGCGAAGTAAGACTCAAGCTACCGGCGGTTAAGGCTGCAGGGAGAGGAACCTCCTAACTATGCGTGCCGTGTCTAGAAGTACCGCCTTCTGTATCTGGCCCTTGATCCAGCCATCCAGCGAGAGTCTCTTGAGATGTTGGTCGAGACTCTTCGCTATAAGACCGTTCACAGATACGACTATTGGGACAATGATCGTCGAATCCACATCCCACATGGCGGTCACCTCGTGGGCCAAGTCTAGGTACTTACTAAGTTTGTCCTTCTCGGCCTTCACGAGGTTCTCGTCATGCGGGATGGTTATATCAACGAGCACTGCCTGGCGCGTCAATCGATCTGTCAGCACGATATCAGGCTTATTGGCGACAATAGTCCTGTCCGTGATAACAGATCGATCCCAATAGAGCGTTGCACGACCATTTTCAAGAACCGGCGTCGGTGTGTACTTGTAGTACGGCACCTCAGATTCCACAAGACCATATCGAAGAGCAAGTTGCTGGTGGATAATCCTGGCTACAAGGTTATGTCTGTGCAAGTACTCTCCGTTAGCCAGATGAGAACAACCGGAAGTAATATGCCTGAGTGATTCACCAGGACGGCGGCATGCCCGACAGATGTCGACCGTACCGTCCCTCAGGATATACTTCCGATAGTTGTTCGTCATCATGACTTCGTCAGCAATTGCACAGACAAAGCCCTCGGTTTCCCCAAAGAGGTCACCGAATCGTAGCCAGTTTACCGACGCAAGCAGATCCACATCGGGCCCTGTTAAGGCCCGATAGAACCGCCCGTGCAGCTCTTTGCTCTTCCATATGTTCTTACGATCTTCGGTGCTCAACACCGTTGGTCTACGCCAGTTCTCGTTCGCTAAGGAGAGCGGCGTTAAGTTTCTGTCTACAGCTACAACGTCGCGGTGCATCCCACACTCACTATTCAGGAAGTAATCCCTAAGACTGCACACCTCACGGTTATGGAGTGTCTTGGCGTTCAAAAAGCCACGACCTCCACACTTACGTGGGATGTACAGTCTCATAACTGATGAGCGTGGGTGAAGCATGCGATGCGTTGTGAGTTGTTGACGAACTCTCCTATCCAGAGCGTCCAACTCAGTTTGAGTCCATCTTAGTATGCCAAAGGAGTATGTGATTAGGGGCATCACCCAAGCGTTAAAGGAACGCGTCTTATTGCCGCCTGACAAAAGGCTTTTAAGAACCTTTGTCAGACGACAGAAGAAACGTTCCTTTACCGCCTGTTTTATGTCCCCATCCGCAATACTTAAAGCCTGTGACATACCAAGATATTTGTATGTTTCTGCCTCCGAAATAGACCTGAGAGATATTGTCTCAGAAAGTTGTAAATTTGTTGAATTTATAACTTTCCCCCGTTGAACATGCATGACAGCACATTTATCTACACCGAACTCCATCCTGATGGAACTACTGAAATCTTCTGTGATTTTCAGTAGCTTCAACAAGTCAGGGCGTTTCGGTGCAAACAATTTCAAGTCATCCATGTATAACAGGTGAGAAATAATCTCACCGTCTCTTCGAAGGCGGCAGCCTAGTCCTGAATCCCTCAACAGGGTGCTGAGGGGGTTCAGTGCTAGACAAAACCACAAGGGACTCAAACTGTCGCCCTGGAAAATGCCTCGCTCTATCCTTATGAAGTCCAACGGGTCCAAGGGACCATCACCACCACCCGGTTGACGAAGGGCTGTGGTCCACTGTCTCATACACGAACCAAGAAAGGATCTTAAAGTAGCATTAACTTTATACAACTCTAAGACCCTTTCCAACCATGAATGAGGCACTGAATCATAGGCCTTCTTATAGTCGATCCAGGCAGTCGAAAGGGCTGCCTTGTTTCGTTGGACTTGCTTACAAATGGTCATGTCAATGAGGAGGAGCTCCTTAGTACCACGGGACCCAACCCTACATCCATTTTGAGAAGGAGCCATAATGTTGTTCGCAACAATATGCGAATTAATTTTTGCTCTCAAAATGGATGTAAGGAGCTTGTATAATGTCGGTAAGCATGTTATGGGTCTAAAGTTTTTAGGATCCGTGGTACTGCCAGACTTGTGGAGAAGGAAGGTGACACCTGTTGTGAGGAAAGCTGGTAGCAAACCGAGCTCGAGGGCTTCTTGGAACTGTGTCGCTAAGCGTTCGTGTGAGCCTCGAATCCACTTTATCCAAAAGTTGTGCAATCCATCCGGTCCAGGACTTTTCCAGTTCTGTGCCGTACGGATCGCACAACTTATGTCTTCGGGGCTGATAGTTACAGCCCCCATGGATTCGATGGACTCACACTCACGCTCAATAACACCCATCCAACCACCCTCGGTGTGTTCAACTGGCACTGACCAAATACTACGCCAGAAATTAATCATAGCAGCAGAATCTGGCAGTTGCCCGTCGATCACACGTCGGTCAGTTCCCTCCCACTTTCTATACACCTTCCTTTGGTCTCTTTGGAACAAGCAATTCTGCTGGAATCGATCCACACGCTCTCTGTAGCGACGAATACGTCCCGCCCACGCATAGACTTTCTGCTTCAGGAAGTCAATACGTTCCGTGACAGAGGCCATGTAATTCGCTACTTGACAATTTTCTGAAATATATTTTATAATATCTATAGACTTATTTTAAACCCCCCTACAATTATATTTTTTTCGAAAAAGCTTTATTTGATAAGAAATCATGATTTTTTTATCTTTTGGTTCGAAATTCGCGCTCAAACACTGTGTCACGTGACATTTTCATGTTATGACGTCACAACTCAATAAACAAAGCACGGCTAATACGGCGCTCTAACTGTTTTGAGGTGTAAATTAAACAGATTTAACTGGAATTGTGAAAATGACAAGTTACAAAACGTGTGCGGTGCCTATGCTTAGAAGTACGACAGTTAAATGTCCCAAGAAATTGTTTATACATGTTTATAAGTCCAGTCCTGCCACGCCAAGGCCGAGACCCACAGTTTCTATATCTGATAAGTCTGTGATATTCTTTTGTGCGGATCACTTTGATGTAAGTATTTAGAAGAAATCAATATGTTCGATTTTACAAAAATAAATTACACCTAACCTAACTTCTTAAAATCATCACTAATCACTATCACTAATATATAGCATAAAACAAAGTCGCATTCCGCTGTCTGTATGTATGTTTGTTTAAATATTTTTGCGATCATAAACGAATGGTCTCTGGGCTGCACTATCCGCTTTAATGTAGCCTGACTCCATTTCGTGAAACTCTTTTTATAGCATAAATCGAAATAGTAGAGCGATTTTCTCCACTTTTTCTCAGCAAAATATAGAACCAAGGAGGCTCAAAACATTGTATGGAACAAATATGGAGACATATGTATGAGAACAAACGACTTGACGAGCACTTGACGTTGATCACGTTGTCTTTGACGTTTTGTTTATTGAGTTATGACGTCATACGAAGATTAATCATGGCCGCCACTTGTAGACCACAGATAAAAAAAACTGAGATTAATATTCCAAAAATTAAATATTAATAAATTGTTTTAATGCAAAAAACATATTGGATGATAATTGTTTAGTTATAAGCTACCATAAAAAATATATTTCATATTTTATTGCTACAACTGTCTAATAGCGAATTGCAGGGCCTTATACCAGTACCCGCAAAGGCCTGAGTCACGAAACGCATGACACGGGGGCGGTTGTTGCCCCTCCTGAAGCAAATTAGCTTTGCAATGAGAGTCCTGAATGTGGCAATACGTCGTTCAATCCGTACTTGCCACGCAGGACCATCGCTGGTGGGCCGAGATGCACGGCCAGAGTCCGGAAACTTGACACACGCAACACGGCACGCCGCGATGGCCCCACAATACATGATTGAATGCGTATCGACCAAATCTTGACTAACCTCGAAGTACGGGGCTAGCAGATCATTCAAGGCTCCCATTAGCGCCAAATTACGCCTATTCGTAGGCAGACGAGGTAATCGTGGCCTAGATTCGCGTGTGAATCGATACTGCCCAATTGCCTCCTCCAAAGCCCTCCTCAATTGCTCATGGGTATGGGTACTTACGCTTATGGTCACACTGCTCTCACCATCAACAATGGGAACGCTACCACTATTTTGCGGTGTCCGTCGTGTAGACGGGCACGAAAACACCGTAAGCGTGTCTCGTGTATTGGTGGGAGTCCTGCGAGCAGCTAGTACCTCCAGACGTAGCCTATCAAGTATAGAGTCATCCAGCCGTTTGCACCGTTGAATGACTCGTACTTGATCCGATAGTCGCTGTGCGGAGACGGTGATGGTCGGCTCAAGGACCTGAAACAGAGCCAGCATCCGATCACGGTACGCAGTCATGTTGGTTTCCCCCTCTGTAGCCTCGTAATAGGCGCGCATGCAATTCTCATTATTTTGTTGAGACCATCGCATGCGACGCACTACACCGCCGGTAGCGGGAGCCGGGCGCGGGGCAGGTTGCCTCGCAGGCCCCAAGCGTGCCGGCAGCGGGGGTCGTCCTCGTCGCGCAGGTGGTGGCGGCGGCGGGGGCGACGGCCCGCGCTCGTCGTCGCTCGACTCGCTGGTGCCGGGTGCCGTGGCAAACTCGTCACCCGACGATGTTGGCGAGGAGCTAGACGACGACGCGGGCAAAGGTGGTGGGCGTGCGTGTCGTTCCGCTTTTGATCG
Organism: Rhodophaea formosa; assembly: GCA_963082605.1. NCBI lineage: Eukaryota > Metazoa > Arthropoda > Insecta > Lepidoptera > Pyralidae > Rhodophaea > Rhodophaea formosa. Next base: position 4,094,391 of record OY720216.1, on the reverse strand, counting down.
TGTAATCATCTTACATTACACATTTGTATTCATATGGTTTTTATTTCTTGAAATTAATGACAATGTCAAATCTTCAGTCCGAATGTCATCTTGTCCAATAAAGTTTTTGATTTGTTTTCATCAGTAATTTTCATTTCCTTTTGCGTAATTATCAATTTGTGTGATAGGTCCGTTATTGTAAATAATTCTGATCCGTCCAAATGTGGTAAAATCTCAGAAAATAATATTTTTTAAAATTTTGTCGGTAATGAAAGATGTTGCACATGACAGCGGTTTTTTTTTTTTTTTTTTTATATTATTATTATTATTATTAAAGGTAAATTTCAACTTTGACGTCAGAGAACATCTCTGGCCTAACGGTCTAGGCGTTGCGCTGGCAATCGGGTGACACCGGTTCGAATCTCAACCCACGTTACTCTGTTTTGTAAGTTTAAAAGAATTTTCTAGGCTATTCTAGATAAAATGGAAGTGAAAATACAGGACAGAAGATGTGTGAGAGAGAAGGGGTTATTTGAAGAAATTTCTGGATTGTTCCAGACCAAATGGAAGGGAAAGAAAGAGAAGGCGATAGAAAATTTATGGTTTGAATTTAGAACATCGATGATGCGATTTTGTTCGAATTCGGGGGTATATAAGCAGTACTAGGCGCGGCGTGAGGGCAGTTAGTTGAAAAGTGAAATCCGAAGAAGAAAGAGGGAAGAGAAAAAAAAGGAAAAACAGAGAGTAGTAAGTGAAGTGAAAAGTGAAGTGAACAGTGCAGTGATAGTACCGTGCGAGTGACAGTTCTGCGTAAGTGACAGTTCCACGCAAGTGACAGATCCGCGCAAGTGACAGTTCCGCGCAAGTGACAGATCCGCGCAAGTGACAGTTTCGCGCAAGTGACAGTTCCGGCGAGTGTACAGTGCCGTGTCAGTTCTGCGTGTGAGTGAGTGCTGTGTGTACACGTTTGGCACTTAAATAAAGGCATTTTCATAAGATCGGCCTTTTCTTTCCTATCCCCAACCCACTCTCGTGACAGTATGAAAACAAAATTCGGACTACTGATAATAGGAGTTAAAAAGTTATGTGAGACATGGCGCCCCCGACAATAGATATCACACTTTCATGACATTTAGCCCCATAAACTTGTCTCAGATGGTCACACAAATGTCACCATCTGTGACAAGGATGTCATGAAAGTGTGACGTCGCATTTTTTTATGAGCTCAGTGATCCCGGTCAGGTCAAGATGAAAAATGATCTTTTTCAGATTGACCTGGGTCTTGGATGTTTATCTATATATGTATTTGTTATAAAATATAGTATCGTTGAGTTAGTATCTCATAACACAAGTCTTACTTAAGAACTTACTTTGGGGCTAGCTCAATCTGTGTGATTTGTCCGTATATATTTATTTATTTATATATATTGTCGACTACAGTAACAAACTACGATCTAATAAATATTAATAAATCTCCACTGATAGCTACAAATTAAAAATCAATAGAATCTGTTATATGGCGTAAAATTAGTTAAAATTATATTTAGTACACTAACATTGCAGTAGTTTTATGATATAAAAATAGAATAATGAATAAGCAAAAATGCTGAGAAAAGATATTATACAAACCTAGCCGACAAAAAAAAAAAACTCTTACGGCTGAAAATATTAATATCGATTTCAGACGAGAGAAAATTAACACAACTTTTATATACAAACGAATTTTGGGGATAATCAGTTGCCGTCATGCGCCGTAATGTAATTTAAAAAAATATTAAAACTACAATACAAACGATTACATATTTTCGAAATCATTAAATTGATAGCAAGAAGTTTTTCGAGTAAATCAACAGTGGGACGTGGGAGCGCTAATACTAAGTAAAGGGTCTTTCAAATAGAGCGGGTCGATGTTAATAATGTGTTGCGGCCATTTTGTTTTGGCGGCATCTGTCAAATCAGTTTTTTTCTTATTCAGTCATTGATGCCAAATCATCATGGCAAGTTACACGGTTGAGCAGTATGTGCAAGCGTTAAACTTTATTGTCAAAATGATTGTTCGTTGGTGCAAACGTTGCGCGCATTGCACCCATTTTACGGCAGACGCGGTGGCCCTTCAAAGTCTACTCTCCAAAGATTGGTTTAGTCTCGTTTGAGACGACCGGTCCGGTAAAAAAACCAACCAACACCTTTACGTCAAAGGAACGCCAGATCGGCCGAAAACATCGCCGCTATACGTGAGAGTGTTCAGGAGACTCCTAGGCAGTCGATTTCTCGCCGTGCACAAGAACTCGGCCTTTCGCAGACTTCAACTTGGAGAATTTTGCATCGGGACTTGGGCCTGCATCCGTACAAGATCCAACTGACCCAAGAGCTTAAAGTTAATGACCATAAACAAGTGGAAGTGGACCCCGATTTTGGCCGAAAAATAATCTTTAGCGACGAGGCACATTTTTGGATGAATGGTTTTGTTAATAAGCAAAATTGCCGGATATGGGATGACCACAACCCACATGAGGTTCATCAGGTAACAATGCTTCCACAAAAAGTTACTGTTTGGTGCGGATTTTGGTCTGGCGGCGTCATTGGTCCGCACTTCTTCGAAAACGACGTTGGCGAGGCCATCGCCGTCAACGGCGAGCGCTACAGATTAATGATAAACAATTTCTTTTGGCTTGAAGTTAACAATATGGACGTGAACGACATGATTGTGGTTCCATTAAGATTACGCTACTTGCCACACAGCGAACGACACAATGGACATTATGCATGAACGGTTTGAGCGTAGGGTTATCTCTCGCAGAGGTGACGTGAATTGGCCACTAAGATCGTGTGATTTGACTCCGCTAGACTTTTTCTTGTGGGGTGTTCTGAAGTCGTAGGTCTATACCAATAAGCCACGATTGACCTTTGCCCTGAAAGTCAACATAACGCAGGCCATCGTTCAGATTCAGCCGGATCTATGCAGCAGAGTCATTAAAAATTAGACCTCTCGGATTCGTGCCACTATACGAAGTCGCGGCGGACATTTGAACGATGTCATATTCCATCCATAATGGCATAAATGGGTCTTTCAAATAAAAAAATAAATTTCGTTAATATCTCACACACATCTTGTTTTATTTAATTTTAACATCGACCCGCCCTTGTTGTGATATTTGAATGGATATTGATTTTTAGCTGAGACAGACACCGGTGATCGGGTTTTTACGTGTGATGTCTCCAAGATTATGTCCGCTCCCGCCTTGTATCACACTCGGTCATATTTCTTTGACCCCCTTCCTTCTCCTAAATGTGTGATGTCATTTATGAATGGCCCCTAAGGCAAAAGATGAAAGTTGCTGCTCTCTGAAGGCTTCTTCTTCCTCACCTTTTCCCAGTTTATGTGGGGTCGGCACAGCATGTCAGTTTCTTCCACTTTACTCTATCGCTCGTCATACTCTCTGTTACACACTTCTTACACATGTCCACTCTTACGCATTCCATCCACCTTTTCTTTGGTCTTCCCCTATTTCTTCGACTTCTAACTGGACTTGCTCTCTGAGGGCTTAATTACCGTTAAATTCTTGAGGTTTTGTATGCAATCGTAGTCCATCGGGTATATTACTATTTGCTGCCTTTCCAAGCCTTGCGCTAGTAACGCTCAATGCCGAGGTCATTCCCTCCTGAGGATTGATGATGTTGCCCGGTGAAGTAGCGAAAGCTCACTAGGTGCTAGCCAAAGCGACCGTGTGGTATCTCACTAGATGATTTTGTTAAATTTGCCCAAGACAACGTTCGCGATTGCTCGATCGATTTCTCATCGGCTAAAGTGTCGCATCATCTTCTCACTGCTCTGGTTAATATAGTTTTGGTAGAACAAAGAGGGTCGTACTCCAGCAGTGGAGACATAAAAAGGTCTGATGATGATAAGGTGACGCGACCGTGTTGTGCCTAATACGCAGTTGCCGTTTAAGGATACGCGTTTTAGAACTGTTGATTATAGCCTACAAGGGACTGAATAAATTAACCGACTGGTATTACAATAATTTTACTTTTTTTATGGTAGAAGAACCGAGTTGTGTGTGAGACTTGGTTTTTTACATGTTACCTTTTTGATGAAATTTATATTGACTCTGATAATGCTAACTCAGTCCACATATCTGAAGTAGTTTCTTAGATTAACAAAAAATTGTGAGATTCAAGATTAATTCGTTTATTTAATACAGGTTTCTTTGAACACTTATTAATTGTCATATTTGTGTTTACAATTTTTACAACAAAAATTTTTTGTTGACATCAATAATTAGGTACTTATGGCTAAGTTTAGGCCGCTTCCAAAGCGAAGTGCAGAAGAAGCGGCAACAAACTGCACAGCGCATTTTCTCCAAGCGACGCCAACTCACAATTCTAGTTAGACCTTATAAACTACTTATATATATGTGGACTGAGTGTGCATTGTTTTAATTAAATGTCATGATAAAAAGTTAGTGAGAAGTGAGTTAACGTCGCTTGGAGAAATTGCGCTCTGCAGTTTGTTGCCGCTTCTGCTGCTCTCCGCCTTGGAAGCGGCCTAATCTTACCCATAAGTAAATTAACATTTTTGTTGTAAAAATTGTAAACATAGTTAAATAAAATTATTTTAATACAGTTTTTATCGCGCTTATTGATAACGTTCCGGATGTACGCAGTATTGGCTCACAGTGTCTGAAGGTCTTGCAGTCTTCTGCTTAGCTTGAGATTTGATTAAATTGATGACTGGATCCCAAGCTGGTAGTAACTGCCAACCATCCTCTCTATTGAAATTAGGATGTTTTTTTATTTCAATAGCCTCACGAATTCACCTTAGAAACTGAGACAAACAATTAATTAGCTTTTCTTGACATTTTAATAATAAAAAATCCTAATAATAGTATTAGTCATACTGTGTATAGAAAGCCTACCCATACGGACAAAAATCTCAATGGCAAATCCATCATCATCCATGTCAGTTGGCTACCGTTGGTAAATCTTTGTTTCAGAGAGCACCTGTGATACCCACCACCTCAAGGAGGAGTTTCAACGAGTAAAATCGGCCTTAAGAAGCAAGAACCTCAACCTCCCAAAAATATATCACAGAAGCCGCCCAAAGCCTCACACAATTGATCGTTTTCCAGCCATCTTACCATATGTAAAGGGAGTCACGGACAAAATTGGTATATACTTAAGCGTGCTTTAATCAAGACCTACTACAAGCCGCACAAGAAAATAAACCAACTTTTAAGACCTGTCAAATCTAATATCCCGTTACAAGATGCTGGACTTTATAAAATTGACTGTGAGTGTGGTTTATCATACATTGGGCTAACAAAGAGAAGCATCGGTACCCGTATAAAAAAACATATTGCTGACATAAAGAATAGGCGCTCAACGAAGTCTGCAGTCTGTGAACATGCCCTAGATAAACCCAACCATTATATGCGTTTTGATAATCCTCAAGTCCTTGCAAAAGAAAACAGATACATTCCAAGAATGCTTCGTGAGGCTATTGAAATTAAAAACATTCTAATTTCAATAGAGAGGATGGTTGGCAGTTACCACCAGCTTGGGATCCAGTCATAAATTTAATCAAATCTCAAGCTAAGCAGAAGACTGCAAGACCTTCAGACACCGTGAGCCAATACTGCGTACATCCGGAACGTTATCAATAAATATCTTAGGCGGTAGATTTTGCAGTTCTTATAAAATACTAGACAAATGTCAACTTAGTCTACCTACGACCACGAACACTGTGAAGTGCTCGAAACGTTAGGTGTATAAATAATGAATTAAACGCGATAAAAACCGTAATAAAATAATTTTATTTAAATGTGTAACAATCGCGAAAACATAAGAAAAAATTATGTTGTAAACATAGGTCTGACAATTAATAAGTGTTCAAAAACCTATACTAAATAAACGATTGACCCTTGAATCCTCAATGACATGTCACCTCCGCACTTGCAGTGTGCAACAAGTGGTTAAAGGGGGAAGAAGCTAGAGATGAGTAGAAAACAACTTTATAGCACCGTCGTCTAACTATTACGCCTACCTTAAAGCAGGCCTTAATTCGGTGGTTGCCTAATGTTAAAATTATATAAAATTTGTTTCCAATTATACTAATTTCTATCTTAAAACACCACAAAGAACACTTTTTATTTGATATCGATTCGTTAAGTGATTATAAAGCTTCTTTAAAGTTAGGTGAATAGGACCATTTTTAAAAGTATGAAAATCTGTCATTACAATGAAACTGTATTGTAGTCCGCTAAATTTATAGCAACTTTTATTATGAAACCATTACCACAAACGAAATATTTCGTGTAGCTACCAAACAAAAATCTCACGCCAGGCCACCCATGTGTTTTAATACTTTTATATCGTAAGAGTTTTTTGCTTAGAAATGTATTACTGTCACTATTGTGTTTATTTTTGGCAGGTCATTACATAGCAACACGAAAAAATTATAGTCAACATACCAATTGGATACAATATTTTTGTATAAAGTTGGCAGTCTGTACGATAGAATTATATTGAATGTTCAACCGATCCATCAACCAGCCGGTTATGATGCCCAACGAGCTACTTGGGTCAAATTAAATCGATTCGGGACAGGATACGGATGGTCCAACCACCGTCTACACAAATGGGGACTTAGGGATTCTCCAAGGTGCGACTGTGGGGCAGCAGACCAAACTTTGCGGCATATTGCTGAATAGCGCTTACTACATCGTTTCCCCGGAGGACTGAGCGAACTACACTCTTCGACTCCGAAAAGGATTCTTGCAGTAGGTAACCTGCCATACGAAATGATGGCGATATCGAATGAGACTATGACATGTGACCTCGTGACTTGCAGTGTGCAAGAAGTGGCTGCACCAGGTCGGGCAGGAGCTGCTGCGGCCTTGCGGGCTGCGCTACCAGGGCGAGGACTTCCTGCACAAGGTGCCCCGCGCCGTACCCAAGACCGCGGGGTAGGCGCTGGTGGTAAGCCTCGCCTACTACTTGTACTGCCTAACAGAAACGCGGAATCATACTGCTACTATATGTGAACATCAGAACATAAGCACTTAACTAATGACGTTTTAGTCTCGTGTTGTCTTTGTCATGCCAGTTAAAGCGTTTTTTTTCCGAAGAATTTTATATATTTTTTTCTTTCGGATATTCTTTCGCGCCCAGTCTCTAGTGCGTACTCCCCAAAAACCATGCCATATTTTTTGAGGTCCATTTCCATTTGATAGAATTATATCTTTTCCGAGGTGACATACCGAATCAAGAAATAATAAGTAAATATAAACTTTTGAAAATTCAACAGCCTCCGTCACGAAAATCTCCCTATCGTTTTAACGTCTCGACCGATATTATAAAACACGTCTAAGGATCTATGGTTGGCTAGAAAACTACTTTGCAATTTAAAAAAAAAACCGTATAAGTACAAATCGCTTTACCCGTTTAAGAGCTACGGTGCTCCAGACACACGTAGCGGTCAAACTTATGACAACCCTCTTTTTTGCGTCGGGGTTTAAAAATCGTGACTCAAATACCAATTTAGAAATGACCTCTTGGGAAAGTTCTTCATTATCACGAACTAGCGTACTTATTAAGTATATATTAAGCATTTCTGTTACGTGGTGTATAGTCGATACAAGGTAATTTCTCAATAGCGGATATTGACTTGGAGGCGCTCCATTAAAGCAACGTCAGGCGGTCGTTGATACGAATAATCGTCAACAACAACAATGCAAATAGAGCCTTTGGCAAAACTTATTGCTTGATCTTTGGCCAGTACCACTCAACTATCATATTATTGTAAGTAGACTTCGTAGTCATGGTGCAATGCCCGCTATTGGCACGCTAACTGGCATCTACTTTAATATGAGTCATATTATAAAAACTGATTAATTCATCTATTTAGGGATGAATGAGTATGTATGAATTTGATATAAAGAAAACAGCAGATTTTGAAATAAATAAAAAATGATACTTAGTCTTACAAAAAGCAAAATAATGTTTTGCCTTTTCTTCAGGAAACCGGTTTTGTTTATTGTTATGTGAGATACATAATTTCTTTTATTTAGAGGATTGTTTTGCTTTTTGTAAAAAAAATATACAGTTTTATACCTATACAATGCCATAAAATAAAATATTTAGTATGAATCAGTTTGTAACTCACACATTAGATCTCTTGATATAACTTTTTTGGGATACTTTAAAAACAATACCATCTCGTAACTTAACAATACTACCTGGTAACTTTTAGAGCCCAGTCTAATGAAAGCGTAATGAGCTAATTTGCGCTTTTTATAAATGTTAACCTGTATTAAGTTTACCTAACAAATTGACTGAATCTACTAAATGTAAAGCTTATCATCGAACAAAAATGGGTACCTACCTAGGTACTTATTTTTATCAACTGATCAATTTTATGAAGGAAGAGACCTTGACATTGACATGTGTATGCCACTTGAATGCTTAGTATGGAAAAGCTACCAAGTTCCTTTACGCCTTCCTTATTTTCTTTTAAGTAGTTTCAGTTGATTTTTATTAAGTCATCCGTAAGTTTTGATTAAACGCGAATATACAAATTAGTATTTTAGGTATGATTTTAAGCTTTCGCGGTCACAATCACTATTATGTTCACTACTAAGTAAGTCCCGTAGTGAACTCAATAGTATTTTAGGTCTCATTGATTATAGTCTTACTCTTATATAGGAGAACAAGTAGAAGTCTTTAATAGTAAATTTACAATATCATCAGACAAATATCAATTGTCAACAATCATATTTTAAGTAATTTCAATAAGATGTGGTTGCATTTTAAAGTCTATATTTGCCTACATAAAAATAAGTCAAAAATAAACATATTAAGAATTTAAGTGTAAAACCGAAGACACATAGAGTGGATGTAAAGCAGAACATACCAAAGTAATGACGTTTTAATAATAAAAAAAAAATAAGTTTAATAAGAAAACAGAATATCGGATGATGGCTTAAATTTTGCTCTTTAATTTTTTTTAAATGTTTTGTTATTTATCAAATAAAGTTGTGCATGAAAGATTACGAGTACCTAAAAACCCCCTTAGGTGACTTTATGCGGGTGTAGTGCGACAAGGATCATTTGGCACTTGGGTGACAGTAACATGGGACGCTGTGTATAATTAATTACAAATGTAATTAGGACTACCAACTCACAAAATATTCTGAGTTTTATAAATAGAATTAAAAGTACGAAATGACCGCAACAAGCATCAATTCGAGCTATCTTGGCAGCGTTTAGTTCCGATTGTGGCCACGTGCCAAAAGGTCCTTGTACCTATACCTACGTGGACTGAGCGGCCGTCGGCCTTAAAGCTTTCTCTTTACTCTTGTTGTTTGTAAATATTGTTTATTTGGGTGTGTAATTGTCAATGTTTTAGTTCGAGGGTTGCTTCAATACATTTTTTCTTGGAGTAGGTCTACCTCAGTTTATATAAAAGTCTTAAGTAAGGAGTAGGTCTACCTCAGTTTATATAAAACTGAGGAGCCCGATGGTCCAGTGAGTGTGAGCTCTATGAACGCTTACGTATGTTAAGCAACCCCTGGTGCAGTCCCTACTTGGATGGGTGACCGCAAGTGGCATAAAAATATCTCGAGCTCCTCCGTGCTTCGGAAGGCACGTTAAGCCGTTGGTCCTGGCTGTCATCGTTGATGGCAGTCGTTAAGCTATGTCAGATGCCTTAAGGCAGCTTGAAAAATCTGATACCAGTGTTAGCCACTTACACACACGAAAAACAAACAACAATATAAAAGTCTTTGCCATGGCCCAGAAATAAGTGGACTATACAAATTGTTTGATGGACCCTGTTATACCTATTGCTATCGTCAGTTTTCGACGCATCGCTGATGATGACATAACTGTAAAGTTTTATAAAATTGGTAATATAATTATCGTAATATATTTTTAAATGTTTATTTCTTGATTTTTATTTACTTACATCCCGTTTGTACAAGGTTGTTTTTCAACAGCCATACTTTGTCTGCTCCACTTCAATGTGTCAGAATATAGAGGGAGGGCCGAGAAAGTCGTGGAAGGAATATGTGAGAAATGATATGAAGGAACGGGGAGCTAGTACCGATGTGGTTGGGAATAGAACTTTGGAGAGAGTTGACTTACAGAGCCGATCCCAAATAGGGGAAAAGGCGAGGAAGAAAAAGAGATTTTCTTCTCTAGCGAGCACTTCGTGTCAGACCACAATACGAACCCGACCTTCGGCAAAAGTATAGAGTATGTAAATGGTAGAGTACTTATTAAACTTTTAACTATACCGGTGTTAACAGCATCGGTAGAGTACTAGAAATTGGTTATTACTCAGTCAGTTATGGATCGACTATATAGGTTAGTCTACCCATGTATACTATTAGTGAAGTTCTAAATGACAGATCCATTAATAGTATTCGCAAATAATATAGCTTACTGCTTATGAAATACTTTTTAAATTGGTGGAATATTTTTTGTTTTTATCCATTACTTATACAAACAAACAGAAAATGTAGATTATGAAATATCGTAGAAATTTAATATTTTTTTGGTAAAGAATTGTGTAAGTGGAAACATCTGCATACGGCATATGCACTCATAAAGGTACTATTTTCGAAAGGGTGACTTTATTACAAAACGAACGATTTTCCATACAGTAATTAGTTTTTCGGACTGGTTTTAAAAAAGGCCTTTAAAATTTAAGAGTTTACTCTTAATATATACAAAAAAATTCAGTCGTCTTCCTTGACAATGTGCTTCTGCCTCTCAGGCACGAACAGCACCGATCCGAGTTTGCTGTGAGCGCCTCCTTCCTCTTGGTCTTCTACTTGATGGTCTTGAGCTCCTGCGCATTGTGCACGTGCTTCGGCACGTGTATGTGCCGCGCTATCCGTCGTATTTGAGGGTGGTTCGCGAATTTGAGCCGCGACCCGTTCACCTGCCAGCTTCACCCACCAGTTCTCCCCCCTACTCCTCGAAGTAGTTGAGTGCTGTTCGCTCACGTGATTTTAACTGAAATAGATGTTTTTTGATTAAATCGACCGTGAGATACTAACATCACTTTACTATCACTACTTTAAAACAAAGTCGCCACCTCTGTTTCTCTGTCCCTATGTGTACTTAGATTTTTAAAACTACGCAACGGATTGTCATGAGTTTTTTTTAAATTTATATATATATAAAAGCGAATATCACTTACTCACTCATCACGAAATCTCAAAAACTACCTGGCCAATGAAGATGAAATTTGGCAGAAAGGTAGATTGTGATATTTGTGATTGACACTGACTGACATTCGCTAAGAAAAGATTTTTGGAATGTCCATCCCTAATGGGGTAAAAAGGAGGTTGCAGTTTATATGAAACTTCGTAATGTTTAAAGTGCGACACATGAATTTTTTTGTGTATTTTAGTGATCTTAGTAGTCAGTAGAAAATAATTATGCATTTATACGATTTTGACAATTACATTCCTATTGGGGTGAAATAGGAATTGCAAGTGTTTATGAATCTTCGTCATTTTTAAGTGAGGCTTATGAAATTTTAGATCTAAGTACTTTTTTGTTAAATAAAAAAAAATAATGCCATTATAGACTTTAAAAAAACGGGGTTGAAAGTTTATATGAATCATTGTCATTTTTAAACCGAGAGACATGGAATTTTATATTGAAGCCCTTGGAATATAAAAAATAAAATACAATATATTACTTTGGATTTTTCAGTTTAAAATCACTGATAATACCATCATTACAAGTAGATAGGCATATTGTTAATTCCATAGTGAGCCACATCCACAATACCACAAATTACGAAGAAGATACTATCACAGTCTTAAAGTATAAATATTAACTAGTTATATTGATACTCTAAGATCACAGTATTTACACCATGGACTGAAGTGTGCAGATATGAATACATAAGTCGTTGGTACCTATGAGATTACAAACGAACTAAAAGAAATTTAAATACGTTGTTGATCCACCCTATTAAACTGTTATATAGGTAAGGTGATGACTTTTGCCATGGTTTTGTAATTGTCCTAAATGTCCAGGTATGAAGTGAAATATAATACAAAACTACCAACTTATTTATCATCCAAGATTTGTTCCAGTTTAACTTGCCTGTGGTGAGCGACGAATTTTTACCAGAATCCATTTCAAGTGTCTTTATACATTAATTTTATTCTATTTTATATTATATATGTTGATCATGAAATAGTGTTTTCCTTTTGTATTAACCCTTCTTTAAGGCCGGCCCGTATGGCCAGCCCGATGGCCACGGCCCCAGACGATGCTACCGCCAGCCAGCCAGCCCAACTGATTGACGACGTCAGCGGAACTAGTAAAGAGCAGTGAATGCTCCCAGCCACGTGTTTTCAAGGGACAGACAGGTCTACGCATCCATCAAAGTAGGTGCCATAGAGGGCTGCAGGTGAAATGCAATAAAGCTATTACCGATTTCGGTACTATACTAATCCTATTCCTAACTAATATTATAAATGTGAAAGTGAGTTCGATTGTTTATTTGTTTGTTAAGCTTTCACACCCAATCTACTGAACCGATCATCATGAAATTTTTCATACCTCCTATGTATTTTTATATTTATATGTGCGTTTTTCACATGCCGATCAGCCACCAACAACTCAACCAACTACCCTCCCTTGGGAAGCAGTAGGGGGTGACGAGCCGAATACGGCAGATTTGCATTGTGTAATCTTCCTCCTACCCGAAGCAACCCGGCCAAATCGATAAACGGGATGTGACGGGCGACAGCACCCTTCAATTTCAAACGTCAGTCCGTAAAGTCTCCAATTCTGTTTTGAACCTCGAAGCCTGTACCAACCGGACCAAATTCAGAAGCGACTAATTTCGCTCTGCTGGTGACAGAATTGGGTTCAGTATTCGCTGTGTGACGATTCCGAGCAAATCTTGTTATCCAACAATGGACATTGAACAGTTTGTCAAGCGAGCTATACCGTTCGAGGAAACTAGCGTCAGTTTCTTGGTCCTCTTGGGTCACATACAAAGCCGCTCGAACACTACAATCCGTGGACAACTTCACGTTATTGGGGGGCCAATCCGATTCCTTCCTTGCCAGGCAAGATCGTGATGGGTCTCTAGTTCTTAAGTAGCGAATTATCGCTCTTTTTGAAGAACAGCACCACCACACCCCTATGCCACGCTTCCCGACGTCACGCCCTCCAGCAGAACGGAATTAAAGAGACACCTCAGGGAGACACGAGGAAGACGTGACAAACACTTTTTTGTCACCGTGACAAAAGTCACCCGTGCGCGCAGTGCCTTAGACATGAAAGATAGATTTGATGTACTCGCTTGAATTTGTAACTATATCGCCTCTAGCGGTAAAGCAAAAAAACAGAGGGACTATTTTTGAACGCCTGGCACTCGCCTTTGAACGATTTTTCATACAAAAATCATTCGAAGACGAGTGCCACACGTTCAAAAATAGTACCCCTGAGTTGAAATTTTGAGAATAGCATCTCAATCTATCTCAATTGACTCTATGATTATGTCGACAGAAAAAAAGAGCTGCCAACTTGAACGTATTACATATACAGGCTTTAGAGCGAAGTACTTCACCCTTAACCACATACACACCGTGAAGCAAATAATAGACGTCGACGAGTTCCGTGGCGCAGCGGTTACCACGCCAGCCTGCGACACGGGGGTCCCGGGTTCGATCCCCGGTCAGGTCATGATGGAAAACGATCTTTTTCAGATTAGGTCTTGGATGTTTATCTATATATGTATTTGTTATAAAATATAGTATCGTTGAGTTAGTACCTATCCCATAACACAAGTCTTTCTTAAGAACTTACTTTGGGGCTAGCTCAATCTGTGTGATTTGTCCGTATATATTTATTTATTATTTATTTATATTGATGATGATGTTACAGGTTGAAACAATTGCGTCGTTTAAATTCATTGTATGCATAATTTATTTGATTAACGCGCGTCTGTGCAAGGCTGCATGGACTGGCTGGGTCGCCATGTAATATCGCTCGGTTCTACAACTTACTCTACGCTTTTACCGAAGGTTGGTTTCGTATTGTGGTCTGACACGAAGTGCTCGCTGGAGAAGAAAATCTTTTTTTCTTCCTCGCCTCTTCACTATTTGGGATCGGCTCTGTAAGTCAACTCTCTCCAAAGTTTTCTATTCCCAACCATATCGGCACTAGCTCCCCGTTCCTTCAAATCATTTCTCACATATTCCTTCCACGACTTTCACGGACTTCCCCTTTATATTCCGAAGTCTGGCTGTTGAAAAACAACCTTGTACAAACGGGATGTAAGTAAATAAAAATCAAGAAATAAACATTTAAAACTATATTACGATAATTATATTACCAATTTTATAAAACTTTACAGTTATGTCATCAGCGATGCGACAAAAACTGACGATAGCAATAGGTATAGAAGAGTCCATCAAACAATTTGTATAGTACTTAAAGCTCTGTCCACTCATTTCCGGGCCAGGGCAAAGACTTTTATATAAACTGAAGTAGACCTACTTACTCCAAGAAAAAATGTATTGAAGCAACCCTTGAACTAAAACATTGATTACACACCCAGAAAAACAATATTTACAAACAACAAGGGTAAAGAGAAAGCATTAGGGCCGACGGCCGCTCAGTCCACGTATCAAGGTTACTATATCGTATCACGTATCAAGGTACAAGGACCTTTTGGCACGTGGCCACAATCGGAACTAAACGCTGCCAAGATAGCTCGAATGGATGTTTGTTGCGGACATTTCGTACTTTTAATTCTATTTATAAAACTCAATATATTTTGTGGGTTGGTAGTCTTAATTACATTTGTAATTATACACAGCGTGTTTGTTACTGTTATCCGAGTGCCAAATGATCCTTGTCGCACTGTACGTACACCCGCATAAAGTCACCTAAGGGGGTTTTTAGGTACTCGTAATCATTATGCACAACCTTATTTGGAGTAGGACAAAACATTTAAAACAAAAAATTAAAAAAGCAAAATTCAAGGCATCAACCGATATTCTGTTTTCACTTATTTAATTTTTTATTATTTAAACGTCATCACTTTGTTATGTTCTGCTTCACATCCACTCTGTGTCTTCAGTTTTACACTTAAATTCTAAATATATTTATTTTTGACTTATTTTTATATAGGCAAATATAGACTTTGAAAAAGCAACGACATCTTTATTGAAATTACTTAAAATATGATTGTTGAAAATTGACATTTCTCTGATGATATTGTAAATTTACTATTAAAGAATTCTACTTGTATTCCTATATAAGAGTAAGACTATAAATTGTTATTATGTGTTTATCGATGAGACTTAAAATACTACTTTGTATATTCGCGTTTAATTACAACTTACGGATGACTTAATAGAAATTAACTTAGACTACTTAAAAAAGAAAATAAGGAAGGCGTAAATGAACTTGGTAACTTTTCCTTACTAAGAATTCAAGTGACATAGACATGTGAAGGTTTCTTCCTTCATAAAATTGATCAGTTGATAAAATAATAAGTAGGTACCCATTTTTTTTTCGATGATAAGCTTTACATTTAGTAGATTCAGTCAATTTGTTAGGTAAACTTAATACAGGTTACATTTATAAAAAGGGCAAATTAGCTCATTACGCTTTCATTGAACTGGGCTCTAAAAGTTACGAGGTAGTATTTTTAGTTACGAGATAGTATTGTTTTTAAAGTAACCCAAAAAAGTTATATCAAGAAATCTAATGTGTGAGTTACAAACTGATACATACTAAATATTTTATTTTATGGCATTGTATAGGTATAAAACTGTATAATTATTTTTACAAAAAGCAAAACAACCCTCTAAATAAAAGAAATTATGTATCTCACATAAAAATAAACAAAACCGGTTTCCTGAAGAAAAGGCAAAACATTATTTTGCTTTTTGTAAGACTAAGTATCATTTTTTATTTATTTCAAAATCTGCTGTTTTCTTTACATTAAATTCATACATACTCATTCATCCCTAAATACATGAATTAATCAGTTTTTCTAAAAGGACTCATATTAAAGTAGGTGCCAGTTAGCGTGCCAATAGCGGGCATTGAACCATGACTACGAAGTATACTTACAACACTAATATGATAGTTGAGTGGTACTGGCTAATGATCAAGCAATAAGTTTTGCCAAAGGCAGGACAGTTGACCATTGTCCGTAGCAACGATACCTGACGTTGCTTTAATGGAGCGCCTCCGAGTCAATATCCGCTATTGAGACATTACCGTATCGACTATACACCACGTAACAGAAATGCATATAATAATACTTAATAAGTATGCTTAGTTCGTGATAATGAAGAACTTTCGCAAGAGGTCATTTCTAAATTGGTATTTGAGTCACGACTTTTAAACCCCGACGCAAAAAAGAGGGTCGTTATAAGTTTGACCGCTACGTGTGTCTGGAGCACCGTAGCTCTTAAATGGGAAAAGCGATTTGTATAAGGTTTTTTTCAATTGCAAAGTAGTTTTCTAGCCATAGATCCTTAGACGTGTTTTATAATATCGGTCGAAACCTTACGAGTCTAAGGTCGAAACGTTTAAGGCGCTGTGGGTTCAGACGATACGCGACACTAGCGCACCCAGCAATTAATTCATTTACTCCTAAATCAAATCAAATTTAAAAAATCTAATTGCTGATTGCCCTAGTAAATTACTTATAGTATTCTTTTTGTTACTTTTCATAGATATCACAATCTAAGTTTAAGTAATTATTATTAAGAGAACGAATTACTACCGCCAAAAGTGCCACCTTTGGGCGGTAGTAATTCGTTCTCTTAATTCATCAAATTAAAAATAGTGAAAACTTGTACCATGAATACTACAAGTAATTTACTGTGGCATTCAGCAATTAGATTTTTTTAAAATTTGATATGATTTAGGACATAGAATTAATTGCTGGGTGGCGCTAGTGTCTCGTATCGTCTGAACTCACAGCACCTTAAACGATAGGGAGATTTTCGTGACGGAAGCTGCTGAACACGGCATGACTAAGACAACACGGACTGAAACGTCATTCGGATGTTCAAATATAGTAGCAGTATGATTCCGCGTTTCTGTTAGGCAGTGCAAGTAGGCGCGCGGTAGGCGGGGCCACCAGCGCCTACCGCGCGGTCTTGGGCACGGCGAGGGGCACCTTGTGCAGGAAGTCCTCGCCCTGGTAGCGCAGCCCGCACGGCCGCAGCAGCTCCTGCCCAACCTCGTGCAGCCACTTGTTGCACACTGCAAGTCGCGAGGTCACATGTCAGAGTCTCATTCGATATCACCATCATTTCGTATGGCAGGTTACCTACTGCAAGAATCCTTTTCGGAGTCGAAGAGTGAAGTTCGCTCAGTCCTCCGGGGAAGCGATGTAGTGGGCGCTATTCGGCAATATGCCGCAAAGTTTGGTCTGCTGCCCTGCTAAGTCCCCATTTGTGTAGATGGTGATTGGACCGTCCGTATCCTGTCCGGAATCGGTTTAATTTGACCCAAACAGCCCGTTGAGCATCAAAACCGGCTGGTTTCTGGATCGGTGCGGATCGACAACATCATCAAAGGGCCCTCAAAAGGGAATGACCTCGGCATTGGGTGTTACTTGCGCAAGGCTTGGAAAGGCAGCAAACAGTAATATACCCGATGGACTGCGATTGCATGCAAAACCTCAAGGGAACTAATGAGAACGAACGAACTGAGACTTAATGGCAATTAAGCCTTCAGAGAGCAGCAATTTTCATCTTTTGCGTTAGGGGCCATCCATAAATTACATCACACGTTTAGGAGAAGGGAGGGGGTCAAAAAAGTATGACAGAGTGTGATATACGGCGGGAGGGGACAAAATCTTGGAGACATCACACGTAAAAACCAGATCACCGGTGTCTGTCTGAGCTAAAAATAAATACGTGGGCAAAGACAATATAATACTACGTGGGTGACACTGAAAGTTTTAAGAACTGGCCATTTGTAAATTAATGTATATTTTGAAAATAGAACTCTTTGCCAATATTACTTAATAAAAAAATATTCATTTGTCAATTTTCTAAGATTTGGCGGCAAATTTAAAATTGTGTGTATCTCGTGCAATGGTATTTAACGACTTTCGGTGTAGGTAAGTTAACGCAACAAGAAAATTGTGAAAGACTTCGATTGGCTTTCCACAATGAAGCCCTCTCTCGTGCCACTGTTTACAACAGGTTTATAGTATTTTATGCAACGGTTTTATAATAGGGGTCTTAAAAGGTGAGTGGCGCGGGTAGCGCTAATAGAGGCGCCACGAGCCTTTTAAGACCTAATTATAAACCGTTGCATACAATATTTTTTCTACGACTTTCAAAAAAATGCAAAATTAGTAAAACATAAAATTTGAGTTTGACAACTAATTCGCGGATAATGTAAACATGACAAAATTTTGTGTCTATGGTTACCTTTTGTTTTAAATAAATGTTCGCTAAACTCTTTAAAAAAACTATGAAATACGTTTTTCTTAAGTTGGCAGCAATGCATTCAAAAAAACTTCTTTTGCAATCACGAAATCTAGGTTTAATAGTCTGTGGCTGCTAGCTGTATCGTTACAGCTACGAGTACATTATAGTACGGCTGCGTACTGTTATGAAGAATAGAGTATAGACTTATTATGAATGTTCTTATGTTTGTGTTCTTGACCATATAAATGACAGATTACAGTACAGGAGTAGAAAAAAGAATTTAAGCGTGGTCGCTCTTATTTCACTGATGATCTGCGTGAGGGATGGCCTTCTACGGCGACGACTGAAGATAACATCAGTGTTGTGCGGCGTATGATAGAGGCTGACAAAAGAGTGACCTATCAGCAGATTTGGATAAGACTAGGCATAGGTATGAGTCAAGTACCTAAAATCCTCCATGAACATTTAGCGGTCAGGAAGCTTTGTGCTCGATGGATACCCCATAATTTGACTGAAGCCCAAAAACTCCATCGTGTTGATTGGTGCCGTAAAATGATTGAAAAATTTAACGGAGGTGACTCAAATGCTGTGTTTGACGTAGTAAAGAAAGCTGGATTTATTGTTACGATTCTGAAACCAAAAGGCAGTCTGCTCAATGGGTGTTTCCTTTCGAGGAATTGCCAACCAAGGTGAAGAGGGGTCGAAGTTCTGGAAAAAAGATGGTGGCCTCGTTCCTCGGCAGAAGAGGACATTACGGAACAATATCTATAGAGGATAAAAAACAGTTTCTGCAGAGTGGTACAAGGACATCTGTTTGCCACTTGTCTTCGAAAAAGTTCGAAAGAAACGACCTCGAAGCAGAGTCCTTCTGCACCACGACAATGCCTCGTCGCACACCGCCAAGCCACATTTGACTTTTTAAAGACGATAGAACTGGGTCACCCGCCTATAGCCCCAACTTTGCACCTTGCGATTTTTATTTATTCCCAAAAATTAAAGAAAAACTACGCGGTAAACGATTCACGGACGCCGAGGAAGTAGTCGCTGCGTTTAAAAGGGCCGTCGAAGAGACCCCTAAAGAAGAGTGGGCAAAGTGTTTTACCCAGTGGTTCCATCGAATGCAGCGATGTATCGAGACGAAGGGAAACTATTTTGAAAAGATATAATTAAAATATAATCATGGTAATTTGCTCAGATTGACCTAGTATCCATTCATTTACAGTAATAGCGCTCCCACTCGTGATTTAATCGAAAAATTTCTTGCTATCAATTTATTGATTGAATTGGTTATTTGTAATTCTGGTATTACCTATATAAAATTACTTCATGCCCGTGCAACTAATTATCGCCAAAATTTGTTTATAAAGTTATAATTTTAACAAGCTCCAGTTGTGATAGTCTTAACAAGCTCTTGTCTGAAATCGATATTGATAATTTCAGCCGTAAGTGGTCAGCTCAAAAAAAGCATACAGTAATATTTTTTTTTTGTTGGCTCGGTTTGTGTTTGTTCTTTTCTTAGCTTGCTTGCTTTTTGCTATTATTCTATTTTAATATTATAAAACTACTGCAATGTTACTGTAGGTATGCTAAGATATATTAATGTTTATAAGATTGTAGCTAATTTGTTACTGTAGTCAACAATCATCCTAATATACATAAAAAATAAAATATGTGACGTCACACTAGGGAGGTCACACAAATGTGACCATCTGTAATAAAGATGGGGGTCTAAATGTCATGAAATTAGTGCGACGTAATTTACAGATGGCCCCTTAACGAAGTCGGCGTTCATGCCAAATACTTTTTATACTCACCCCACTTGGAGCCACGCAGTACCGGGCAGGCCGCGTGCAGAGTGGACATGTCCCCTTCTCCCGAAGGATGCAGGTTCATCCAGAACAACGCCGCTCCTTTGATCGGAAACACGCTGATGCCGAGGTGGGGGAACACGGTGGCGCCACCTTGCGCCACTTCTGATATCTGTGAGTAACATGTTTTTTTATGCATCAATTGAGTGCCTTTGACCTGTATCTTGCCTGATGGGAAGCAACGATGAGATCTAGTGTGATACACGCAAACTCAAATTAAGCCATTCACTGTTGCCTTGAAAATTCCTAAATTGTAAGTGTCGGGAGCAGTGACGTGGGGAATATCACTTTATTAGACCGTCGCTCGTCAAAACGCGATTTTCTGATGTACAGCACTGACAAAGAACTGCCTTTATGGATATTAGTTTATAGAATATGCGACGAGTTTGAATATAAATCCTCCACAAAAATCCACACAATCCATTTTTTATGGTTGGTAGATTTAGACAGCTGCTGTCAAAAATACCTCTCTCGACAGAGTGCCACCATCTTGGGAAATCTCGATTCCAAACACCCTCATCCTGCGACGGTTTCAAGAAACACTTGCTCACTTAGTAAAAAAAAGTAATATATTTCGGATGCTGCTTGATCTGCACGTAAATCCGTATTAACCTCAGTTAACATATATCAAAGAATTTATTAAATATCTTAATTAGCGACGAACATGTGATATTTCAAAATTTCAATAAGAAAGAGTAGTCCGATGTGGATTGGTGACGTCAAAGTCCATGTATTATCTAGGTATACATTTGCCATAGAAAATAACGTTGTTGCGAGTGAGATAGACTTACGAAAGTATGACAGCTTACAGTCCAGCTCTTCGATAAGGAGACCTTCTGTTTTTACCATTTTGTTCCCACGCGTACTTAGAGCTTACTTGTGCCCGACGAAACGCAGTTACGAGTTTGATTTTGAAGTTGTCCTTCTCCTAGATAGGTTGCAGACCAATGCTGATGACGCCCATCTCGCCAAATTACACAAGTCAAACTTATTTCAGCTTGGAGCTTCCTTTTCGATTGACGAGCTCCGTGGCGCAGGTCAACACCCCTGCCTGCGACACGGATGGTCCCGGGTTCGATCCCCAGTCAAGGAAAAAGGTCAAGATGGAAAACCATCTTGACCTTTTTTTCTTGATCTTTTCAGATTGACCTGGGTCTTGGATGTTTATCTAATAAATTACCTATCTATTATAAAATATACTATCGTTGAGTAAGTATTCCATAACACAAGTCCCGAACTTTCGGGCTAGCTCAATCTGTATGATTTGTCCGTATATATTTATTTATTTTCAATTTACTCTCAAAGAGCGTACTGTAAGGTTTACTAAAATATAGAAACAACATTAGCGTCTAATCATATATAATTCAATAAATAACACAGTTAAGTTTCATACAGTTGTTTATATTCAAAGCACCGTTTAATTAACACAATTATATTTTAAATCCCTAATACAAAGTATATACTTATCCATCATTTCCTTATTTAATCAAGATAGACTTGTACGTGACAATTTGTATATAACAACTACTCAAGATCACCGACGAAACACGAATGAATGATTTTTATCCGTTACTGTTTTAAAGAAGATTCAATAGAGGGGACACCCCTCCATAAGGTGGGGTGATATCACAATGGCGGTTATTCAATAATTAATGTTTCCAGTTTAATTAATTATGATAGACTAATAACAGAGTATGGAATTATTCCGAACTCATGCATGTTAAAAAGAAGGTAAATAACAGGTTTATTATTTAAAATTCACGCGTTTCCACCGCGGCGACAACATCCGGCCGTCCTGCTTACGGATCCGTCCCGGATCACGTCATTGTCTGGTGCGTTGCTGAGAACAAAATACACACATTAAAATAAACACCAATATATACATTTTGCTTTTGCAACAAATGCCCTCCATTCTGCTATTCCATCAACGGCCAACAGAATGAGGATACACCAAAAGAACTAACTCTGGATATCAATGATACCCGGACCACTTTTAACTATTCCATCAACGGCCAGTTACTCACGTCAATCGAGACTTGCAGCTTCCCTTAGGCGATGCCTTTGGCCAACCCTAGTCACATATCACTACAAATCTCAACCGACTCCGGATATCATTGATTCCTGGGCCACTTGTAACTATTCCATCAACGGCCAGTTACCAATGCCAATTGAGACTTGTAGCTTCCCTTAGGCGATGCCTTTGGCCAACCCTAGTCACATATCACTACAAATCCCAACTTATCACAGATTTATTTTACAAGGATAAATACTGTGCACTTAAATACTTGTCCCTTCTGCTATTCCATCAACGGTCAGCAGAATGACGATACACCCAAAAGCCAACTCTGGATATCCTCGATACTCGGACACACTTATCACAGATTTATTTTACAAGGATAAATTCTGTGACTCTGAACATTTGTCCAAGCATCGCAGCATAACCAAGTTCGAAGCAACTGCATCAGACATTCAAAATAAAAACAAATAATTGACATTAAGTGTATACCTGACAACATCTTAGGCCATCAAGAATAACAATTCTTACACATTCCAGTTATCCAGACCACGGTTCGATATTTTCTGCCACCGTGGTCTTTTCGTACCGCTTCGGGTGAAGCAATCGTTTTGCAAGACCTCTGTAACTTGAAAGGGCTCATAAACCTGCACGCTACTGCCTAATAAAAACATGTTTATCAATTTCCTACTTAATTTGAGAACTTGCCACTGTGAAAAGAAACCTTTCTACATAGAAACAAGAAATACGTGCACTCCTCTATTGACTGCGATTTAGGTCACTGGCGCTAATCTAAGGGTGTTTGAAGCGAGTATGGATGAAAAATACCAGGTATTGACTGATCATGTCACAATTTTTAATTACCATTGTTTGTTTATTTTAAAACAAAAATTACCAATGATTTTCTATAATTTTATTACTAATGGCACTTAATTGTTAATATTGAACGATGAGAAAAATGTACGTTTTTGAGTTATTATACTGTTTTACCTTTAAATAGAAACATGTTTTAACTAAATCAATTTCTTTTTTTTTATAGTTTTTAGTAAAAACAAACAATAATTTAATAGAAAAATGTAATAAGCATCCGGGTGTTTTCGTAGGTAGCTATGAGAAATGTATCTGGTTTTATAAAGTCTTTGAAACATTTTTTTGTCATTTTAGGAACCCATTATTTTGATATTATTTTAATACTACTTATATATACACCTAAAGTCTTTAAATTGTCATGATTACGCCTAATGTTTTGACAAATGTAATTTTTTTTTGGGACTGCCCTTCGCCTGTCGTATTCAGTCTCACAAAAAATCATTAGTGGTATATTTTTTCTATTCAGTTCGGCCTAACCTGACTTACACTTCTTTTATCCAACAAATACTAGGATTTTTCAATTCAGTCGCCAGTAACCAATCAGCTGTATCTGTTACAACTAATATAATTTCACTCATTGTAACCAACAATTTTACTTATTCAAAAGGAATTATTATCAAAGGCTTTGCTTGGTGTATAACCGTATTGTACGTACTTAAAACGTAAATTATCTACTTTCCTTGAATTAACTATTTTCTTATCGATTGTCAACCATTGTGTTGTAAGACCTGTAAAAGTTCGTCTAGAAACATTTTTTTTGTATTTCATTAATTTTATTAGTCTCATAAAAGCTGTCCATATAGCAAACAACTTTATTTGAACCTTAGTTAGCCAGTACAGTCGTATTACTTTTGGGACCACATATACGGCAGCTTCCCAATCCATACATCATTTTTAGTTAAGAACCAAAGTTAGCGTCTTTGAATGAAATATACCTTTTTTAACCTAATTACCATTTTATAGAACATATACTGCCAATTCTAAAGGTAAAAAAAAACATATTTATAGGAAACCAGATTTTCTAGATATGATGCTTAGAAGTTTTATAGGTTATGTCATTATTAGGTATTTAGTATCTTTGCACCAAACAATACTTTATTACCAAAACTAAAAAAGCTCGATGGAGTAATAATATATCAGGATAATTATAAATACGACTTTAAATATCGAATAGCGTATAAAATATTTATAAGTTTTTTTTTTTTGGTTGCAATGAGTTTTTAAGACACTTTTGGTGCCCCGCACTAAAAATCTGCCATAGCTCTTCGATATATAATACGAATAAACGTTTCTTATCTGGATCTCAATTTTTAAAACTTTACTTTTGAAACGAATGCTATCCGTCAAATTTTCCCATGGCTCTGCAGTCTTGATTGATAGATAGAATACTTGAAACATTATTATATTGGGTTTCCAAATAGTCGCGCCGTAGGTATAAAACCACTTAGACTCAAACACGCGTACAAAATATGAAATTCTACTGTCACATAATTCATTAAATTTAAGTTTTGTTGATAAATGCTCACAGTTCATCTGTAGTCAGTTATTGTAGCACATTTTTTTTAACAATACTCGTAAATGAAATCTCAGCGTAAGTCGTAAAAAAAAACTACTAAATAATAAAATAGGTACTACCTCAATGCTAATCAAATCGAAACAATGGAACGGTAAACAACGACAATATTGTCCCTGGAAATTTATGCATAATATTTTTTTTTTTTTTGTATTTATCCAATTATTCTAGCAAACCATAACCATACTTTTGTATTGACAAAAGATTGAAAATACTGAACCCATGAGTGGTGAATCTCAATCTACCAGTTAAAAAAATATATTTCTATTTTGCTTGTTTAACTATAAAAATTAGACCGGCATAAGCGACGTTCCTGAATTGGTTTTTTTTTTGTGAGTCCGAAACAGTTCTCCGACGGTCGTTTGAACTACGAACGATTCATAAACATTTTTAAAAATCTTAACACCATTCTTTATCCCATTTTTTTCAAAACTCCAGTCTACTTATAATCTAATATGTTCCACTCATTTTCAGATTAAGGTAAGTATTTAATGTGAACGAAGACAAATAGTTTTATTAGTAGCTTCGCTATATGTCCAATTTAAAACCAGAACGTAAAAATTGCAAATCCTGTGATATGCATGACTAATTATCAAATATTTCCAATACAGGAGTTTATCATGTACTTGTCTTCGGTAAAGTTTATATAAGGTAACCAGATATTTCCTAGGAAGTAAACAAATAAATAAATTCTGCCCCGTTAATAAGACTAAAGAATTTAATAAAAAAAATGGAACTTAAACCCTAATTCGTTCGCCAAATGGCTTGTCATCAACGAACAACCACTAATATCAACAAAAGTATCATCATCATCAGGTCCCTGTCAGTCTCCATTATATGAGCATGACCCTCGCTGCACCATCAGAGCCATACATTAGCTAGAGCAGTCCGAGTACTCGGCCCATGCTCTCCACGCCAGACAGATGGGCGGGAGAGGCATCTTTGATGCTTCTATTCTTCTGCTATGCGTCCATGACATTCACGGGAAGACCCAAAGCTGTCCCACTCCACTCTGCCAGGAACCACACGGCATTAACAGTTTTATACTCATTAAACTCAATATGTATAAAATAATATATTATTAGAGGTAATATCTACAATAAATTAAACCTCAAAATCCTTTTTTAACTTTAATCTTGAATCACTAAACTGTTTCTTGACGGCCATATCTGTTATACGAATTGCAAGCCACATATTCCTGATTAAATGTAAGTTTTTTTTTTGCTAGGTTTGCCACAACAAAACTCTTAATATTTGAACTACTTAGCACTTGTATTTATGGGACCCGTAGATACAGTTTGACTCATTTTATCAGTATTGTTGAAGATTAATAGGTTAGAGTAATTAAGAATCAATAAAGCGCAGCCTACTAATTGAAGTAAAAATAAGATTGGCCACCCAAAATTTTCTTGATAGTCCACCAGCTTTAATTTTAAGCGAATTGTACCAACATTTATCTGTATTTAACATTTTTGTTTTTATTGCGAACTCGATCGGCTCACTAGCATTTGTTCCCACCATACAAATCCACATTTCAATATCGTTTACCAGGCATTTAAAAAACATGTTTGCTTACTACTGGAGACGCGCGCTGGGCGCACTTCCACTTCTACGAGTATATACTTTTACCATCCAAACTACGCTGCTCATTAACGAAGGACCGAAGTAATTAGTTGAGACCCTTCGCTTGCTCCACTTTTCTCACATTCTCTTTCGGCTTTGCGGCATCGGGCTAGGTATTACGGCACACTTCTGATGTAAAGTTTACTAAAATATAGAAACAACATTAGCGTCTAATCATATATAATTCAATAAATAACACAGTTAAGTTTCATACAGTTGTTTATATTCAAAGCACCGTTTAATTAACACAATTATATTTTAAATCCCTAATACAAAGTATATACTTATCCATCATTTCCTTATTTAATCAAGATAGACTTGTACGTGACAATTTGTATATAACAACTACTCAAGATCACCGACGAAACACGAATGAATGATTTTTATCCGTTACTGTTTTAAAGAAGATTCAATAGAGGGGACACCCCTCCATAAGGTGGGGTGATATCACAATGGCGGTTATTCAATAATTAATGTTTCCAGTTTAATTAATTATGATAGACTAATAACAGAGTATGGAATTATTCCGAACTCATGCATGTTAAAAAGAAGGTAAATAACAGGTTTATTATTTAAAATTCACGCGTTTCCACCGCGGCGACAACAGTACGGAGGCCGTGTTGCTCGAAGCAAAGAGCCCTTTCATTTAATACCCCTATTGTAGAAGTGCATTAAAAATAACTATTCCGCCATCTGAGATGGTCCACCATATTGAATTGAGAATGATGTCACACATCATATCGTGCATTGTCATCCACGTCAAACGTGTGTACAGTACTACCACTTTTATAAGTTACACCGATGTACCTGCGCAGAAATCAAATTTTTGCATGGCGCTAAAATGTCCGTTTGCTATGGCTGATGAGTACGCGCCATGCTGCGTTTCGCCCATTCTCGGCAGGCGTACAACTATTGTGAGCGAGATAGCAATAGTCCTACTGCTTTTAGATTTCAAATCTTATGTTGTAACAATAAGTTCGTTATTTCACTGATGTTCTCATTCGGGTCGAGTCGGTGGTCGGTTGCGCTATTCTGCGCCATCGAACAATGCCGAGGTAACATATAAACGTGGTACTACTGTACAAAATTTCAGCTCAATCGGTTGAAGATATCTACTTCAAAATATAATATTGAGTTCAAAGATTTTACCCGAAACATCATACTTACATACATTGCAAGATAAATAAAAGCTTTAAAAAAAACAAACCTTTCAGCTATATAATATTAGTATAGATATTAATAAAATATTCAGAATAAATTTATCTCCCGTAAGTTTTAATATCAGTACAGACAAACTTACGTAAAACAGTACTGTAGCGATTCTGTTAAGGACATCATCCGGAAACGGGTAATCGAATTCCTGGAAGAAAAACACAAAACATTATTAGTTGATAATCTGGAAGTTTCTTGGAACTCTAGGTATTGGTAAATCCCGTAATTTTGATATTCCCCCTTCAATATCGTTATCGTTCGATGACATTAATAATCATTTCACGACCACTTTCCTTTTAGATCAATCTACCAAAAACCGGCCAAGTGTGAGTCAAACTCGCGCAATGAGGGTTCCGTACAATATGCTTAGTGAACACACACAATGTGTAAGAAATGTTTTATTCAATTGACTAGCGCCATCTAATGGTGTTTTAGTGAACTATTTCCCTAGATGAACTTATTATTGTGAGTTTACCACTTAATTTTCAAGTGATAGAATTCTTATTATTTTTCCTGTAATCTTCAAGGAATGAACTATATTTTGTAATTTTTTCAAAATTTTCGGCCCACTAGTTTCTGAGATCAGGGGGGGGGGAATGGTCAATTTTTGCCTTCTTTCGTGAATAAAATCAAAAGTATTGATTTTACCCGAACAAAAAAAAATATTTTTGAGATTCTCATTATGAGCCCTTTCATTTGATATATGACACAGTAAGGTTTGCAAAACTTTCTTTTAAAATTTTGTAATTGGGCCCCTCAAAATGACCCTTATTTCAAAAAAATCTTTATTTACTTTGCACATCCGTGTTTGGGTCATAGGATTACACTATCTTACCAAATTTCATCTAATTTGGTTCAGTAGATTCGGAGAAAATCGGCTGTGACAGACGGACGGACGGACAGACAGACGCTCGAGTGATCCTATAAGGGTTCCGTTTTTCAACTTTTGTACGGAACCCTAAAAAGCAACTATTTCATATATAACATCACTTCCTTCTCCCGATGTTGCAGAATTTAATTTCTTGCCAATAACTCATGATGAAGTCAGGTAAATACTTTCAGCCATTCAAGTCAAGGGCCGTAGGTTTTGATAAGATCAACCAACGAATGATCGAACTAATTTTCGACATAAGTCTCCCTGTCATTACCTACATTAAAAAATTTTCCCTCTCTTCAGGTCAATTTCCTTTACTTTGGCGGAAAGCTTTTATTCGTCCTCTCCCTAAAGTACCTCACCCTCAGTTTCTTAGCGACCTTCGGCCCATATCTATTCTTCTGTTTCTTTCGAAAGTGCTTGAGGCAGTTTCCCATCATCAACTTACACAACACATTCACAGCAATGGGTTGTTGAGTATGTTGCAGTCGGGATTCCGTCGTGGGCATAGCATAGTTTCAGCGCTCCTTAAAGTGACGGATGCCATGAGGGCAGGTATGGAGTGTTCTAAAGTTACAGTTTTGGCACTATGAGACTTTTCAAATGCATTTAATACTGTCGATCATGATATACTACTAGCTGTCCTCTCTGATCTTAAAGTTGCTCCTTCGGCTCTAGAATAGTTCTCTTTCTATCTTCGAGGACGTCAGCAGTCAGTCTGTGTTGATAATTTGTCTTCAAATTGGCGTGAACAACATACTGGCGTTCCTCAGGGCGGCATTCTCTCTCCCCTTCTTTTCTCAATTTTTATTGACTCCATTACTAAAAATCTTCAGTGTTCGCTATTATTTGTACGCCGATGACCTGCAGCTTTATGCACAAGCTAGGGTGGATGAGGTTGAGGTAGCCATTAACCAAGTAAATCATCATCATCATCAGCTTTCCATAACCCACTGCTGGGCATAAGCCTCCCTTTGTCTGCGCCAAATAAATACTGCCAAATAAATAATACCAAATAAATAAATACCAAGTAAATACTGCTTTAATATCAGTTGGTGAATGGTCACGCAGGTTTGGTGTTAGAGTGAACCCCAAATAAATGTCAGGCTTTATTGGTTGGTAGCCCATACTTTGTACATCGTATCGATTTAGATTCCTTGCTTTCCATCTGTTTTGAGGGTACCGTTGTGCCATTTAGCTCTAGCGTCAAAGACCTGGGACTGCATATTGACAATTCTCTTTGTTGGCGTACTCAAATTACTGAAGTTTCTAAAAAGTACTTCATTCCCTATATAAATTAAAAAACTTTCTCCCCGATGTTACTAAAACTATGCTGATTAATGCTTTAGTTTTACCAATAATTGATTATGCAGATGTGTGTTGCTCTGACCTGAGTAATGATCTACTTAACAAACTTGATCGTCTTCTGAATAATTGTCTTCGCTTTATTTTCGGATTGCGAAAGTATGATCATTTGTCTGCTTATCGCTCCCAACTTCATTTGTTACCAATACGACAACGTCGCAATTTGCATATTCTCACTACCCTATTTTCTATTCTGTTCGAACCCATACTCCGTCATACCTCAAGGCTAATTTTCAATTTCTGGGTGATACCCACTTTCGCGAACTTCGCTCTTCAAGCAACCTTCTTCTTTATATACCAGAGCATCGGAGTGGGTTTTACGGAAACTCTTTTGCTGTCCGTGCTATAAAATTATGGAATAACCTACCACTGGACATAAGGAAGGCTCAACTCGTTTGACATTTAAGTTTAAAGTTAAAAATCATTTTCTACAAATTCTGTCAGATCATTAGTAATCATATGTATGTAGTGTATGTATTGTCTATCATATAACTAGCAACAGCCTCTGTGGTCCAGTGGTTAAGGCGTTTGCTTTACTGACCCGGGGGTCGTGGGTTCGATTCCCACGGGAAGCATACTTTGTTAAGTTGTTTCCATTTTGGTTAGGACAATGCGGGCTTGAATCACCTGATTGTCTGATAAGAAAGATGATTCCGTGCTTCGGAAGGCACGTTAAGTCGTTGGTCCCGGCTGCCATTTGGTAGTCGTTAAAGGAACCACGTCAGAGGGCGAGATGCGGTTCCGAAGAACTCTGACACCAGGGTGTGCATGGTCGACTGACCGTGTCACCTACCCGAAATGATGATGATGATGATGCCACAGTAAGTAGAAACATCATGTGGCATGATTCATCGTGGCTTATGGCTAGTTTCTACAAAATTTTCGAAATAATAAAGTAAGAACCGACAAGTAACGGTTTAGAACTTGTGAGGGCTATAATATACCTAATTCGTCGTATATGAAAACTGGCTAAGTCAAACCTTAGGTTACAATATATTATTTTCCAATTAAATTTTTATCATGACATTTAATTAAAACAATGCACACTCAGTCCGCACATATATATATATTCATTTCATTTCGAGCCATTAACTGTCCCACTGCTGGGCAAAGGCCTCCCTCCATTTTTTAAAATTAGTTAAATGTCTAAACCCTTTCTTTTATTTCATGACATATATATAAGTAGTTTATAAGGTCTAACTAGAATTGTGAGTTGACGTCGCTTGGAGAAAATGCGCTGTGCAGTTTGTTGCCGCTTCTTCTGCACTCCGCTTTGGAAGCGGCCTAAACTTAGCCATAAGTAATTATTGACGTCAACAAAAATTTTTTGTTGTAAAAATTTTAAACACAAATATGACAATTAATAAGTGTTCAAAGAAACCTATATTAAATAAACGATTGAATCTTAGTTATAAAGAGAAATGATATTTTTATGTTGTAATAAATAAATTTCAGGACTGACCATTGAACTTGGCACCCATTTAGATCTCACTTTTTTCGTCGTTGAAGTCAACAACCAAGATTAAAATCAATAAATCTTCATTGGATTACCATTACGCCATCTCTGGTTTGTCGCCCGCTCTTCAACCCCTTACATTCCAACATACCCTGGCGAAGTCGTGCGTCTCGTCGTGTCCGCCGATGCCGTAGTGAACGACTTGCAGCTTGTCGGCTATTTTTTTTTTTGACATACGACGAGTCGCCTGGACGTGGATGTCTCCATACAAACGGAAAAAGGGAATTGTGGCAATATTTGATAATTTTAGGGCAAAATTAAGCATCCAATCAATTAATCTCATTGTAATGTACGTACGTTCCTATACAGTTTGGTTAAATTATCAAATGTTTGAGAAATAAACGCCTCTCAAGATTTCCATACAAATTTGAAAAGGCTTGTTCTCAAACCATTGGTATTTTAACCAAGCTGTATAGGAACGTACGTAGATTATAATGAGATTGATTGATTAAATGCTTAATTCTACTCCAAAATCATCAAATATTGCCACAATTCCCTTTTTTCGTTTGTATGGAGACATGCGCTTCCAGGTGACTCTTAAGTGATCACCGCTGCCAAAGCACTACTGCAACGCCAGGGTTGTTACAAGAGCGTTGCCAGCCTTTATTTTATTTGATACTCTGCGCCTCACGTCGCCGACAATACGTGGAACCTAGCATTTTAAGATTTTTATTATTTTATATATATGTTAGTCTGTAAGGTATATATCTATGGGCCTATGTAATATTTTACTAGTTGCCTGAAAATAAATGATTTGATTTGATTTTTCCCTCCCTAGAGAGGAAAGGCGGAAGGGCCTCCGGCTCTCTTACTCACCTTCTTCTTCTTCCTTTACCTTATCCCACTTTTTTATGTGGGGTCGGCACAGTATGTCAGTTCTTTCCACCTTGATCTGTCATAGTCTTGTCTGGCTCTCTCACTCACCGAACGAAGTATAGAAGCGGTTAAGCTCAAACCTCTATTTTCTGTGAGAGTGTGGCACTTTCCCGGACGAGCCGGCCCATTCATTCTACAAGCTAAGTGAATTTTGCTGGTATCGTAGCTCTACCACAGCTAAGATCAAATTTATTGGGCATTTCAAAACACCCATCCTTGAGCGAATAAAAATGAGCTCAAGGATGGGTGTTTTGAAATGCCCAATAAATACCTGTTGCCATGCTCAGGCCGGTCATGTTCATGTGCGCCACGTAGCGATATGTCGCAACAACAGCTTCATATAGTGTGACATACCGTGGAGAAGTCATAGTGGGGCTCGTAGTGTCCCCCGATGCCATAGTTGACGACTTGCAGGTCTTCGGAGGTGTCCATGCTGAGGCCGGTCATGTCCGCAACGCGTCGGCTGACAGCGGCAATGATGGGTGACTCTTCGTCGTGCAGCCAGCCTGCCTTGCTGATGCGGTAGTTCACGGTGACGAGGTCGCCGGTTTCCAGATCGCTGACCCCTGCGCGTTTGAACTGTAACGATCCGTTCGGACTTGTTTAGCACGTGATCCAATGAGCAGTAGTCTAGTTCACACACGGTAATAAGAGATAAATATATGACGACATATGACACTGTGTACCTGTTTAATTTTCTCACATTTATTGAGAAAAGCTCTATACTTTCCTCGGCAGGAAAGGGATTGCCGGACTCGTGACTATTGTCAAGGCCAAGCTTTAGCGAGGCCTTGACAATAGTCACGAGTCTAAAACTAAGTACTCATCCGGCAATCCCTTACTTCCTGGCCTCTGCAGTAATGCAACCTGTACTATTGAAAATCCAGGGCAGCCACGCGCCACGCATAAGCTCCTATATTTTCATTAATTTATTTTTGTCAAACATGCTTGGAAATTCTATCATTATTTTGATAACCTTGTTTGGGATAAATCGATATTGCTGTACTGGCCAATACACGCCAGCAAAGTATGTATGAAAATCCATATCTGTCGTGTTTTAGCGGCCGGCAAAGTAACTATGAAAACTTATATCTGTCGTGTTATTTAAATCCCACCAAAAACATAAATGTAAAAAAGGAGAGCCAAGTTAAATACAAAAAATATGCTTGACTGTGTGCTTCGCCGCAAAAAGAATGGATATCTAAATGAGTGCCAAGTTCTATGCAAAATCCAAATATGTATTTATAGGAACAAAATAACATTATGAACAAGTATTAAACTCTATTTCTTTGCTGTATTGGGTACCTACCTATAACAATAGATGTTATTTAAAAAAAAATGTGAGATCCTAAAGTAGGTTAAATTTGACTTGGCTAGATTCTATCGGCAATTTTTTTTATTAATTCTCTCGATGTTGCTATTCTGACTCAGCTATTCACTAAAATATTCACTACTCGACAAATATACTAATACTGTTTCTTTTCTACCTGAAAATGTGTATTAGTAAAAATGGCAATTTTCAGATATAAAAGTATCAAATACTTTAAGTACACTCACCCTTGGCTTAGCTTTAGTCTTGATGAACTCTATTTCGTCATCACTCAACACTTGATGGAAGATGATGATGTCAGGGTTCCGGTAGACATACTCCATCTTGATGGGAGCCAGCTTCAGGAACGGGTGGTTTTCCGTGAGGTAGCGACAATACAACCTGCAGCGTAAACATAACATTACACGTGTATCTATGGACATTGGTGGACCAGCAGGTTAGAGTGTAAATTCCACTGACGGAGTCGGGCCGAAGCGGATTTACATTATCATCATCATCATCAGGTCTTTTTAGTCTCAACTGCAGGAGCATGCCCCTCTCTGTACTATCAGAGCCAAAAATTAGTGGAAGCAGTAAGATAATTTGGCCTACACTCTCCACGCTGGCCAGACGGGTTGGAGAGGTCTTTTTGATGTTTATAAGCTTTACATTGCAACAAATAAATAAATCTACACCCCAAAGTATAAGAAAATGATATCAATGTCGAAATTTGAAGAAAAAAAGCGGCCCTTTTGCCTTTAAAATTTACCGTAGTTTTGTGTGATATGATTTTCATAAAAAATCATATTACACGAAAATACGGTACTGTATGATTTTCATGAACCCACCGAACAAGTGGTCGGACGACCTGATAAAGGTCGCAGGAAGGCACTGGATGCAGGCTGCTTCCAACCGGACGTATTGGAAATCCTCTGGGGAGGCCTATATCCAGCAGTGGACTTTTTGCGGCTAAAATGATGATGATGATTTACATAACAAGTTTGAAGCTGAACGCGTCAAACTGTTTGAGCGGAACGGGTCAACTCTTACGCTGTCGAGAGCGGTGAAACTGGCAGAACACGCGGCTTGTGCTAAAGAGGCGAAGATAATGGTGTAGCAGTAAAGTCAACACTATTCAGGATGAATCTATACGTCAAGCCAAATTCCAAATCCGCGGAGACTAGGACAATCGAGAGCGGACGTCTGTGGCGCGCGGTGTAGGTGACGCCCTGGCGGTGGGCGCGCCCCGCTGCTTAGTATTTGGCTTGCAAAATCATTCAAGCGTAAGTTGTCGCTACAAGACACACAGATGTCAGAAAAGGGACATCATAAGTAAGTGTGCAGAGGGGTTATGAAGTCGGGCGTTTACCATTGCGATGCTACTGTGAAGAGCGAAGCTGTACAGGTCGCGGACCCATCTTGTGAATGGTGTCAAAATTTTAACGTGAGGTACGTGTCCGATAAACCCATTGTTATTGATGTTAATCTAGATGGTAAAACTACTTCAATAAATTTTCATTCAAGATTTGGATTTATGTTGCATTAGACATGTCGATCAGTTATTGAAATATACGGGTAACAAAGACCTTATTCCTGAAGACGATCATAAGCCACATGAGATTTCCTCATCAGTACCAGTGACTGCTATTGTTGCTCGTCCTCCTGAACAGTTGATTGTGTCAGATAACGAGGAAAGTGAACAAATAGTTGAGAGAGAATCTCATGGAGCTGCATGTACAGTGGTTCAACAGATGCCTTCACCCTATGAATGTCCATTAGAAGAGAAGAATGGGGAGATTGTGAGGAGGAAGTGAATGAGCGAGGTATCACTGAGTCAGAAAATGTGCCATCATCTGCTCAAAGCTGTGAGCAACCAGCGTACTCGAAGATTTAGATCCGGGGTCCTCTGCCTCTCTCGGTCTTTAGGTTTTCGAAATAAGTGTATAATGATATATATCATTTAAACATTATATATTTGTAGAAAATAATACAATTACGAGAGTTTTAACTAATTCGGTTTATTGAAAAGTGCAAGTAATACAGTGATACCGTGAAGTGAATAAGATGGCGCCACGGGCGGACCACAGATCATCAAACAATATTTTTAAAAGACGTAGGCGTTGTTTATATACTTCCAACATCCTCTCTTAAACATAAGCCCAACTTGGACGAACAGTAAGCCAATTTTGAGTGCGTCGTGGCTTTGGTTAGGGCATCTGCAACCATCACATCTGTCTGTACATAGCGAACATCAATGGCCCCTTCAAGTACCTTATCGTGGACAAAATGGTGCCTCACGTCGATGTGCTTCGTCCTAGAATGATAACCATCAGAACCTGAAAGTTTGAGAGAACTCTGATTATCACTGTAAATTATCATCGCTTCTTTCTTCAAATGTGGCCAAAAATTTTCTTGAAGTTGCTTAAGCCATATTGCTTCTTGCACGCACGATGACAAAGACATATACTCTGCCTTAGTCGTAG
Source organism: Rhodophaea formosa (assembly GCA_963082605.1). Taxonomy (NCBI): domain Eukaryota; kingdom Metazoa; phylum Arthropoda; class Insecta; order Lepidoptera; family Pyralidae; genus Rhodophaea; species Rhodophaea formosa. The sequence goes on along the minus strand of OY720216.1, from coordinate 4,058,374 downwards.
ACAGAGCAACTGTAGGCTGACGCCTCTAGTTCCAGCTGATTGTTCCTCCCTGAAACAAGAATGCATAGCCTGTACAGGAACGTCGATCATCTTCCGAGCTCGCCCAGTCTGCATCACAGTAACCATGAGTTATTGTCTCTTCTGGCATTTGCTTATAGCTCAATCTGTAATCTTGAGTGCCTTTCAAGTAACGCATAAAACGTTTAAGCGCAAGCCAATGCTGCATTTCAGGCTTGCTATTGTATTTACTTAGCATATTAATCACAAAACTTATGTCTGGTCTTGTAACTTGTGAAATATACAATAAACATCCAATTATTTCTTGATAAGGAATATCTGTGATTGTTTTAGATTCCTCACAATTTGTTGTTTTATGAAATTTTGTATTCACATCCATTGGAGTTTTGACCGTCTTACAATCAGACATACCATATTTTTGTAATACTTCTAGTATGTATTTTCTTTGATCCAAATAAATTACTCCTTTCTTTCTGTCACGTTCTATGTGTATCCCAATGCAATAAGATACATCTCCAAGATCCTTCATTTTAAATTTTTTATGTAGTTCTGCCTTTATATGACATTTCTCTTGTTGATTATTTGTAAATATTAACAAGTCGTCTACATAGACAGCGATAAAAGTAATATTATTTTTGTCTATAATCTTGTAGTATATACAGGGATCTAATTTGGATTGTGACAAACCCATTTCCTTCAGTGTAGAATCAAGCTTTTTATTTCATTGCCTGCTGGCTTGTTTTAGCCCATACAATGATTTTTTGAGTTTACATACATTCTCACCACTCTCATACATAGGTGGCTGCTTCATATATAAATTTCCTCTTCTATATCTCCCTGTAGGAAAGCTGATACAGCATCCATTTGACATATATCTAAATCATATTTGACAGCCAGAGCGAACAAGTATCTCAGAGATGCAAGTCGCACAACCGGTGAAAAAACTTCAGTGTAGTCAATGCCCGGCCTTTGTGAACATCCTTTGATTACAAGGCGTGCTTTGTATTTCACAATTTCTCCATTTTCATTTCTCTTTATCTTGAAAACCCATTTACATGGTATGGCATGTTTATTACCTGGTAGAGTAGTAACTACCCATGAGTTGTTTTCAACTAGGGAGCGGTACTCTTCATCCATTGCTTCTTTACATTGTTTAGCATAAGAGCCTGATAAAGCTTCTTCAACGGTTAACGGATCTGGAATTGCCATAAAACACATAAAATTATTTTCTTGCAAGGGTTTTCTTTGATGTGATCTCAGTGTGATTCTACTCTCTACACATTCATCATCACTATCATGATAATCATCTGTATCAGGATAATACGTCTCATCATCAGTTTATTTATTCATTACACAACTGTCAAATGAAGTTTCACTACTCGATGAACTCTCATTCTGTGAGGTGTTATTGATGTCTGTAGTTTCTTCTGCTTCGTCTGTCTGATTTTGCGAGTCTAAATTATCAAACTTAGTACTGTTAAGAGGTAGTGTAATTTGCTGTGGCACTGATACAGTTTCCGGAGCAATATTTTCCATATTATTAGAGTTTTCAATAAATATCACGTCTCTACTAATCACAATCCTCTTATTGAGCTCATCATAAAGCCTGTATCCCTTCGTATTATCACAGTAGCCCACGAAAATCAGTTCTCGTGATTTACGATCCCATTTTAAACGGTTTTGCTTAGGAACATGTACCATAGCCTTTGAACCAAATATCTTTAAGTGTGACAAGTTTGGTTTCTTAACAGTCCATCTTTCAAATGGTGTTACCTCAGCCAGAACTCGTGACGGGGACCGATTGATGATATAATAAGCTGCAGTGACGACTGCCTCAGCCCAGAATGATTTTAGCAGTTTTGCTTTAAACAGCATGCACTTTGCACGTTCTACCAGCTTTCTGTTCATCCTCTCCGCTACACCGTTCTGCTCCGGTGAATACGGGCTGCTGGTCTGATGTTTGATGCCCGAAGCTGCCAGAAAATCAGAAAATTCTTTATTTTCTTTTTCTATTCTTTTCCGTTGTCACTTCTTAGAATTTTTATTTTCTTGTTTAATTCATTCTCTACTTCCTCTTTAAATTTCTTAAACACCGATTTAATATCCATTTTATTCTTAAGGACATAAACTTTATACTTTACGAGAAAAATCATCTGTGAAAGTTATGAAGTATTTCCCTCCACCTGCAGATGGAGCCTCCATTGGACCACATAGATCAGTATGTACTATGTCCAGTAATGCATTTGCTCTAGTACCAGAATTTGAAAACGGTAATCGTGTTTGTTTTGCTTCACAACAGGGCTTGCAAACAGTATTAACTTCTTTATTACAACATTCATGTGCAGAGGGGGTAACTATTAGTAATAGTTACCCCCTCTGCACATGAATGTTACCTCTTTACATCAGCTAAATTTAGATGCCCCATTCTCTTATGCCATGTATTTAAATCTGTAACAGCATATGCATTTCCAGTAACAGCATTAAGTTTGTACATATTATCAATTAGCCTTGCTGTTGCTACTAATTTCTTGTTGGCATTGTAGATATTACAACCAGTGTTAGTAAATTCAACTTTACAGTCACTCTTTGTTAACTGACTAACTGATAATAAGTTTGTACTCAACTCAGGACTAAACTGAACATTTCTCACCTGTATTCGATGCTCATCTTTGTTTAATCTGGTTTGAATATTTACTTTACCCATACTTTGCACAGGGACCGCATCACTGTTCGCCACCGTTATTCTGTGAATCGGAGGTGGTTGTTCATCATACATCCAGTCTGAGCGTCTTGTCATGTGCATTGTTGCTCCAGAATCAATATACCAGTCATCCTGATTTTTAGTGAGCTGTACGCTGAAAAAACTGCTGCAAAAGTATTTTCATTAGGTTTTTTAATTGAACACTGTTTCTTATAATGACCATGTTTGTTACAGTTGAAGCAACGGGGGCCTTTTCCTTTTGGCTTTGTGTTATTGTGAGGGATACTTTTATGTTTAGTATAAAATGCAGAAGTTTCGGATACTTTCACTTCCTGTAAAAGCTTTGTTTATATAAAATCTGACGAAATTTTGATGCCGGAACTTTCCAGACCCATGATCATCGGCTTATAGTTATCTGGTAAACCTGCCAACATGAGTGTTCCCAACCATTCATTTCATTCATTCATAATTCTTGACTTAGCCTTCACATCTTTCTTCATATCGATATCGATACTAGGATCAATACATTCCCACAATTCTTCCAATTGTAAATAGGACATAACTGTAAATTAACATTATTGTAAATAAACTTCCATGTAGAATAATTTTCCCGGCCGGCCAATTTCTCAATTTGTAGGTTAGGCATGGCCATTGTTCACGGGACCAGCAAAAAACAATATGTCGAAAAATACTTTACTTTTGACTTTTCCCGGATAAATAATTAATTTTACTCTGAAAAAGGTATCTGGGACGGCCCATACCACGCAGTGGAAGCGTGCTGGGCCCATAACCTGTAGAAAATAATACAATTAAGAGAGTTTTAACTAATTCGGTTTATTGAAAAGTGCAAGTAATACAGTGATACCGCGAAGTGAACAAGATGGCGCCACGGGCGGACCACAGATCATCAAACAATATTTTTAAAAGACGTATGCGTTGTTTACATACTTCCAACAATATTCATATGACGTATATATCATTTAAAACTCCTTTCCTCGTCCCGCACTCACGGCGAGTAGTAGCGTCCACAACTTAGATAAGACTTTGAACGCGGTGCACAGTGTAATATAAGCACAGAGTAAACATGTGTACTCAACCTCATAATATTTTTTAAAGACCTATCTAACAATACCCAACACGATGGGTTTGTATAGAAAAAAAAATATTACTCCCTCTTAACTTGTATGGGAGCTACCCTAAAAAAAAATTTTATTCAAGATTTTCTTCTACCACTTTTTTGACATGAGTAATATACATGCCCATACCAAATTTCAGCTTTCTACTTAGTACTTATAGTCTCTGAGTAAAACCGCGAACGGACAGACAGACAGACAGACATGGCGAAACTATAAGGGTTTCTAGTTTACTACGGAACCCTAAAAAGAGATTTTTTTAACGTTTTTTTTGTATTTAAACGTTTTATTGTAGTTACATGCTTATAACACTTCGTGTGCGATTTCAAATTTCCCACTCTTAATTAAGAAGTTATTTGTACATACTTTTTAGAATAAAACGCAGGCAGCTCCATCCCGTCTCGACAAAGCCTTAAGTACTCCTCAATTTCAGCTTGATCTTCTGCCACCTCTTCAAGGGTTTCCTGAATATGAAAAAAATAGCTTGCAATCACTCTTATGACTATATTAGACTTAAGTATGGGCAACCAATAGTTCGGTTTAGGTTTTAGCACAGATATTATAATTATTCAGGAATAGATGTCTTATTCGGAGGTATGCGATCTGGCAAACGCGGCTAGCTAACTTTAAAGAAGCCACTGTTAGATGGCAGTACTTCACTACTAATAAACTAGGCTAATTAGAGTGTTTTTAAGCGTTAAAAGGATAGTTCGCTTTTATTTGGAAGATAGAAATGCAATTATATTTATAATGAAATAATTAAAATAATTAATATACAACACTTTGTCTGCTATGAGCCAAATTCTTAACAACATGCTTAAGCCGACCCAGGTGTTACATATTATTATTGTTATAGGTAGGTACATACAGTTATGGTTAATTCATATCCATGTTTAAGTCCACCCTAACACACAAAACAAAGGGAATACATAATACTATTGTTTATTAACCCAGAATGCTCCCTGTCGACCTGTTGGCTGTCGGTAAGTATATCAATCATTTCTTATCGGTGACGTTAGACAAAGCCATATGCATTTGTTTTTCATGGTGTTTTTTAATGTATTTAAACAATATTACATTGTCTAGATTCCTAGAAGGTACCCTGCGTTTTAGGGCGGCTATTAAACATTTCTTATCAACGAAGCACTAGCAACGTTAATAGACAGGCAGCGCCTTTTTTAATTCATAGTAGTAAGTTTTTTTTTATAGAGATGTTACAGAAAATGCATAAAATCATTAGCTATTGTCATATTCCCCTTTCATATGCATTCGTTCCATTCTCAAATACATGAAGGGATTGGTCCGAAACATAAAAAAACCGATCTCGGCTCAAGCACTGCCGTGCGAAATTTTAAAACGCACCGTCTGTGTTTTTTAGCATGGCTGTAAGGTAAACTTTAAAACGCTCCTAGCGCGTACCCGCCGTACTAGTTGTAGGGTTCCGTAAATCACGCGAGGCGCGTATTCAGCAGCAGAATAGTACGTAGCGCCACCTATGTATAGTTAAAGTACAACTCCCGTTTGTATGAAAATTCGTGGATGCGTCAAAGATGATACCACCATGGATTAGCAAGTTTCGGCGGTTACAGTACAAAATTTGTAGTACTTTCGGCCTCACCAAAACTTCTGTGTTGAGGAGAATGCGTGCCGAATTCAGTTTAAGTGTGGCTGTACTTAATATGATAAAAATATAACTTTGTTGAAATTGCTATGTGTATATAAAAACATATTAACTTCCGATATTCTGTGATTGACTTGAATAGTACCTAACTACGCTGTGCTAAAATTAATAACCGAAAAATTTATACAATATAAACTGTCCAAAATGTTGTACCTATTTTAAAAAAAACATATTCAAATTTCAAATTACAAATGTACGAAAAAATCTGTACTTTCAAAATCATTTAAAAAAGTTCTGAAAAAAAAAACCATCTAAAATTCTGAAAGAAATACTAGGTATGTCCCGCATATAAGTTTTTTATCACCGCCACATTCGTGGGAAAGCGACAGGCATCAATAACCGAATTGGTAGAGGAAGATACTTAGGTTAGATTATTTTACAGACCGCCACACGAGCGAGCGCCGTCCTAGATGCGAAAGCGACTGGAATAGATACCAGACTTGGCAACAATATACTTATGTATGTAACGTAATATACTGCCAACCTCATATAAAAATATTGGACCAAATTAAGGTGGCGAAAAGTAGGCGAATGTATGGCACTGCAGAGTTACTTTCCACACGATACTAGCTGGCGGTAATCTGCGTTCGTCTAAACTTACTAAAACTAGGGTGAAGAAAGTTTTAATAAGATATATTTTGTGAATAATGCTTTTATAAGTATTCTCCTATAACTACCTTAATTCCAGAAAAAAGTTCTGTTGTCGAGGGATTGATAGTAATGCAAGCGGAGCCGCGAGCGATAACTAGTATTAGTAGGTATTGAAGTATAGATAGATTAAATGTTTGTTTGTTTGTTGTCTTCAAGAGGACGCAATAGTTCAGGCTAGAAAAAGTAAAATAAAAATGTTAAGCAAGTTAGAAAGACTACAGCCGAAGGGTGCAAAAAAACACAAAGTATTTTAACACTAGATTTTATTAGAGTCCGTTTTAAATTACAGAGTTCATAATAGTACATTATGATACAAGTACGGTAAGCTGGATATTATAGTCGAGTTGTTTATAGGCACGAGGCCAAGCCGAGTGCTTATAATAAAACGACGACTACGAGAGAGAGCTAGACCGTAAGAGTATCATACGACGTTTTTCAATACATTTGCGATTACTATAAACTAAGACAAGATTGCAGTTAAGCAAATAAGGAATTAATAAAAAAGTTAGGATTAATAAAAAACTAAAGCAGTTTGTAAAAAATACTTTTATAATAATCAGGTACATTTACTCAGGTTTATTTTCTCCAGAAAAGTACATTGATTACCTTCTCCTTTTCCAAGTCGGTTAAAAAATCACATCTCACGAACCAGAAAAAGTTTTCATGCTGAACTTGAAACTCTTTGCTCGGATTCTATAAAAACGTTTAAGTTTTGCATCTGTGGCATTGGGCTATTGAGCGGTTGTGATTGGTGTAAAGTAAAAAGCACTAGTGCCGTAAATTCATCATTACAATACAGATTTCGATGTCATAAGAACTGTATTATTAGCAAATGTATTGAAAAATAATACAACCTACGTAAGTGACAACCGTTCGATGTCAGAACACGAAGTGTCGGTCGGTAATTCACGCGCAGGTGCAGGTGCTCGATTTTCGGAACTCGCGTACAGCGGTGGTCTGTCGTAACTCCGCGGCATGAGGCGGTGGTGCGGTGTTGCCCATGTTCTAGGATTGTGTTACTAGCATGCATTGAAAGCAAAACTTAAAAAGTCATTCGTCTGTAGCACTACATGATGTGTAGATTTAAAAAAATATTTTTCATAGGTAAGCGTCTCCCTAAAAGAGACTTGAGAATTCATTGATATTGGTTCGGTTAGATTGGTTAAAGTTGGTTTGGCAAGTCATTTATAAAAGTAAAAAAAATATTTAATTAACTTAAGACATTTTTAGCAAATGTTATTATGAGACATTCCTATAAACGCAACATGTAACAAACTCGAGCGCGGCAGTCGGCGAAGGCCCGCTCCGCGCGCCACTCGCTGCCCCCGCGCACATCCCACACATAGCCGCAAACGATTTAACGTACACACAATGCATAAGTGACGCATCTTTTAGCGAAATAAACCTATATACTGTTTGACTCTAGCATGCTTTGCTTACCTCTCTTTGCCGCTTAGCTTCTTCCTCCTTGAGGATTTTCAGGTAGGGCGGAATGGTCCTGCGGGCGTGTTCGGGCTCCACTTCCAACAACTTGTGGGTCCATTCCAACAAGGCCTTGACGTCATCTGAAAGACGAAACCTTTTATAAAAAAAATGCTTATTAAAGTAAAAAAATAAGATGTGGGAAAAATCTACGCGGGGAGGTCTTTTCTAAGCTTATTTCTTAATTTAATAAGAGCTTTGTGAATGCATAAAAAAGGTTAATTCTCAATAGCACAATTTAAGTTTATCCCATGGTACTACTGCACTTATAAAATATTTTATGAAAAAGTCAAAGATTCGAAATAAAATCAATACACGCTGCAATAAAAAACTGTTTGAAGAACTTCTCTAATCTTAAAGTAAATAAAATATGTTCTCTTCATTTTTAAGAAATCTTTTATCTTTAAACTAGGTGTGACTTGTCTTGAGAGATTTAAAATGAAGCAATCTGAACAGAAAGGAATTCGTGGCACGAATATAACTTCTTTTTCACAAAAAAAATTGTGAAATTGACTGATAAACAGTCCTATCCTAGCTAACTGTGTCTGTTTGTTTGTTGTGCTTTCACGGCCTAACTACCAGTAAGTGAATTACTAATAAGCTGAGGGAGCAAGTTTGGAAAATTTTGGACTAGCAGAGCAGGCCGGTAGGAGGTAAACATCATAAACATGATATAAGAGATGAGGGAATATTATTACCAAAAATACTCACCCTTCAAATAATGAATAAAACGAATGTACTCCAAAACATTCCCTAAGCGGAAATAATTAAATTCCTCCTGTTTATATTTGCGCAGGGTCTCTATGAACCACGGAAGCGCATTCGTGTAATCTTTATCTCTATACAGAGCTCGGGCAAGCTCGAAGCAGTCGCTTGTCGTCATTGGTGTACTGGAAATGAAAAAAGGTTCCGTTTTGACCTTAAAATTAATAAATAGTGCGTAATTACTAAGGGGGTCCGATGGCTCAGTTGGTGTGAGCATTATTAGCGAATACGCATGCGCAATCCCCACTCGGATTGGTGACTGTAAGTGGCATTAAAATATCTCAAGCTTCTCCGTTTTTCAGAAGGTAAGTACGTTCAACCGTTGGTCCTGGCTGTCATCATTGATGGTATTCGTTAAGCTATGTTAGATGCAATTAATCAGCATCAGATGCCTTCTAAAAAATCTGACACAAGTGTTGGCTACTTACTCACTCGAAAAACAAACAAACTACAACATACTTATGGCTAACTGTATGGATTCATTTTGGGAATCGGTGTACTGAAATTTATCAAAAATAAACCTACGATCCTAGCACTTTCGGTTTTAAATAGCGCACATGAAACAATAACTTATTATATGTGCGTGGGTAGTATTATAATGTCACTCTAAAACCAGTCCTGATTTAATATGCATTTGAGTGCCTGACAAAATATATAACTCAAGAGATTGTGCAGTGCAGAGTACATACAACTGCAAAAAATACGTCAGTATTTAAAACACGACTTGTGATCGATTGAAACTTTTCTTTACTTTGAAAGGGTTACTACTGAGTTAGAGATTTGACGCGAAACGGGCATTTCTTTAAATAAATTTAACGCGTGTCTTTACAAAACGGGGGTTTTCAAACAAAAGCCAATGGTTTTGACTTCTGCTCATAAAGAGCACTGAGAAGTATAATCCAACATATTTGATTAACATACATAATTAATCACTGATTACTTTTAAATTTCAGAGAGAGTGTTAAATGCCCCAAGTCCAATTCACAAGTTCACATATTTGATTGATTGATTGAAGTTCCCAAAAAGTGCAGCCACAAGACCAATTCTCAAGTGCAAAACATATGCAGTCAAAGGTACAAGTCCAAGCCACAAATACAAAACCACTTGATAATATAGTACCATCCACAAGTTCGCAACAATCTGATGAAGCCCAGCCTGCCTGTACCTGTGCAGAAACAATCAAAGAAATTCTTCCATCTCATAATCCAATACGTAAATTATGTGCCGATAGTTAAAAAAGGTCTCATTGTTCATTTGTAACTAATTCTAAAGCTATATTGTAAGAATCTTAAAATTTTGTCACGTGTTGTGTAACTTGTGTACCGATCCGATTCACCCCGCAAATTGGAGCGATTAGAATATTATTTTTTTTTAGTTTTTAATAGCTATTTTAGAGTATGTATATGAATCATTTTACTTTTCAAATGTTTATTTTATAGCTGATTGATGCTTCTTACGTTTTTAGGGTTCCGTACAAAAGTTGAAAAACGGAACCCTTATAGGATCACTCGAGCGTCTGTCTGTCCGTCCGTCCGTCTGTCACAGCCGATTTTCTCCGAATCTACTGAACCAAATTAGATGAAATTTGGTAAGATAGTGTAATCCTATGACCCAAACACGGATGTGCAAAGTAAATAAAGATTTTTTTGAAATAAGGGTCATTTTGAGGGGCCCAATTACAAAATTAAAAAAAAAAGTTTTGCAAACCTTACTGTGTCATATATCAAATGAAAGGGCTCATTATGAGGATCTCAAAAATTTTTTTTTTTGTTCGGGTAAAATCAATACTTTTGATTTTATTCACGAAAGAAGGCAAAAATTGACCATTCCCCCCCCCTGATCTCCGAAACTACTGAGCCGAAAATTTTGAAAAAATTCCAAAATATAGTTCATTCCTTGAAGATTACAGGAAAAATAATAAGAATTCTATCACTTGAAAATTAAGTGGTAAACTCACAATAATAAGTTCATCTAGGGAAATAGTTCACTAAAACACCACTAGATGGCGCTAGTCAATTGAATAAAACATTTTTTGCACATTGTGTGTGTGTGTTCACGAAGCATATTGTACGGAACCCTCATTGCGCGAGTTTGACTCACACTTGGCCGGTTTTTTTTTCAATAAAAATAACATTATATAACACTTTAGTATGATTTTCTCAACCTCAAAGAAAAAGTGATCCGATTTGTCTCTTTCTACTATGGCAATATGCCGAAAACGACAGCCTAGTGTTTCACTGGCAAAAACGGCAGGCGGGTTTTTTTTTTCTAACTATTACACTTATTTCTCACCTGTAGACGATGCCGCTCAGCATGCCATTAGCCAAGTCCATCGTGTTCAGCTTGTACGTCTGCTGCAGTCGGATCAGCGCATGCGCGGCGCCTGTCAGGTCCTCCGAAGTAGGATACTTCACGTCCTTGTGGTAGATCGTCACGTTTTTTATGAATTCTGGTTGGGAAAGACGATACTGGATGTAAATAACTTGAGACGGCGATATCTTCGTCAGTTTCTTTATATTTGATGGCATTTCACACGCTGTGACACGCTATGTGGGTTCCATTCTACTGAAACCACACCATAAGTTTGCGTGTATGGCACAGAATTAATAATAGTATCAACCCGCGTCCAGCTAGTAGGCGAAGCTCGTTCTGTCAGTTCGTGCACAATAATTGCCCCAAGTGCTGTGATACAATATCATAATTACAATAAAAAGGTTAACATAACAATCAAAATGGTAGATTTTTGCGTTTCTACAATTACTTACCTACCTTGAAACCCAAAACCTCAATAAACAGTATAAGTGTATCCCGGCAAATGATGTGCAGTACGCACAAGAGATTTTGGAAAGTAAATAAAAATAATAATTGAATTATTTAACTTGGAAAATATTTTTATTAGTCCGAAATCAGAACATGAAATATTTAAAAAAATTGCTTCCTAATCAGAGTCTTCCAAATCACTTCCTGTATTTATAATAAATGATTCTCGGTAGAGATCAACATCGTGGTCTGCACAGAAATATCTATTTTGCATGTTCAACATATCTATTCCATAAATCGGGTGTCACATTTGATATAACCTGACGGCATTACTGTTAGTCGGGTTGCAATTGCGCGCCCTTATGTCATGTTTGAATTTTGACCAAACTTGCTCTATTGGATTAAATATACAATGATATGGCGGAAGAAGCACAACTTCGAAACCATTCCTTGCCGCAATTTTGTCAATCACATACTTTTTTTTTATTCGTGAATTTGATTACTAGTAAATTACACGAATAAAAAACATTTTTATTCGTGTAATTTACTAATAAAATTAAACGTCCGTTCCGCGCAACGCACCAACGCACACTGCGTAGATACGGCGTCTTTGAAGCCGCCGATACCGCCTTTGACGGGCGCCGACACTGCTTTGTCGGCGGCCGGCGTCGCCTTGACAAAGCGTGCACATCATTTCAGCGGATGACCTGATACGCTTGTTTCGTATGAAATGTGTGAAAAGGCGCCTCTATCAACGGCGACAGTCATTTTCCATGCTCTGTGGTGTGGTTGAAAGCTTGCATCGCTTTTCATCACACACTAAGGTATGTATTTAAAAGGCATGCAAACTTGATCTTTCAGTAGTCGTGTGATTATTTATACATATAATAAAACAGTAAAATTATTTTGTCTGTACATTTGGTATTTTTGACTGAAATGGATAAAAAGACACTTAAAAAGAAAAATAAAAAGCAAAATTTTTTTTCCTTTTCTTGTCTGTATGTATGTATGATCACGATTATCTCTGGAAATCGAATGAAACTTTTGTTGCTATAAAGATATTAAGCCTGTGCAAGATATAGGGTTTAAATTATTTTGGAAAATGGAACAGAACACCGGATGCAGCACCATAATGGGTCAGCTGAACTATAAGAAATATAAAAGTGGAGTTTTAGCAAAAGTTGTTAAGCCTGATAAGCAGTTTTGTTTCAACATAAAAATCTAACATTTGGAACACCTAATGCAGAACCATAATGGTCCAGGTAAACTATAAGAAATATAAAAATGACGTCTTAGCAAAAGTTATTCAATGATGAGCATTTTTTGTTGAGGTTTTTAAATTGAAGATTTAGAACACCTGACGCAGAACCATAATGGTCCATAAAAAAATTGTAGCTTAAAAAAAATATAAAAAATATGGAAGTATATACATACAAGGTACTTTCGATTGCATATACACAAAAACCGGCCAAGTGCGTGTCGGGCCACGCGCAGTGTAGGGTTCCGTAGTTGCGAATGACAACTTTGAGTTTACCCTGTTCACACTCGCACCTCACAGTTTAACAACCAAAAACATGTAACAATGAAAATTGTATGAAATTTTACATTTTCCAGCACATTTTATAAGTTGGTTGCCTATAACTTTTTAGTTTGTAATTAGTACTCAGCTCTGATAGTTTTCCTTTCAACTTCAGTATATATACTATTGCTGTAATTTTTTCACGTATCCATATATAACCGTTTAGCAGATAGAGGGGGATTAAAGATACCTCACATGATGGGTAAATAGAGAAAAAAAAATTGCTCCCCTACATTAATTGTATGGGAGCGACCCTAAAAAAAATTTTTTCAAGATTTTTTTCTACCACTTTTTTGTCATGACTAATATACATACCCATGCTAAATTACAGATTTCTAGTACTTATAGTCTCTGAGTAAAACCGCGGACGGACAGACAGACAGACAATAGACATGGCGAAACTATAAGGGTTCCTTGTTTACTACGTAACCCTAAAAAGCGCAAGAGGCCGTTCGGAACCCAGTGGATCATTAGACAAACGTCTTCACCACTGGACCAAAGGCAGTGGAGATAAGTATAATCTGTAAATCGAGATAATACCAACCTGTGCCGATCTGAATACTATGCTCTATTTTATCCAAATCCTTAGTCAGTCTTTTGACGAGCGTAAAAGCGTTGATGGGGTTCCCCAAATAGTTTGGTATGTCCTCCATTGCTTTCTCTTGCTCTTTTTTGTAATGATTCAAATGTCTGGAAAATTAGAAAAATAGTTCCTTAGAAAAAAAAAACAGGCCAAGTGCGTGTCGAGCCACGCGCAGTATAGGGTTGCGTAATTACGAATGACAACTTTGAGTTTACACTGTTCACACTCGCACCTCACAGTTTGACGACCAAAAACTTCTAACAATGAAAATTGTATGAAATTTTACATTTTCCAGTACATTTTATAAGTTGGTTGCCTATAACTTTTTAGTTTGTACTTAGTACTCAGCTCTGATTGTTTTCCTTTCAACTTCAGTATATATGCTATTGCTGTATTTTTTTTTTACGTATCCTTAATAACCGTTTAGCAGATAGAGGGGGAGGACACTTACCTCTAACAAAAATTTGCATATTTCGGAAACGGATCCCTAAATCGAAAAATGGTAGACTCAATCTCTCAATATTTTTTAAAGATCTATTTAACGATACCCCACATGATGGGTAAGTAGAGAAAAAAAAATACTCCCCCACTTTACTTGTAGGGGAGCAAACCCAATAAAAAAAATTTAAAGTTTTTTTTCTACCACTTTTTTGCCATGATTAATATTCATACCTATGCCAAATTACAGGTTTCTAGTATTTATAGTCTTTGAGTAAAACCTAAGGGTTCCTTGTTTACTACGGAACCCTAAAAAACAGCAATTTCACTAATAATATTAAAACTTACGCGAGATAAATTCATTATGAAAACACGGCTTTACTCACGTTTTATTACGTCGGATTCGCCGACTAGTTTCGACTACTTCGACTATTCTACCCAAGGATGAAAAATGTAAGGCGCATCCACGCAAATATCAAATAGAAACTTACTTTATAAGTTTCTATTTGATATTTGCGTGGATGCGCCTAGATTCGGAATCTGTGACTACATTTGCCGATGAGCGTATGTACTATGGAAATACATAAAAAGATTTTCACATCACTTTTGTGATTTCCGTAAAATGGGAGAATTGTATGCCACCCATACGGTTAATAAATGAGACTATTGCTAAAAATTCTAACTATAATTTATAGTTAAATTATTGGAAAAACGTTGGGACTGCTCGGTCTAAGGCCACAGGCTATTAGCTGTACTCTCTCCGCAGGCTGCTAACCAGGCTGCTAACACCATATCGTTGAGGCAACATAAAAAATCTCCAATTAATTGTCATCACTTTCAATTTCACTGAACATGAAATTGAGCATTTTCACCATTATAGATCGTGTTTCGGAAGGCACGTTAAGCCGTTGCTCCCGGTTGCCATCTGGTAGTCGTCAGAGGCCGAGAGGCGGTCCCGAAGAACTCTGTCACCAGGGTGTGCATGGTCGATTAACTGTGTCACCTAAACGAAATAATGATGATGACCATTCTTCTTCTTCCTTTACCTTATCCCACTTTTTTATGTGGGGTCGGCACAGTATCTCAGCTCTCTCCACCAATGATGATGACGATTATAGATCCGAAAAAAGAAAGGAACTTAAAAAAATAACCAAAATATTTATGTTGTTAACCTAAGTACATACACATACATGTTATCACTTTATCCCTTGCGGGGTAGACAGAACCCAAGGTCATAAAACCCAAAGGCCACGTCTAGCATATTAGTGGGCATTAAGGCGGTAATCACATAGCAAGATAATCAAATACCAATAAACGCTACAAAAAAATAACAAATTTAGAATTTAGCATAGTCTCGAACTTTCCATGATTTATACGTAACAATTTTCATACTTACGATTTTGTTTTATCTTTATAATGGAACCTACATAAATGTATTTAATGCTGATGATAACTCACGAGCATCATACAGTTGTCATAATTATAACGATTAGATGAAGATGTACCTATATGGTACATAGATAGCCCTATAGCTATTAACAATTATATCAATTTTATCACTGGCTTCATGAGTTTTTGAAGACATGTGATGCTTTCAGGGCCGAATGATAAAATGTGCAACTCGAATAAATTGCAAATTAAATCTAGTCAGGCAGGATAAATGTCATTTAAAAATTAGGCATTTCTAGGACAACACAACAGATCAATCAATCTTTAGAAATTCAATGTTAAGGTTGATTTAGTACCTATCTACGATTTTTAAATCGTTTATATCATGAATAATTTTATTTAACAATTTTAAGTTAAGGATAGATATCATTTTATCCTTAAGGGTACGCTAGTCAGGTGTTTCGCCATACAAATTCTGTAGGGTGATGACTCCGGTGTTCGGTATCGTCTGTTTAAAGTTTTTAGTTCTATCGATTTGTCTTGTCGTTATCTATGCTTGTATGGAATCAGAATTGTAAAATTATAAGTACTTTAAAAGTTATGAGTCTCAAAACATTTCAACACGTAATTTTAACGCAACTTTGGGGTCAATTAAATACCGGAAGGAGTATAAAATCTCTAAAACAAAATTCATACAAGCATAGTTTGGTTATTAAAAAAATTAAATAACTTTCCTTTTAATTAAAACATTCAGCTGTTTTATCACAAGAACACTTCTCCCAAACGCATACTCGCGAATTTTTAGACGACGAAGATTTAGATTTTCAACAATATTTGTGTTTGCACACACTAGACTGTAGTTCCGATGTGCTTATACATCGATGTAAATAGTTCCGCACTGTTCATAACCAAATCTATCCCTTTCTTAGTGAAATAGCACGCAAATTAGCCACGTGCGCGGACGAGTTCAAGTTCCGGACTAGCGCATCCTTGTGCTTAGAAATAAGAAAACAGTCGACATACATAATCGATCTTTCAAAGGTGTTACTTTAGAAATAGCACCATTATTAATTAAGTATATCACTTATTGGCCCACGATAATTACCTTATCAATGTCAGAATAAATTCTCTTTTTAGGAGGATTTATCCATCTAACTGAGAATGAAAATGGTATCTTATACCCTTCTATTAAATAGGGTCATATAATTTATGACCATATTGGATCAATTAAACTAAAAGACAATTGCGAGTAGGAATGGATAAGTTTACCGGCTCGAGCGGCGGCAGCTCTCGTGCTTGGGTCATGAGGACCTATAGGAGCTGCACTGGCAATGTAAGGATGTATGCGCCCTCGCTCGGCAAAGTGCTTGTAGTGATCTTGCCCTGCGATCCGGAAGCAGATCCTTCCAGTTAATAACATCGATTTTGTAACTGGGTTGTCTGGAAACCGCATAAATTGCTGGCAATTGTGCTGGCAGTCGCACATTATGTAACCATAAGCAACTTTACCATTTCTGTATCTTGATCCTTTCTAGGAGGCGTGATATTACTTTGCTGAGGTGGCCATGTGCTGTTTTTATATAAACTCGATTGTCTTGTCTCGCTTGATCGTCAAATGAAGAGGTGGTTTTCATTTCGGCGTTCAGGATTAGTGAATAAATAAGGGTGCAGTTTGCACCAATGCTCGGTTCAATTTGGACGGAAATTTAAGGCACAAAAGCAACATTTGCAGGCACGGAGGCCTCGAGCATGGATGACTCGCGGACGGTCGCCTTAGGCTCGGTGGCCGTGGTTGAGTTGCGGGTGGTGCAACCGCCCTGTGTAACTAGCAATTTATTGCTTAGTTAACGCAAAATAGAGTAGGCAGTCCCCAGGGTTTGTCACGTTCTGTCTGAGTTTTATTTGCTTTACAACTCAACCAGAATCGATATTTTAGAGTATCAATAACATGAAGGTAAAATAGCGATACTCTTTAGAAAAAGACAGTCCTTCGGGTTTGGCTCGTACAGTAATTTATTGCTAAGTTTACGCAAAATAGAGTAAACAGTCCCCAGGGTTTGCCACATACTGTCCAAGTTCTATTTGCTTTATAACTCAAGAAGAATCGATATTTTAGAATACCAATAACATGAAGGTAAAGTTACGATACTCCTTGGAAAAAGACAGTCCTTCGGGGTTGCCTCGTACTGTCCTTAATTTTTCTATTATATCTGATCCAAAGAACTGACCTTACAACCGTGGAGAAGTTCTCTTCTCATTGGATGTTTGGTGTTAACCACGTGCGCAGTGACGTAGTTATTTTATTAATTCTTCTTAAATTCTTTTAACTCGTCGTCGGCATTCACTTCACTGTATTTTTTAACAAAATACTTTAAATTAAAATAACGGCCGGCAAGAGGGTGGTAAACGTCAGCTAACTACCGTCAAAATAAAAATGTTTAACTACCCTTTTTCTCAAGTTGTGAACGGCGATCACTATAAATACGTTACTACATGTGTGCTACTAATACGAAAGACCAAGCTTCGAAGTATAATTAGATTAGTACCTAATTGTCATTTTAGATCTAACGTTAACTATTATCATAGATCGTGTTTTTTTACCAAAGAGGTAGTGTACCTAATAAGTTTGAGGGTCTATATTGGTTCCACTAATTTTTTTATATTCCTAATTAAGTTATTATACAAGGTTATTGTTACTTCTAAAGATATGTATGCCAATCGATTATAGTCTACGTAATATTATAGATTCTAAAATTAGGGCTACCAATTGATAGGCTAAACTATTTTGTGCGAAAATATTAATTAGGCTAAACGATAATTTCTCATTACAAAGTTAGACCAATAGGGTTCGGAGAAGTGAAATTATAAGTAAAAATTTTGCGCGAAACAAGGGGCACCCAAGTTTGACGTGTGTATGTGTATCTGTGTGTGGTACCGTAGCTCCGAAACGGATGAACTGTAAACTCCTTCCATTAAAAGTCGTATAGTTTTTGAGTTATTATTACGTATCATCATCATCAAGAGATATTTTTAGTAAATCTGAATGTCAGTTAATAAAATTCTGCATAGTGCCAATCAAACTTGCCGGAATTCAGTCAAATACGAGTATGTAATAGCGGTGACTTCTTACTTTGCTGTTTTTTTAAGAATTGGTGAGTCAAAAAATAAAATATACTTACTTACATGTAAGTATATAGACTTCATAGACAGATGTTGTAAATGCGGTACAGTTGTACAAATTGCTTTGTCAAATATACTTGTCGCCGCTTAAAAATACCAATGTCGAACAGTTATGCAAAAGATAAATATAGAAACAAAGTACCTATAACGATATAGTTTATACAGTAGCTACGGCATCATAAATGTGCTTACATAGATATATAAAAAGTTAAAAATTACTCGAACGAAGAATCGTCTCAAAATGGACGAAACGTCCCAAAACGAAGGATTGTAAAATAGAACTACTTAATTGATATTTGCCTAATAATAAGTACTAATAATACAGGTTTACATAGTTTTGTACTCTTCTAATATGTGTATGTAACTTACTTATCATATCAAATTAAAAAAAATCACCTATCTACGAATACCTGGCTCTCTGTTCACGGTACAGAAACAAAAAACAAGTAAACTTGTGTAATAAACTTTTGGTAGATGTTAATAATAGTGCGAGTTAAAAATGACAAACCTCTGTTTCTTCCTGTCGACATAATGGTCAAAAAAGTGGATCCTCTGGTGGGTCTCCAACAAGTGTACCACCTTTGAGATGGTGGTGATCCGTTGGGGACCTTGTCTATGGCAACTTACTTATAAAAATTGTACCACTTGCCTCTTTAAAATCACCAGACCCTGTTCCTCCATGTTGACGTGTGGTCCAAGTCGTCAATGAACCTCTGGTGGGTCTCCAACAAGGGTTCCACCTATAAGATGGTGGTGAATAGTTGGGAACCTTTTCTATGGCAACTTACTTATAAAAATTGAAAAACTTACCTCATCAAAATCATCAGCCTCTGTTCCTCTACGTTAAGGTAATGGTCCAATTCATCTGTGATCCTCTGGTAGGTTTCCAACTAGGGCTCCACCTCTAAGATGGTAGAGAACAGTTGGGGACCTTTTCTACGGCAACTTACCGATAAAAACTCGTCAATGTCAACTTACTTCCTTGTACAACTTACTTCTTTAAAATCACCAGCTTCTGTTCCTCCAATTTGACATAATGGTCCAAGTCGTCTATGATCTTTTGGTGTGTCAGTAACAAGGGCTCCATGTCTATGATAGCGGTGAACAGTTCCGACCTTGTCCATGGTAACACAGTCAATATGATGTAAAATAATAAATGCATGTTCTTTTTAGGAACCATTTTATGGACTCGCTATTCTGAAACAAGTAAATTATAGACTCACTAGCTGATGCCCGCAACTTCGTTTGCGTGGACTATAAGACCATCCATCAAATCCGGCGTATTAATACACCCTTATACGAAGTAAACATACTTACATAAGAAAATACTTGTAGTACTTAGTGTTATAAAATTGTATGGCATTACATTGGCTGCTGCTAAATACTAGTGAGATAAAATATAGAATCCTTTTAGACTTTTTGAGCCACCGACACGATAAGAAGAAGACTATATAGCTAGCTCCTAAGTGAGCTTGCGCTACTTCACCAAACTTTGAGGTATGGGCAGAGCGCCTTCAACCTATCGCACATCTCCAAAGGGCCTTTGGGAGGGACGGACCTCGGCTTCAAGTGTTGCCTGTGTGTTCAAGAAATGAAATGAAATAATTAATTAACGTGAAACATGGTTAAAGATGTGACAAATAATAACAAAGTCCGACATGTCTCGCCATCAAGATGGCATGTAAATATTTATAGTTCAGTATTTTAAACTTTTTTTGTGGTAGCTCTCGAATTACTCACGGTATTTTATTATAAACTTTGACATGATGTAACAATTATTACCAAAGAGAGACGTTCTACATCAAGGCTTGGAGAGACAGCAAACTCTCATGTTTTGCCTTATGGGCTGAAAACTACGTTGCCAAAAGGGGGACCGCTGGGCGGTCGCCCGTAATATGAGCTATGCACTCTATCCCAGAGGAGAGTGTGACTCTGTAAAATTGTGGATATAAAATTAAACATGGTACTTAGTGTATCAGATGTTCTAAATCTTCGATTTTTTCACCTAAACGAAAAATACTAATCAGGCTCAACAACTTTTGCTACAGCGTAATTTTTTTATTTCCTATAGTTTACCTGGACTATTATGGTTCTTCGTCAGGTGTTCCAAATCTTCAAATTAAATACCTCAACAAAAAATGCTCATCAGGTTGAATAACGTTTGCTAAGGCGTCATTTAAATATTTCTTATAGTTTACCTGGACCAATAAGGTTCTGCATGAGGTGTTCCAAATCGCAGTTTTTTATACCTCAACAAAAATGCTCATCAGGCTTAACAAATTTTGCCAAGGCTCCACTTTTATTTTCTTATTATAGTTCAGCTGGATCATTATGATGCTGCATCAGGTGTTCCATTTTTCAAAATCTTTTCTGCCTTATATGTTGCCCCGGCTTAATAGCTATATAGCAAAAAAAGATTCATTCGAATCCGTCCAATATTTCCGGAAATAAACGTGATCATACATACAGACAGACAGACAAGAAATTCTAAAAAATTTTTTTTGCTTTTGCATATACTTTTTAAGTGTCCCTCTATCCATTTAAGTCAAAAATACTTAATGTACAGACAAAATATTTTTACTGTTTTATTATATGTATATACCTACATATAATAAAACATAGATTAGATATATTTTTGAAGGTCCAGTGCTGCCCCAATTTTGAAATAATGCTTTTGTCGCTATAACGACAAATAATAAAAACAGAATATTATTAGTACTTTATGTAACTTTTAAGTACTAAGGGTCCTTATAATACGAATGTGGGTTTATGAAACGAGCCGTAGACGAGTGTAGTGGACGACCGCGCTCAGCGACGTAGTTTAATTTTCAAAAAATTTACCAAGATTCCTTTTCAATTGAAGGTATTCGAAATTTGAAAGTCATGAATTAATCGAAAAACGATGTCGTAATGAAAATACGTACAGTATTACCTACGGCCAGAGACAACAAATAATTGGTGTTAAACATGTGTTTGACGTAATGATACACATTAAAAGACAATTTTCATCTCACCTACCCTTAAACAGTGTCATTAAATGCAAGCAAAGTGGGCTGGATGGTCGCTATTACGACCACGGGCTATAAGATTTCATACAAATTCCATAAAGCCCGAGAGCGCATAAAGTATTTTATTAAATTTAATAGGGCACTATACCATGCACAAGCGTCAAATCTTCTACATCCAAAAAGTTTTCTAGTCGAATACTCAATTTGGAATTGCCAGTGAACCCGATGAAAAAAACATTTGAACTATTCTGCGAGATTTTTGTCCTTAATTCAAATTTAGAATTGTAAATGGCCGTGCGTGGCTGGCTGTTTGTATTTATCGATCTTTGACTTCCACTTTTTGGATAAAACATTTTCGTTATCTGTGGCTCCTCGGATGCATTTTCTGTTCACTGTTTGCCGCTATTTATTTTTAGGCATAATATTTATAAGTAATCGTAATTTTCATTAATTTGCATGAAATACATTCCCTATGATAAATGAATACATGGTCAATAATGTTGATATAGATAATATAATCAGCCAGCTTGCAGACGCATAAATATTGATTTTCAAGGTAAACTATATAGAATATTCATACTATACAATTTCAACCAATATAATACGAAAAATACTTTTTTTTACTCTACTATTTACTCAGTGAGATGAAAAACATTGTGTGTATCACGGCCGGTATTAGACATTACAAACTCGGACTACTTTAAAGTAGTCGCTCGTTTGACGTAATGTCTTCTATCCCGCCCTTGCTACACAATGTACTATTCTGATAGCGTTATATAGACATTTTATAGTGTGTGAGTAGATAATAGTACATTATGATACAAGTACGGTAAGCTGGATATTATAGTCGAGGTGTTTATAGGCACGCGAAGCCAAGTGCTTATAATAAACCGACGACTATAATAGACAGCTTGCCGTACGAGTATCATACGAAGTTTTTCAATACATTTGCGATTACCTTATACTAAAACAAGATTGAAGTTCAGAAAATAAGGAATTTATAAAAGTTAGAAACAGAAGCAGTTTGTAAAAATACATTTATAATAATCAGGTACATTTACTCAGGTTTATTTTCTCCAAAAAAGTACATTGATGAACCTTCTCTTTTTCGAAGTCGGTTAAAAAAATCACATCTCACGAATCAGAAAAAAATTTTTCATGCTGAACTTGAAACTCTTTGCTCGGATTCTATGAAAATGTTTAAATTTTGCATCTTGTGGCATTGGGCTATTGAACGGTTGTGATTTGATTGGTGTAAATAAAGTAAAAAGCACAAGTGCCGTAAAATACAACATTACGATACAGATGTCGATGTCATAAGAACCGTATTATTAGCAAATGTATTGAAACAATATTTAAGGCCACGCAACAAACATGAAGAATAGAAAAGGACGACTCCAAGTCTTCCCGTGGATATCGTAGAAGGTGACTAAGGGTACACAAGCTAAACAAAGCTTTTGAAATTCAAATTAAAGAGACCGCTCAACCCGTTTGGCCAGCATGAAGAATGTAGGCCAAATTTCTGACTGCTCTGGCTAATATATGGCTCTGGTAGTACAGAGAGGGTCATGCTCCTGCAGTCGAGACTTCAAAAACCTGATAATGAAGATGAATGATGTCTATAGACTTTTAAATGAGCTTGAGGTTCCTATAACCATTTTTCTCAGTCAATCGCTGAGAGAAGGGAGTTTCAAAGTTGTAACCCCCTGTGGTGCCTGTGCGTGGTCGCCATTCAAGAACCTTCCTGCCCCTGTGGTGCTATCGGTTCTTCGCGGTATGTGTCCCCCCACTGCCACTTCAAAGAGCTAACCCGCTGACATATGTCGGTGACCTTTGTTCTTCTACGGATCTCCGCGTTTCTGATTCGATCTCGCAGAGAATCACCGAGGATAGCCCTCTCCATAGCTCTTTGAGCGTCTTTGAGGTTATGAGGCCCATAGTAAAGGTAAGCACGCACCGAGACGCGATTTGCTGTCACAAAATTCGCAACGTATGGAGTGCCATAGAAGTGCGCGCACTGCGACGCGATAGTCGCGCCGTCGCATACCTATTGTTGCTATTTTTGCGACAGATCTGTCGCAAACGCGTTTGCAACGTATGGAGATCTATGAAGACGCGCGCACTGCGACTTGGCAGTCGCGCGATAATGTTGCCATTATACATGGACGTATAAAAAAAGACGGACGGCGTTTTGCAAAGCGACGTACTGAAGCACCGCTAGTAACCCAGCCTTGTGTATAGACAAGGCGACACGCACACACTCTCACCATAGTAACCCTGCCGGCCGCCATCAGTGTTGCCATATATACGGATTTGTCCGTAACTATACGGAATTTTGATGATCAAACCGGACTAAGAAAGAATACGGATTTTTATACGGAATTCTCAAGAAACTGCTAACAGTATATAGTTTTTTTTATTTTAAAGAAAAAAAATTGAAATAACACGCATGTTTGAATATTTTTATTATTTATTTATTCCAGTGCATCTGTTTGATGGGTTTTCTCATCTATTTTTTGAATAAAAACGATGTTACAAACTGAGTAACCACGGAGACTATCAATGGCTATTATATACCAAGGTGTTATTAGCTGGAAAGTAGTGTTACAAGCTAGATATTGATTCTAATATGATTGCAAAAAAGACTAAGGATATTTTCAAATTGAATATGATACATCAAACCCATATCGATTAAATACCAGTATTTTTTTAAGAGTTTCCTTTTTTGTAAACTTTTTCCTCAAAATTGTTCATAAAACTGTTCTAAATTATGTCAATCAAAGATACGATGAGTTAAGATTTTTGTTTATATACGGATTTTATACGGATTTGATTAGAAACTTCCCATACGGATTTCATGCGGATTTTGGAAATTGAAATTACGGAATACTGGTTTTAAAATCTGGCAACACTGGCCGCCATTTTATCGTGAACTCCCAACCGAATAACCGCGTGAGCGTCTCTCGAAAAATATTTATAATGTCGTCTTGTGTAGTTAAATGCTGTCGGAACAAGAGTAGGTTTATTAAGAAAACACAGGAGAGTACGTTTCACATACAAGGAAGTTGTTCATTTTACGATTTGATGACAAAATAATTACGATGAAATTATAAGAATCATTTTGGCGGACATAGACGTTAGGGCCGGTGTTGCCATTATTTGAAAATTTCATTTACCCTAAAATCGGGGAGTTTAGGATAATCCGTACTAATCTATACTATTGTATAAATGCTAAAGTAACTCTGGCTGTCTGTCTCGCTTTCACGCCAAAACTTCTGAACCGATTTAATTGAAATTTGGTACACAGATAGTCTAGAGCCTAGGATATAGGCTACACGAACGTAAATGCGGGCACGGTTGGTTGGTCGAAATCCACCAATCATGTTTCAATTCAATTTATTTATTTTGTGAACATAGGTACAAGAGATGTTATGAAAAATACAGGGTCTACTGTGTTTAATAATCTTTATTTTGATTGGTGGATTTTGACAGCTCGACCTGTCGACACAGTGCCGCCACCAAGGGGAAATATCAATTCTGAAAACCTTAATTGCTCTCTGTTCTCCTAAAATGCTATTAATTCGTCTGTACTAGTTCTGCCAAACTGATGTACTTTTTTTCATCCTATATTTTCGTGCTGTGATTAAAACCTCATCAAATACCAATGAACATCGAGGTTGCTAAAAATTTAGCCTTTAGAGCTTGGTAAGCTTCTTCTATGAAGCCACGTTCACCTTTGTGGGTTCACACAATTTTACGAAAGTTCTTGGATGGGGGAGGCAAGCATTAAAAGTTTTTCTCCTTTGGGGAATAATAATTTTAAGTGCGATAAAAATTCTTTATTATCGATTTCTACAGCGGTTATATGTTGTATGGTTGTGAATAGATTTTTATGTGCGTCACACTGTTATGTTTCCCAAGGGCTTATCCTGATTATTCATGAATCCATGAATAAATTAAGAAAAACTGTGTTATTGTTTTGTATTTTGATCGCCATAACCGATATTTGTTTGAACAAACTATTGAACAAGTTCGTGTATTGGTGTGTTCATGTTTAAAAATACGAAATTTAAATACGTCATATAATGATTATTAAGTTGAATCTTAATATTTTGTACAAACTCTTTATTAGAATAGCAAAGTTTTTTGATCTCTCTGTCGCCCTGGTCTCCTGCCGTCTTTCCTAATATCAATTGCGTTAATTCATAACTATGTTAATTCCAATTATGTGTATAGGTAGGTAGATTAATAAACAAACAATACACCAAATAAAAAAATACAACATATGTACAAAAAAGTGGGGTAATTTTCCTGCATATGGCAATCGATCTGGCACTCACACATGGACGCGTCGCCGCCATTGCAATGCTTCACTCAGTGTTTACAGTACAGTCCGTCCGTCTTTTTTTATACGTCCATGCCATTATATTAACATTTCTTACATATTTGTAACTTTCATATCCTTGGCGTAACTTGAAGTTACTTTCGATTTTTGGATAAGTAACCCATTCGAACATACTTAGCTTTTTTTTATTTCTTTATTGAAATCCTAGTTACTTTAATAAGCTATGCCTAAGCAATTTTAAGTTCTAAGTAGTGTTTACATCTTAATACTCCCGTATTTAATATATATATAATACTGGAAAATATTGTTGGAATTAGAACTTAATATAACTATTGAAAATAAGCATAATAAACGATAAATCCTTATTCAGTATAGTATTTTAATTGTACCAACTGTTATGTAACTTTTTCAAAAAAGAAACAAAAGTAAAACCTGGCAACATTGCGCGGGACATAGCCAACTAGTGATGTGCCAACTCAAATAAAAACGTGTTTTCTAATGTTAATCGAGTTGAGATTCAAATATTCTGAATAGGTGTGGTGTGGCACCGTACTGCAAATTTTATTGTAGATGTTACAGGGTCGGGAGATTTTAATATTTAAAATTGAATTATTGTATAGTTTGAAGACACAAGTTCAATAAACTAAGTCATATTAAAACAAACCGACAAAAACACACAGTCTCAATTCATTGCTTACTGGTTTATGTTTACTATTTCGTGTAAAGATGTTGAACATTCACTGTGATCTTCAAAAGTTGCTATGGAGAAATCTCCATAGCAACTTTTGAAGATCGAAGTAGGTTCATCGCGATAATGAATTTTCTCAATCAGTAATTCTTCATAGTAAACATTATAACTTTCATAGTAGTTGTGTTTCTTGTGTGTTTTCATATGTTTGATTTTATGCACCAAACAAATATAATTCTTTCTTTCTTTCTATGATAGTAGTTTGTATCATCATCGTCATCATCATCATTATCATCAGGTCTTTTTTATTCTCCACTGCAGGAGCATGACTCTCTCTGATCACCAGAGCCATTAAATTAGCCAGTGCAATTGGCCTACACTCTCCACGCTGGCCAGACACCCGTCTGGCCAGCGTGGAGAGGTCTTTTTGATGTTTAAAAGCTTTGTTTAGCTTGAGTTTCCTAAGTAATTTGTATACCTACTTACGTTTATTTTTACGACAAGTATCGGATAACAGTTTACTAACGATTCTGAAAGTTAATGAAGAAGTAAACAACGTAATACAACAAGAAACGAATAACAGTTTCGTTACGATTTAAAACGAAAAGTCATAACGCCCCATCCCTAAAACGCGACTACGCACCCATGATTTGCTTTTTTCTGTCGCGCGACGCGACTATCGCGTCGCGGTGCGTGCTTACCCTAAGTCATCACTGTTATGCTACACACATTGATCCAGTTTTTCTAATGTAGGCATTGATCTATTTTGGTCGATCTACGTTGGACTGCGATCTCAATCTCGAGAAATTTGAGATTAAATCTCGAAGACAGGTAATCTCGTTTTTTAAATGTCGTTCAAGATCTAGACCAATGAATCGAGATCACATTCGACATCGAGATTGAGCGCGCATGAAAAAACAACAACAACAACGTTACTGCAAAAAGTGCGCTCACAATATCAAGGACGTAGTGGAGTGAAACGATTTTAACACAGTTCCGACTAACAATCTGATGTTACTGAAAATGTTGGAAAATAATAGACGAAGGTAGTCTGCCCGCTAGTTCAGATTCCATTTTCACAGAGCGCGAAAGCGCATGCGTCACTAAAATAATTGAAAGAAGTTTTAAGGGGATGTAAAGGACCTTGTCCTTGTAACTGGAGCTTCCGACTTGTATCAATTGACCCAAGTAAATATAGGTACTGCTCTACACGTTCAAGATTGAATTTTCAAACAATAACTGGTGAAGGCGCAACATGGTCATTCGACATAATTTTCAGCGAGTAGGAGTGCTATTTTTGAACGCGTGACTCACTAAAACGCAAGTCATGCACGACTACAAGTCACACTCGTCTTCCAAGTCACGAAATGCCATTTTGCCTTATTTTTGAAACCATCGCTTAAACTGTAGTGCTGCCAACCTTCAGCAAAAAAGATTTGATTTCTTCTTATTCCACGCAGAATTTTTTAAAAACATTTTTAAGGTTATTAAGGTTTTTTTTAAAATGATTAAGAAGTGTAGCGTCAAACGGAACGTAAAATGATGACAGATGAACTTCAAATGACAGGAAGTGACTTTGACATAAAAGCGTTCGTCGCCTGCGGAAACGAGCGGTCTCGACCGCTCGTCACAATCACTCGTCAACTAACGATTCAAAAATGCGGCCGTTTGGAAACACTCGCGTCAATCACTCGTTAAGTGAGTCACGCGTTCAAAAATAGCACTCTAGGTCGCGGATTCCGAGCGCGGCCGGTCGGTATTAAAGATGCGTAAATTGCTTGCTAAAATGGCACTTAACTACTTTAGGGAGGTTTCAAATTGTAAAATACGCTCCGACGCGGCCCGACGCGCTCGACTCCGCAAGTGTGAATCGTACTTTAACGACCAAAAACATCTTACAATGAAAATTGTATGAAAGTTTACATTTTATAAGTTGGTTGCCTATAACTTTTTAGTTTGTACTTAGTACTCAGCTCTGATAGTTTTCCTTTTAACTTCAGTATATATACTACTGCTGTAATTTTTTCACGTATCCATATATAACCGTTTAGCAGATAGAGGGGGGGCACTTACCTCGAACAAAAATTTGCAAATATTTCGGAAACGGATCTCTAAATCGAAAAATGGTGTTCTCAACCTCACAATAATTTTTAAAGACTTATCAACACGATGGGTTTGACCCTAAAAAATTTTTTCGAGATTTTTTTCTACCCCTTTTTTGGCATGATTAATATACATACCAATACCAAATTACAGCTTTCTAGTACTAATAGTCTCTGAGCAAAACCGCGGACGGACAGACAGACTGACAGAAATGGCGAAACTATAAGGGTTCCTAGTTTACTACGGAACCCTAAAAATAAGCTTAGAACTAAATGCCAAAAACACAGCCTGATGTCATTGTACATCAGGAAATTGTTTGTTTGTTAGATTTTATCACATACATATAACATCATCAATATCATCACAAAATTTTTCACTTTCAGAGTTGTGAACATGGATATAGCGTACATGTAATTTAGAAAAATTTTAGGTATCTACAATGAAGCCGCATGCAGTAAAAAAGTAAGTTTAAAAAAATAGCAAAAGGTTGTGAGGTTTACTGAGGAAGAACCCACCTCAGGAGTGCTATTTTTGAACGCGTGACTCACTAAAACGGAAGTCGTGCACGACTACAAGTCACACTCGTCTTCCAAGTCAGAAAAAGCCATTTTGCCATATTTTTGAAACCATCGCTTGAACTGTAGTGCTGCCAACCTTCAACGAAAAATATTTCATTTCTTCTTATTTCACGCAGAATTTTTATAAACTTTTTTAAGGTTATTATGGATTTTTAAAATGTTTAAGAAGTGTAGTGTCAAACGGAACGTAAAATCATGACATAGGAACTTCAAATGACAGGAAGTGACTTTGACATAAAAGCGTTCGTCGCCTGCGGAAACGAGCGGTCTCAACCACTCGTTGCAATCACTCGCCAACTAACGATTCAAAAATGCGGCCTTTTGGAAACACTCGCGTCAATCACTCGTTTAGTGAGTCACGCGTTCAAAAATAGCACTCCTGATAAGGCAGGTTCCACTTACTTACTACTTTACTTATTAAGTAGATCAAGCAAAAAATCGCCCAAGGGACCATACTGCTTTTACAAATAGTATAGGTACCTATATACTTACAGCATCCTTTGGAATAATCGTAAAATAAAAGGAACATGGGAGCGATCCACAGGCAAAGGCTAACATAAATAATCATTTTGGAAAGAACAAAAGCACAACGGGGTTCCTAGATCTTCAGTAAGCAAAATGTCCTAGAATTTATTCTAAAAATAAATAACTCTCATCTCACCTTGACTTAATCCAAAATTATACTTCATTCAGATTTGGCTATTATTTTGTGTGAAAACTTTTAGCACTATTTTTCTATTTTAAATGACACAATTTACAACTTCAAAATATTTTTTTTTTAAATAATTGTTTTACGGCCCTGGATAAGAGTCCTTTAGAGCACGTAGTACAATCTCCATGTTTAGAGCCTTTTTTTAATTTATTTCGCCCGATTCAGTTATATAAACGAAATGATGGTGTAATTCATTTTGTTGCTTTCACGGAGCCCCTGATGACAACTCTTCGCGAATCTACTGGTATAACATTAACGACGCAGCAAGGCGGACAACCACCAGCCCGCTAAGTAAACCTCACTACAGCCGCACCATGACAGTCTATTTCAGTTATTCCACACATTAATCTTAAATATGCGCATTTATAACACCAAATAACAATTTCATATTATAAAGTCCATTAGTTTCAATTTGCAAAACAATTTAAAACACCATGTAGTCCGCTAAAATTTCCGCCAAGACTCCACTTCATTTTTTATTTCATTTTTTTTAATTTCTTTACGGCATTTGGGTTCTACGCCTTTTAGCGCTTCATTATCAATGCTGGCTCTATTCTGTTCTGTTCTGTGTCCGCCCAGCCAGTATTTAAGCTGCAAGAGCGAAGGATAGGCGTCCACCAGTGAGGATTCGTAACTGCGTTTGTGGACATGAGTAGATGCGGTTCCTCCTTGCACAGCTACCACACTCTCCCCGTTGGATCACGGATCCCGGCTCGAGAAACCAGTTGGACACGTAGATAGGATTGGGTGTGTAGGGCGGTGCAGTCAGGATGAGGAGAGAAGGAAGTTAGAACCAACCGAATACTTGCATCAAATCAGTGTAGGGAAGATAGATACTATACTTGGTGTGTAATATATAAACGAAGGGAAAAAAGACTGCTTTGTTGTTAGGTTGGCTTCGATTCGCCGCCTGTAGACTCTTTGCTTTACAGTGTTGCTCTTCGTTAGCTGTTGATGTCTCTTATGTGGGACTCTTATGGGGGGGACACGTACCTCTAACAAAAATTTGCACTTTAAAACCAAATATTTTGGAAACGGATCCCTAAATCGAAAAATGGTGTTCTCAACCTCACAATATTTTTCAAAGACCTTTTTAACGATACCCCACACGATGGGTAAGTAGAGAAAAAAAATTACTCCCCCCTTTACTTATATGGGAGCTACCTTGAAAAAAAATTTTTTTTCAAGATTTTTTTCTACGACTTTTTTGCCATGATACATACATACATACTCATACCAAATTACAGCTTTCTAGTACTTATAGTCTCTGAGTAAAACCGCGGACGGACAGACAGACAGACAGATATGGCGAAACTATAAGGGTTCCTAGTTTACTACGGAACCCTAAAAAGGTCACAATATAGGACTTATACACAAATATTTGTGCCTTATCACCTGTCATTGTCAATTTGACGTTAAAATAATGACATTGACAGTCAGAGTTGCCAGATTTGGGAAATTTTACTGGGTGTCAGGAAAATCTCTAAAAGGCCTCTTCTCTTCTTTTTTTCTTCTTTTTAATTATGGCTTCCACCGAGATTTCAGTGATTCTGCCAATGTCCAGTATAATGAGATACCAAGTATCGGTGTTGTACGGTATGTGGCATCAAAGATGGCGTATGTTCTTTGGCAGCCTCGTGGGAGATTTTGGCGACAAATCTATACGAGTCCATTCAACAGTCTACTTTAACTATTTCACAAATTGTTCTCGAGCACGAGCATTTATAACACCAAACTACACCAATTTCATATTATAAAGTCCACTTAAATCAATTTGCAAAATTGTATAAGGCAAACGACAACTGAACCCCTTGACTTCCCACCAAAAACTCCAAAAGGCCTCTTTGAATGTGAATGATAATCCCTTAGGTACTGCGCGCACGGGTGACTTTTGTCACGGTGACAAAAAAGTGTTTGTCACGTCTTCCTCGTGTCTCCGTAATGTCTCCCAAGCGGAGTGCGCGCACGGTAGGCGACAGTGACAAAACTATGGTAAACCATGAAAAAACTTTTTAGTTATCAAAGAGTCATTACGTGGTATTTGAATTCTCTTTGGTCATTTGTCGGCATGGATTTCGAACCGACGGTCGTTGTCTGCGAACTCATCTCTTGCCAAAGAAACGTAAAAAAGAATGCTGGGTACCCACTTTTTAGGGTTCCGTACAAAAGTTGAAAAACGGAACCCTTATAGGATCACTCGAGCGTCTGTCTGTCCGTCCGTCCGTCTGTCACAGGCGCTTTTCTCCGAATCTACTGAACCAAATTAGATGAAATTTGGTAAGATAGTGTAATCCTATGACCCAAACACGGATGTGCAAAGTAAATAAAGTTTTTTTTGAAATAAGGGTCATTTTGTGGGGCACAATTACAAAATTAAAAAAAAAAGTTTTGCAAACCTTACTGTGTCATATATCAAATGAAAGGGCTCATTATGAGGATCTCAAAAATATTTTTTTTTGTTCGGGTAAAATCAATACTTTTGATTTTATTCACGAAAGAAGGCAAAAATTGACCATTCCCCCCCCTGATCTCCGAAACTACTGGGCCGAAAATTTTGAAAAAATTACAAAATATAGTTCATTCCTTGAAGATTACAGGAAAAATAATAAGAATTCTATCACTTGAAAAATAAGTGGTAAACTCACAATAATAAGTTCATCTAGGAAAATAGTTCACTAAAACACCACTAGATGGCGCTAGTCAATTGAATAAAACATTTTTTGCACATTGTGTGTGTGTTCACGAAGCATATTGTACGGAACCCTCATTGCGCGAGTTTGACTCACACTTGGCCGGTTTTTTTTGGAGTGACAGGTTACTTCACTAAGTCGGTCAACATAGTATAAAACTTTTCACTGAAAGTTCTAAAGTTTCATAAAACTCAAGAAAATGGAAATAATTTTTTCAAATATTTTCTAATGAATATTGGAAGTTTAGAAGGATCATATTCCCTATTCTTCTCAACTTCGAATATAGTCGTTAGGAATCATGTCAATACGCGATGCGGCTAGCAACCCATCCCTATTTTGATTCCGTTCTCTACATATTAGCTCACCAACACGCTAAACGTGGCTTTGAGAATTTATAGATCTGCCGGCCTATTTACTAACTTGGATGACAGGTGTCGATGCCGATCAAGGGGGGCTGGGCTCTGCCTACCCCTTAAGAGAAGAGACGTAATAGTATGTAAGTAATAATGTTCTGATTATTTTTGGCTTGGCAGAGACTTCAAATAGATCAGAAAATATTAGGTAGGAAATACATTAAATATATTAAATGAATAAATAAATATATTGTCTGTGGTAGGTAGATAGGTTGTTTACAGAGTGAAGTATTTGATTTAATTAAAAATCACTCATTCTTGTCTGTTAAAATAAATAAATGATTCAGTTTATTTTTTACTTTCAAGTATAGTCGCTTTTTAAGTAGGTCAAATTTTTTGTAACAAATTTTTTTCCACGTAGAGTAACAATTTTGACACCCGTGCGTGCACGTCTATTACATAAAATGTCTATCGTAAAAGTTTTGTCGCCGGCTTGTTCGCTGGTCGACGGACAAAAAAGTCACGTCACTGTCACGTCGCTTCGTGCGCGCACCTCCATACATCTCCATGGATAGGGTGACGGAAACAAAAAAGTCACGGCGACAAAAGTCACCGGTGCGCGCAGTGCCTTATGACTTTTCGAGATTCGATGTCCGTCTGTCACCAGTCTGTAACTCATAAACCATGATAGCTAGAGAGTTGAAATCTTCACAGATAATGTATTTCTATTGCCGCTATAACAATAAATGCTAAAATCAAAATAAAATAAATATTTAAGGCTTCCATACCACTAACGTGATTTTTAGCCGAGGTTTGTTTGATATAGGTATAACGGTAATAAGTAGACTGATATATTTACAGAATATTTCGTTGTATATTCAATTAAAAGTTATTGAAGGGGGCTCCTAAGCTCCTCTCCTATACACCCACGAAATTTTTTGCGTTGTTTCCCTTGCCATGCATTACATGGCATATACCTAATGATTTTAATATACCTACATGAATGGACTGACTATATATATACATATATTATATAGTATAGAGAGTAGATGCTAGTTATTGGGAGATATAATAAAAAAAACAATATGGCAACAACAATTAAATACACTTTATTAATGAAAGTCTTCACAGGGGGTGGATTATATTTTTCTATGCCGTTTTTCTACCCAAGAAAAAATAGGTACCGCCCTTGATCCAAGTCCCGGATCCGAGTAGGTGGCCAACTGGGGGTCGACCGGTGAAACTGGATCTGCACCAAGGATTTGCAGGTGGTCGTTCTTTATGGAGGCGGTAAGGCGTCTCCTCAGCCCAAGCCTTGAACCCTGGAATATGATGTCCAGTATTATAGCAACTGCAGTTTGATGCCTTTAACCAGCCAGCCACGCCCAGAAAATACGATGAGGGGCTTGAGTACCTAAATTTAACTAGTAGGCATGTATGTGGCTGATGGTCAAAGAGAACAGGAGGTCAATTTTTGAACTAGTAGAATCGATCCGCCACTCGTTGTGACGTCAGCACTCGGTTCGTATTCACATATGAATAAAATCAAGGAGTGGTCCTGTTTTTACGTATTTTAGAACCGTGCGAATATGTTTTTAATTTTTTCTTAGAATAGTACCTTTGGTAGTTCTTGGTTTGGTGGATGGTACTACTAATGGTACCCAATGTGTGCCAATGGGACCAATGGGACCCTTGGAACCCAATGGGACCCTTGGGACCTAATGGAACCTTTGGGACCCTTGGGACCCAACCGGAATTGGGGCCTTATGATACTTATAGGACCCATTGGGATCATAAGGAGTCAAGTCAAATTTCATATTTTATTGTACGACGTTTTTGAATCCGAGTGCTCACCTGCGACCATTCGGAAAACCCATTCGAATAGAGTTTCGAAAATAGAGCCAACTAAGATTCACCATGTGAAAGCTTAACAACAAGTGGTGGATCGATTCTACTGGTTCATAAATTAGCCCGCAGAGATACAACAGAAAAGAAAAGGTAAAATTTTGAATAAGTAAGAACGTTAAAGTAAGTTAATATCAATTTGGAAAACAGAAATAAAGACATGTAGGTAGAAATTTTATAAAACGGCTGATGCAACATTTAACAGTTCTTTACATTTTAAAACAGCCTGTTTATTTATAAACTCAATTAATAAGTAGGTAGCAAGTTTGATCTAAAGAAGAGGAGAAAACACTAATTAGATTATACGTTGGTTCTGGCTGTGATGGCAGTCGTTAAGCTATTTCAGATGCCTCTAGGCAGCTTGAAAACTCTGATACCAATATTTGCGACTTACACATACGAAAAACAAACAAAACCATCTTCTTACAAAACAAACGGATACTTAATATAAGTTTCTATCTTCGTCAATAATCCTTCAAACAAGTCTATAAGCGTTTACGTTACGCCATCTTTTAAGGGTTCCGTAGTAAAGTAGGAACCCTTATAGTTTCTGTCTGTCTGTCTGTCTGTCCGTCCGCGGTTTTACTCATAGACTATAAGTACTAGAAAGCTGTAATTTGGTATGGGTATGTATAATAATCATGGCAAAAAAGTGGTAGAAAAAAATCTTGAAAATATTTTTTTTTTAGCATAGTGTAATACCAGTAAAGTGGGAGAGTATTTTTTTTTTCTATAATTACCCATCGTGTGGGGTATCGTTAAATAGGTCTTTGAAAAATATTGTGAGGTTGAGAACACCACTTTTCGATTTAGGGATCCGTTTCCGAAATATTTGGTTTTAAAGTGCAAATTTTTGTTAGACGTAAGTGTCCCCCCCTCTATCTGCTAAACGGTTATATATGGATACGTGAAAAAAATTACAGCAGTAGTATATATACTGAAGTTGAAAGGAAAACTATCAGAGCTGAGTACAAAGTACAAACTCAAAGGTTATAGGCAACCAACTTATAAAATGTACTCGAAAATGTAAAATTTCATACAATTTTGTTTGTTTGATGTTTTTTGTCGGTAAACTGTGAGGTGCGAGTGTGAACAGTGTGAACTCAAAGTTGTCATTCGCAACTACGGAACCCTACACTGCGCGTGGCCCGACACGCACTTGGCCGGTTTTTTATTATTTGATACTGCCTAACTATGGCTGCGTTCCGTTTTGTGCAAACAGCGATATTATCACCGTTATCGCGCTCAAACAAAACCGTTTCGATTTGCTCGTGAGCGCGTAGTAAGTACGTCACGGATGACGTCACTACTGCCGCCATCTTGCGTTCACGATTATAAAGGCTCCCCCACACAGGCGCATTATTATAGGTCGATAATATCGCATGCGGTATTGCGATAATGCATCCCGATTCCTTGCAAATAGCTGCGTTTTTATCGTCCGATATTACTTACGAGAGAGCGCCGCGCCGCATGCGGCATTGCGATAATGCGTCCCGATTCCTTGCACACAGAAATCATATCGGAATACTGCAGGACGGAGAAACGCAACGTCCTACTTCCATTGCGGCGTTATTATCGCAGCAGTGTCTACATGACCATCCTAATACAAAATGTACTGAAAACAGCTATCGCAATAACGCATGCGATATTATCGACCTATAATAACGCGCCTGTATGGGGGACCCTTAACGTTCTCCGGCTCCGGCGGTATCACTGTGAGCGTGCTGTCATATTTGACATTTTATAGCTGTTTTTGTTTATCGAAGTAAGTTGAGTTGAATTGCAGAAAGGAGACTGCGCGCACGGGTGACTTTTGTCACGGTGACAAAAAAGTGTTTGTCACGTCTTCCTTGTGTCTCCGTAATGTCTCCCAAGCGGAGTGCGCGCACGGTAGGCGACAGTGACACAACTATGGTAAACCATGAAAAAACTTTTTAGTTAACAAAGAGTCATTACGTGGTATTTGAATTCTCTTTGGTCATTTGTCGGTATGGATTTCGAACAGACGGTCGTTGTCTGCGAACTCATCTCTTGCCAAAGAAACGTAAAAAGGAATGCCTACCTGAGGTACCCACTCTTTGGAGTGACAGGTTACTTCACTAAGTCGGTTAACATAGTATAGAACTTTTCACTGAAAGTTCTATACCTACTATGTTGCATAAAACTCAAGAACATGGAAATAAATTTTTCAAATATTTTCTAATGAATGTTGGAAAATCGCTATTCCCTATTCTTCTTAACTTCCAATATAGTCGTTAGAAATCATGTCAATACGCGATGCGGCTAGCAACTCATCCCTATTTTGATTCCGTTCTCTACATATTAGCTCACCAACACGCTAAACGTGGCTATTTGAATTTATAGACCTGGGCTCTGCCTACCCCGTAAGAGAAAAGACGTGATAGTATGTAAGTAATAATGCTCTGATTATTTTTGGCTTGGCTGAGACTTCAAATACATCAGGAAATATTAGGTAAGAAATACATTTGTACGAGCTTACCTCGCACAATTCAGTGGCACTCGGCTTCATGTGGGTTGCGTGTCAGCTGTTTTGTTACTATAATTAGAATCAAAATACCAACATTTTAGAGATACTATCGGACAGCCAACGAGACAGGACCCGTCACACCCAACCATCAAGATGTAACATATCAAGAGCAATAAACCAGTTTACAACATGACGTGGTCTTGTATCTCCACCACCAACATAATCAACCTATCAGCAACATCTCTTCTTGTATGGTGTTGGGCCTTGCACCAAGTCTGGCACCATACAACATTAAATATATTCAATGAATAAATAAATATATTGTCTCTGGTAGATAGGTTGTTTAACGAGTGAAGTTTTTGATTTAATTAAAAATCGCTCATTCTTGTCCGTTGAAATAAATAAATGATTCAGTTTATTTTTTGCTTTCAAGTATAGTCGCTTTTTTAAGTCGGTAAAACTTTTTGTAACAAAGTTTTTTCCACGTAGAGTAACAATTTTGACACCCGTGCGTGCACGTCTATTACATAAAATGTCTATCGTAAAAGTTTTGTCGCCGGCTTGTTCGCTGGTCGACGGACAAAAAAGTCACGTCACTGTCACGTCGCTTCGTGCGCGCACCTCCATACATCTCCATGGATAGGGTGACGGAAACAAAAAAGTCACGGCGACAAAAGTCACCGGACGTAGTATCTCTATATAGTTTGTGGTCACCGGTGCGCGCAGTGCCTAAGATGATGGTGGTTATTAAATATGCAACTCAGGGCTTTCTTAGGAGAAATCATTAAATTTTATCATGAAACAAAATGAAAAAGCGCAACGAGGTAAGTTAATTGCCAAGTCTCAAACTCAAATAGGTATATCAGTTATTACATTTTATTACCATTCTGATTTCGTTATTTATCTTTAATTTCAGATCCTGCGTTGGATCAGGAATTTAACTCAGCAGCTTACGATGCAGGAAATAATTTGCACGTCAGTCTTTCACAGTCTACAGTAATTGTCCCCGCCTGAACAAACAGATTCACAAAGGAAAAACTCAAATTATAAAATTTACTGAAAGAACATATAAAATAACTAATAATGTGCTATAAAACATATCAGTTGATAAAAAAAACATGAATTTTATTCGAATTATGTCACACACAGTTCCAATTATTCCTTATAATTGAATTATTCATTATTAATTCTCAGATTTCTAAAAGAAATTGCAGCATCTTGTCCACTGGCAATAAAGCCCCTCAAGAGGATTTAAACGACAAAAATCCATTAAAAAAACAAAACGTTGTGATTCTATTTACTCTTTTGTTTCAGATAGGTTATCCAAACCAAAACAAACAAACAACATTCGCCCGTGATACCCGTTCCGTCCGAAATGAAATCGCGTCAACAGCGTTGTTGGCGCGATAACCAAATCGGAACGGCTTTTAGCGCTCACAGCGCCAACAGTACTTTTGTCACAAAACGGAACGTAGCAACGTAGCCTAAAAGCTTCGAGCAACACGGCCTCCGTACCGGACGCACGGAACCTAAAAGCCATAAAAAAAAACACTGACTGTGACAGTGACAGTTCCAATTGTTGTTGGTTTTTCATTCTGAAGTTGATAATTGTGAAATTTGATAATAGAATAAAAGTTTCCACACTAAATAATAGCAAAATCTGAATGAAGTTTAATTTTGGATTAATTTGAGGTGAGAGATAATTATTTTTTAAAATAAATTCTAGGACATTTTGCTCACTGAAGATCTAGGAACCCCGATGTGCTTTTGTTCTTTCCAATATGATTATTTCTTATAAATAAATAAATAAAATATACCTACGTATATTAGCCTTCGATCACAATGTTAGCCTTTCCCTGTGGATCGCTCCCATGTTCCTTTAATTTTATGATTATTCCAAAATATGCTGTTTAACTATCCTATTGGTGAAAGCAGCAGCAGCAGGGACCATCCCAAAGAGATCCGGGATACTTTCATATTAATTTTTTTTTCCTGATTTGCTCTTGCATGAAAAATATTTTTTTACCCAGCTCTCCTGATATCCTGCGATTGCTGCATGTTTTCTTCATGTTGCATCTTTCTATTCACCTCATGTCTCACTTATCATCATTCTGTCCAAAAAAAACTATAATTAAAAAAAAATATATAGGTATGCACACTTTATTTTCAACTGCACGTTTCCTTCATGCTGCATCTTTTTATTCACCTCATTTCTCACTTATAATCATTCTGTCCAACTCTATTATGTGAAAACAAATCTATAATTTCTAAAAAAAGAAAATTATGTCCAGATTTTATTTTCAATATATTCCTCAGAGCCCTTCCTCATCTAACTTAATTTATAACTCCTTGACTGACACACGGTGAGTAGAATCATTAAGTTGTATTTTTATTTATAATTACTATTTATCAACAAGAAAAATGTGCAACCAGTGAAATATTAATTTGATAGAATTCATGCTCTGTTCTTGTACATATTCTGATTTCTTGCCTGCCTCTTCTGTACTCTGCTGAGTGAATACCACATACTCTTCATCTCATAAAAAAGGCTTTGGAAATTGTATAATTCTGTAACAGGTAGCAGTTCTAAGAAGAATAAATGTGAACCCACATGATGAGTAAGACTTTTTTCCGATGACGTTACTGAAAAAGACTCAAGCTTAAAAAGAAAAGCTAAGTGTTTGTAAAAATGGAGTCTATTGGGCAGAGCTGATTGATAAGCTGAAAAAGGAGGATGGTGGCATGGTTTCGATGAAAGCTAAGGTGTTGGAAGAGATCAGGAGGTTGTAGTGGACAGCTGTAGGTATACCCCAGTAGCCAACCCATTCTAAGTTTGGCCAAAGATATTAGGGCCAAGATGACCTCGGATATTCGTCTTACAAGATTAGGATTGCACCCAAACAGCTCCATAACAACTATTAGCTGAGTGAGGGTGCCCTTATTACAATCTTGGCGGGTAAACTTAGCTCTGCGGCTTATGCTGTCAGGAAAATTAGACAACTGACCGATGTTGAAACCGCGCTGTTTGGTATATTTTAGTTACTTTCATAGTGTTGTCTTATGGAATTTTAGTATGGGTTAACGCTGCAGAAGTGAACACAATATTTATCCTACAGAAACGAGCTATCAGATCTATATATAAACTTGATGCTAGAGAATTGTTTAAAGATATAATATTTTAACTTTACATTCTCAGTACATATTTGTGAATATTATGTTTGTACGCCATAATTTACATTTATATGAGAAAAATAGTGACATTCATGACCGTAACACAACAAATGGCGACCACGTACAGGAACTACAGGGGGTTAAAAATTTGTGAGTCCCTTCTTCAAACAATTAACTTTGAGAATAATGATTTTAGGAACGTCCAGCTCATGTTAAAGACCTATAGATGGATAGACACCCCCCACATATATTCAGAGACATCCAAAAAGAATCTTATAGTTTCAGTTCCATGTATGAAAAGACCTTAATTTTTAAGGGTTCCGTACCCAAAGGGTAAAAACTAGTTACAGCTTGACAGTAGAAAATTTCACAGAGGATGTATTTCTTTACCGCTATAACAACAAATACTTAAAACAAAATGAAACAAATATTTAAGGGGTCTTCATCCAACACAACAAACATGATATTTTTTGGCGTTTTTGCTCGATAGTCTAAGGTATGGAACCCTTCGTGTGCGAGTCCGACTTGCACTTGGCCGATGTTTTTTAAGTATCCTAATCCTAACTAATATTATAAATGCAAAATTGAGTTTGTTTGTTTTACGCTCCTATCTACTGAACCGATCATCATGAAATTTTGTATACCCATAGGTTAGGGTACTGAAAAGGACTTATATGCTAATACCTGTAACGCGGGCGGAGCCGCGGGTAACAGCTAGTAATGTATAAAGTTCGTAAATGCGTTCACAGAATACCCAACAAATTACAACGCTGTGGCATAGATATTATAATTCTACAGGAATAGATGTCTCATCCGAAGGCATACGCTCTGGCAAACGCTCTGACAAACTCAGTTTTCAGACGCCACCGTTAGATGGCAGTACGTTCACTACTAGTCAAATAGGCTAATTAGAATGTTTTTGTGCGTAAAAAGGACAGCACGCATTTATTTGCTAGATAAAAATGTAATTCTGATTCAATTCTACAATCGAAAATACTTTTTTCGTTGGTTTTAATAATTAATATCTATTAAGTATACCACGTAGCGCCATCTATGTATAGTTAGAGTACAACTCCCGTTTGTATGGAATGGAAAATTGTGGACACGTCAAAGATGATACCACCATGGCTGTAGTCTCAATAGTGTTGGAATAAAATGGCTGTGACATGCGGACAGACAGACATGAGGAATCTGTTAGGGTTCCGTTTTTGCCAATCGGCTACGGAACCCTAAAGATGTGCAAGTCCGTATTTAAATCACAATTTGAAATCAATTGGCGTACATCCTTTTTACACATAAATATTTAGCATTCTATTGACTATTGACCAATGAACGAAAGCTTCGCATAAGAACAATAGCCTTCTCTACATTAAGTAGGCAAGTAGGTAACTACTTATTGCACTTAAAAATCGATCCACAATTGACGCAATAGGTGACATACATACACAAGACCAATTTAAAAATATCAAAATTCAAAACACAAACTCAAAAACTACTGTTCTGATTTTGACAAAACTTGCACAGTTCCCTAAGTTGGACAAGACCTAGTCCAACAAAACAGATTTTTTTTCCAATCTTACCTACCTAGTTTTTGAGATATACCCGATAAACATACAGATAACATACACATAAGAAATTTGGCACACACATGTTTAGAAGCTGGAATAGATTATATACATACAGGTCGAATTGATAACCTTCTTTTTTGAGGCTAATTAAAAACCCCTTTAATTCAGCATGTTTATTTAATAAGTAAATTTGTAAACATACTAATAGGTAGGTATATCCTCAGTTGGTGAGTTTTTTTATGTGATTCTACAAACAGATATTTAAAAAACCTCTACAGATTGCATTTTATTTCCAAAATGATGTATCATTCTTCTTCTTTGAGTGCCACTCCATTACTGGAGGTTGGCCGTCAGCTTCCCGAACTCTTCTCTATCCATCGCCAGGCGAAATAGTTGCTCAGCTCTGGCGATTCCGGTCCACTCCCTTATGTATCATACCCATAATTAATGCTGTTAGTCTTTTGTGATTTTTTTTGCAGTTTACTTCCTTATATAGCTGTGTGGGTTACTTAATTATTACGTAATTGAATTTAATTCTGAAACTTTTGAGGTGAGGATAGGCCTCCAATTTATGCCACCCTTATCTTGTGGTTCAATTTGTTTCCAGCATTGACCACCTAAGGTTTTAGGCAAGGGTTTTAACAAACATACAATATTAATTACAATAAATATACTTTAAAGCAACTAAAATGAAATATTTAAATAGTGCCATTAGTCTGATTAATGTAAGAATTATAACAAAACGGGCTAGGTGCCA
Source organism: Rhodophaea formosa (assembly GCA_963082605.1). Lineage (NCBI taxonomy): Eukaryota > Metazoa > Arthropoda > Insecta > Lepidoptera > Pyralidae > Rhodophaea > Rhodophaea formosa. Next base: position 4,015,648 of record OY720216.1, on the reverse strand, counting down.
TGCCGGTTTCGATAAGGCGCATGATGTGGCTAGCCAGGCCTGCACACATTAACAGTAAACGAGGCCCCTTTATTATCCATTGCATTTTCGAACGCTCAATCAAAATAGTAAAGTATACAAAAACTGCAATGAAATACAAACGCCACTGTTTGTGGCTCAATGTACGGGCTCTAGATCGGTCTTCGGATCACCCACGCTTGTGTTGTATGTGAACAACCAGTCGTATTTTGTCCGTTGACCTGCCACGACCGGCACGCGGCTTAGCGCCCGCTCACACATTTTTATTCGTCTATGTGATTTAATTTTCTCTCGCGAATAGATCTCATTTAAATCTTAATTGTTTTGATTGAGTTTAGTGACCTCTTCAGTACTTAAGTTCATTGCCCGCGGTTTTAGGTAAGCTACATAAAATGAAATTGTTCTAGCAGAGAATGGTGATCTACATTTTGTCATAAGTTGCTCAAAATAAAATGAATGGTAGGGGTCGGTTGGTACTAGTATCGTAATGCTTTGAATTTATTAAAATTGACTCGCCCCTCTTCGCAAACGATGATGTTCCTATATCATTGAACTGATTACTTTAGCAACCGCATCGTTTGTGAATGTCTATGGGAGTAATTCCCGACTCTATCAACCAATTAACTTACATTAATTTGTTACATTTTGATTTTCTTTCGGAGTCAAATTCTTTAAGACCGAAACGATTTCTCTCAATTTAGTTCTCTATCTGTGCTGTGGAAGAAGACCTAAGAATAAGTCCTTAAGGGATAACTCGGATTCAGTCCTTTTCAGAATAGGTCATGTGCGAAAGTAATCGTTTTAAAATTAGTATTTCAGAATGGATCCTTTTGGGACTTCGTGTCCATTTCTGGAATAGGGTATTATCGTACTATACGGCTTAGTTCTATCAAAATCCAGGGTGTTCCAGACAGCATTTTTTTGTCTTCACATGGGGAATTTTCTATTCTCAACGGAAATTAAAACTTCTTCAAGTTGACAATGAAAAAAATACTTCTCGTTTTGATTTCGCAGTACGGTGATTCATGAAACGCATGAAATAGATTGGTCTCGTTCACTAGTTACATTACATCCGATACCTTATAATAAAGCCCCATATAATATTTACACCGGAAACTAAATACCTTTCTGCAAATAATGTTTTTTAGGGTTCCGTATTTCACTTCTTCTTAGCGTGTCGACTCGGGCGAATTATATAACTATCAGTAGCAAAGTTCTGGTTAAGAACTTTGCTACTGACACAGCGTTATTAGTAGCATTGTAAAGGTTTTCTTTCTAAATTCATACATAGGTATAATAAAACAGTAAAAATATGTATCGGTACATTGAACATATTTCCAAAAAATAAACTAGGGGTATTTTTTTTTTAATTCTTACTCTATTACCACGTCTCTCCGGTAATAGATAAGAATTTAAAAATAATTACTGTTTGTCTAAATTTCTCTTGTTTCCTAGTAATGAGCCGGCGTCTCCAACGCAACGTTGTTGACGATTAAATTGATTGATAATGGGGTCAGTGAGGAACAGATATGTTTGTGTTGGACGCTACGCTATGCTTGTCACGTTTGCACCAACGCTTTTCTAGTTAGTTCTACAATTTCTTATCAAGATTTTCCATATAAAAAAACCAACGGAATTATATGTATTGTAAAGGGGTTTGAAGATTTCACTGCGCAGCGTGGCATAAAACTGCCGCCATTTTGATATTTTTTCAAAATCGCGGCCTATAATTTGATAGCTGACATCAAATCCCACTAAAAATATTCAGACACCAACCCTCGCAAAGTGTCAGGTTTCTGAGATATAATGAGTTAAAGATATAGGCAACCAAACTTACATTTGCACTCAGCTTGAAAGCGTTCAGCGCAAGATAATCCAATCTAGGCAGGCTTCTACATTAAAGTAGGTACATCAATTTGCACTTACTACTTATAATTTCATTATCGGCATCACCTGTTGGTTGACTGGTAGATAAGGTCCGCCAATTACATGTACTTATGAAATGAAATTGTTTATTTCAGACTGAATAGTTAAAAACAATACAAGTCCATATTTTGTTAGCAAAAAAACCTATAAAACTATATTAGTAAAATTTAAAATGTGGGTTGTGTTTCTGGACGTGCGAGACTTAAATGAAGTTTTTAAATAAATAAATAAATATGCACTGATCATGATTTATTTTAAACACTAAGAATGCATTCCTCAAAATACCTACTAGACAAGATGCTATTAGTTTTAACTTAAATTCAATCGGAAAAGCACTGAGAAGAATAGGAAAAAAATATTTTATTATTTATTTTGTGTGCCATTTAAAGACCACTTTGTGACCAATAATAACGATAATAATAATATGTCCGGCCGGTACGGACATTAATAGACAAATATTTGTGTTTCCTGTTACGATAAAATCTAATCGGTTACAATATTATCCTGCCTGTAACTGTAAGTACTGTAATTTTTTTTAAAAAACCATGAATTACATTTCTTATATGTTCGCGATAAAGTGTTTAAAACGTTAGGTGTATAAATAATGTAATAAATGCGATAAAACCGTATTAAAAGTAATTATAACATAACTTCCTGCCACGTACGACAGTACTGTGGAATCTACTTCCGGCGGCGGTATTCCCGAATCGATACGACATTGGAACCTTCAAAAAACGAGTATACCTATTATTTCTTTAAAAGCCGGCAACGCACTTGTTACATTCCTGGTGTTGCAGTTGTCCGTGGGCAGAGGGGATCACTTAAGAGTCGCCTGGAAGCGCATGTCTCCATACAAACGGAAAAAGGGAATTGTGACAATATTTGATAATTTTGGAGTAAAATTAATCATTTAATCAATTAATCTCATTATAATCTACGTACGTTCCTATACAGCTTGGTTAAAATACCAATGGTTTGAGAATTACAAGCCTTTTCAAATTTGTATGGAAATCTTGAGAGGCGTATAATTCTCAAACATTTGATAATTTAACCTAACTGTATAGGAACGTACGTAGATTATAATGAGATTAATTGATTGGATGTTTAATTTTGCCCTAAAATTATCAAATATTGCCACAATTCCCTTTTTCCGTTTGTATTGAGACATGCGCTTCCAGGCGACTCTTAATATCAGGTGACCCGCTTGCTCGTTTGCCGACCCATATCATAAAAAATAATAACCATCAAAAGGTATAATCGATTGTGCAGGAAAATGCTAACGAGAAATATATAATATTGTGCATTTTTGTTTCCGTCGCGTAACAAAACCTGCACAAGCCTTTATTGTGATGAGTTCATTCCCACTAAATTTAACTCTTTATGAGTCTGCGAATACCGTAACCGGCCGCCTGACTGAACATCGGAAGCAGTAAACGTTGGCATTACCCCGGTATATGCAATATTTCTAACGCTACAAATATTAAAAAAATAAAATTAACTCGTGGTATTGTTCAAAGAAAATAAAAATCGACTGCCGTTTTTTAAAGTCTTCACCCGCTATATTGTTTTCTTTGCTGACGTTAGATACATAACCTATGACACTCCGGAAAGATTTATTATTTACTGAGAAGGCAACTATGGAACAGACATACATATATTTAAGGGCGAAAATTATTAGTTACCCTGACTTACCCTACATATCGGACGCTTGTGAGGTGGGTCAGTCGTGTAAAAAGATAAGCAACCACTGACAGGAAAATTTATCTTGGCTGGACCGATTTTAATAAAACATATCTAAGACTAAGAACCATCGGTAGATAACCTACATACATACATACTATCACGTCCTTATCCCTTGCGGGGTATACAGAGCCCAAGGTCATAAAACCTACAGGCTACGTTTAGCATCGTAGTGGGGTGATGGGTTGCTAGCCGCATCGCCTATCAATGTGATTCCTTAGATTTTTTTACTAGATAACTTGCTTAGAAATATAAAAAAAATATGTTTCACCCGTTAAAGAACTACGGTGCCACAAACAAACACGCAACCCTAAAACTTATAACACGCTAAAAAAAGCTTTACGTTCTCACTTTAAATTGTAAACAGTAGTCCTTAAAATAGTTTGAAGGGTTATCTAGGGCTTCGCAGAACAAGATTTTAAATGATATTATTCGTTGCATTTCAAATGATTTTTTCCAATGGGGGCAGCACTGGGTCCTCAAAAATTCATCTAATAAGTCTATAATTTTCTTATTAAAGAAAAGTATAATCAGAGTATCATTGTGAATGGTAAAAAAAAAAAAACTATTGTGTGGCTTTCTACATATTAATTGATTTTCAACTTCATTTTTAAATGAGTTAAATCAAAAACCACATGTCTAGAAGTGGGATAGTTATGAATGTTAGGTGCCACAAGCAATGATGCGTAGAGGAATGGGATATGGTGGAGAAATTATTGTATTAATGATTATTTAAATGATAAAATGAGTGGTAGTAATTTAATTGATTGTAATTTATTGTAATTAATATAAATAACATTAGAAATAAATAGATACTTGTAAAATATTGTAATTCCCTTTAGGCACGTACAGTGCCCGGCAAATAAGTTGACCTAAGTGTGAGTAGGACACCGCAATACATTGCCACTGATTAATATAGGTGTGTCTCGCTGACACTTAGTTCAACTTATACGCCGCGTGTTGTAGGGACCAAGTCTGGATTGAGTTTCTTTCGGCGTATTCTTCTCACCAGTGGTCATTACGAAACGCTAGTAGTTTTTCGATTTTGAATATTCAAAATTAAAAATAATAAGAAATTAAAAAATATGACGTTCAAGAAGAATACAATTATCAAATTTTGAATAAAAATCTTTGACTTTGACTTTAAAATTCGATGTTTAGGATAAGGATATGAAGCGCGGTGGCCTTAGACGTACAAAGTCTAAAGGTTCGAATTCCGCCCGCGTGGAATTTTTTCACATATCTTATTTTGATAGGAATATAATTATTTTTATAAGAATATAAACAGAATAGCATTGTAAATAAAAAAAACAAAAATATATTTTTTTTTGTTTCAGAGTAGCGAGTCGATAAAATGGTTCCTAAAAAAAATATGCATTTATTATTTTACATCATATTGACCATATTACCGTGGACAAGGTCGGAACTATTCACTGCCATATCAGAGGTGGAGCCCTTATTGGAGACACACCAGAGGATCATAGACGACTTGGATCATTACGTCAATATGGAGGAACAGAGGCTGGTGATTTTAAAGAAGTAAGTTTCACAATTTTTATAAGTAAGTTACCAAGCACGAGGTTCCCAACTGGTCACCGCCATATCAGAGGTGGGACCCTTATTATGTTCACTACGGGACTTACCGCGATTATTTTTGAGTTCTGTCTGATATGTTCAGTCTGTGAAAATGGCAGCTGCAATGTTGTCGAAATATCAGACAGAACTCAAAAATTATCGCGGTAAGTCCCGTGGTGGGACCCTTGTTGGAGACTCACCAGAGGATCAAAGACAACTTGGACCAACATGGATTAACATGGAGGGAGAGAGGCTGGTGATTTTAAAAAGGTAAATTTTAAAAAAGTAAAAATTTTTATGACTAAGTTACCATTGACGAGGTTCCCAACTGTTCTCAGACGTAGAACCCTCGTTGGAGACACACCAGAAGATCTTAGACTACTTTAACCATCACGACAACCGAGGAACAGCTGGTGATTTTAAAAAGGTAAGTTTACAATTGTTATAAGTTGCCATAGAAGAGGTTCCAAACTGTTGACCACCATCTCATTGGTTGAAACCCTTGTTGGAGACCCACCAGAGGATCATAGACGATTTGAACCAATAAGTCAAAATGGAGGATCGGAGGCTGGTAATTTTAAATAAAGGTAAGTATTACAATTTCTATAAGTAAGTTGCCATGGACAAGGTTCCCGACTGTTCACCGCTATCTTAGAGGTGGAATCCTTGTTGGAGACTCGCCAGAGGATCATAGACGACTTGGATCATCTCGCTAATATGGAGGAATAGAGCCTGGTGATTTTTAAGAGGTAAGGTTAAAAGTTTTTATGACTAAGTTACCATGGACGAGGTTCGCTACTGTTCATCACCATCTCATAGGATGAAACCCTTGTTGGTGACCCATAGGCTACGGTAACCCCTTTCCATCAGGGCCGTATGCCTGTTTGCCAACTTATTCAACATAGAGGATTAGAGGCTGGTGATTTAAAGAAGTAATTTTTACGATTTTTATAAGTAAGTTTCCAGGGACGAAGTTCCCAACTGTATACCGCTTGGCATCCTTTGTACTGGACCATTTTGCTTGATTTAATTTTGTGCACCGTGAACTTGTTTGTTTGAACGTATTTTGTGCTGTAAATTATTAATGAATAAGGTCTACATATATTTAAACAGTATAAAACTATGTAAACCTTTATTATTATGAAGGAAAATAAAGTACCTAGCACTTTTCATCATGTCATTCATAAATATATCGAAATTTTGAGACGAGTCTTCATCCTTGCAATTATCTAACGAGTTATTCTTTACATTTTGTATATTCAAGTACATTTCTGATGTTGTTATGTCTATACATATATACCTACCTTGTTTCTATATTTATATTTTGCATAACTGTTCGACAGCGGCGACAAGTTTATTTGACAAGGCAATTTGTATAATAACTGTACCGCCATTACCGCATCTCTCTGTGAATTCCGTATAACAAATTTTGTTTGTAAAAAACACAGCAAAGACAGAAGCTAGTTAGTCACCGCTTTTATAAATACTTAACTGAAAACCGGCAAGTTTGATTGACACTTTGCAGAATTTTATTAAAATATCTTATGATTTCGAGTAATAATAACTCAAAAACTATAGGACTTTTAATTGAAGGGGTTTAATAAATAAAAGGGATAAACAATTATTATGGGAAAAGAAAATTACAATTTTTAAAAACCCCCGACACTTTCAATATCATTTAAGTAACACGGTACCCGGACATATAGAAACCCCTCATCAACGAAACCCCTCATTAACTAGAAAAGAGCTGATGATCTTCAAACAGCTGAACAGATTTTCATGAAACATGGCTTAGAATACTCGGGATAAAATTATCTGTGTCACAAAAAACAAACTAAACGAGCTACGATATCACACACAGATACACAGACAGACGCGTCAAAATGTTTTACCCTATATCTCTTGGTAAAAAAACAGGATCTAATATGATAATAGTTGATGTTAGATCTAAATGACAATTAGGTACTTGTTATAATGTGTATCTTATCTATACCTATATTTACATCTGCATAACTGTTTCATAATGTATAACTTAAACCGATTTATTTGACAAGGTAATTTGTATAACGGTATAGCACCGGGAAATTCCGTAAACATGCAAAATATTTGTTTTATGTACACACAAATCCGCAGTATTAGTAGCTGGTTTTTTAAACATGTTTTTAGTGTTCCGTATTCGATGGGTTACTTGATCCGCAAAACTTACGTAACTTTGAACACTACATTGTTTGTTGTTTTTCGTGTGTGTAATTGGCCAATACTGGCGTCAGATTCTTCAAGCTGCCTAAAGTCATCTGCCATAACGTTGCCGTGTGGTTCTCGGCAGAGTGGTATAGGACCACGCCAAGTCTTGCCGTGGATGTTGTAGAAGGCGACTTCGGGAACATAAGCTAAACAAAGCTTATAAACATCAAAGAGACCTCTCCAATGCGTCTGGCCATGGCGTGGAGAGTGTAGGCCAAATCCTCCGATTTCTCTGGCTGGCTCATATATGGCTAATATATGGGTCATCATGCTCCTGCAAGTCCCCTGCAAAGACCTGATGATGATGATGACTTAACGACTGCTAACAATGATGTCTGCCGAAGCACGGAGAAACTCGAGATATTTTTAGGCCACCTGCGATCACCCATCCACGTGGGGACTGCGTCCCGAGTTGCTTAACGTGTAGATGCGCCAATATTGCTCACGCCCACTAGGCCACTAGACACTGCATTAAAAATTAAAACTTAAATATTTTTTTTTTGTTTTTGTCATGCAAGATTTAGACTCTCATTCATTGGTTGTTATGACAAGGATTATATTATCATTTAAATTAGATTTTTTGCTCGCCTCGAACTAAGACGTGATGTCAAGTCGTTTTTATTAGGGGTCCGTAGTAAACTAGGAACCCTTATAGTTTCGCCATGTCTGTCTGTCTGTCTGTCCGTCCGCGGTTTTACTCAGAGACTATAAGTACTAGAAAGCTGAAATTTAGTATGGGTATGTATATTAATCATGTCAAAAAAGTGGTAAAAGAAAATCTTGAAAAAAATTTTTTTAGGGTAGCTCCCATACAAAAAAGAGGGAGTAATATTTTTTTTCTATACAAACCCATCGTGTTGGGTATTGTTAGATAGGTCTTTAAAAAATATTGTGAAGTTGAGAACACCATTTTTCGGTTTAGGGATTCGTTTCCGAAATATTTGGTTTTAAAGATTGCAAAATTTTTGTTAGAGGTAAGTGACCCCCCCCCCCCCTCTATCTACTAAATGGTTATATATGGATACGTGAAAAAAATTACAGCAGTAGTATATATACTGAAGTTGAAAGGAAAACTATCAGAGCTGAGTACTAAGTAAAAACTAGAAAGTTATAGGCAATCAACTTATAAAAAGTAACTCGAAAATGTAAAATTTCATACATTTTCATTGTTACATGTCGTATAGGTCGTTAAACTGTGATGTGCAAGTGTGAACAGTGTAAACTCAAAGTTTTCATTCGCAACTACGGAACCCTACACTGCGCGTGGCCCGACACGCACTTAGCCGGTTTTTATTCATTAGACATCAATTTTTTACATTTTTTTATCTTCTATACCCAGTGAAGGTATATGAAAGTCGTCTAGAATATTCAAAATCTAACCGAAATGCAACTACAACTCAATTTCAATATTATGATCCGACTAAGGTAAAGGGTTATCGATTATGATTTTGGCCACTACAGCGATCATTTGATTAGATTTCTGGATGGAGGTCCGTTTTTTTAAAAATCGTAATTTTTTTAGTCGTGTTGATCGATTTTTTTTGCAGGATAAATAATTTTGCTTTTATTTGATAAACTTGTGAATTTGCATCACGATAGTGTTTTTTTTACGTCTATCGACGGTTTTTTTCACTTCTATCGACTGCCTGATATTATTTGTGCACTAAAGTTGTATGTTGCTGTTTAGTAAAGTAACTATTTTTCTAATTTTCCAGACATTTGAATCAGTACAAAAAAGAGCAAGAGAAAGCAATGGAGGACATACCAAACTATTTGGGGAACCCCATCAACGCTTTTACGCTCATCAAAAGACTGACTACGGATTTGGATACCATAGAGCATAGTATTCAGATCGGCACAGGTTGGTATTATCTCGATTTCTGAATAATGAAATCAATGTAAACCTGCTGTACCAAGAACTGCTAGATTCGTGGCTGCCCTGGCCCGTGGAGAGCTATGAGTTTGCCCGCGTTTCCAGGGCGCCCCGAGCCCTTAGTGGTCGTCTTGTGAAGTAAAGTAATATTAATTAGTTAATTAATGCTTGTCTCCACTGTCTCTGTGGTCCGGTGGTCAGGGTTTTGCCTAATGACTCGACGGTCGTGGGTTCAAATCTCACTTAGAAGCAAAGTGCTTTTTCAGTCTGGCTAGGATATTGCAGGCTTGAATCACCTGATTATCCGAAAAGAAAGATGGTTCCGTGCTACGGATGGCACGTTAATCTGTGGATCCCGACCGCTTGCGCTTTAAATCTATTTTAAGATTAGTGCTGATCTATCCTTTGGATTGCGGAGATCAGACGGCAGTCACTCTATAAACCAGTAACCTCGTCACATCACCTAGGATAGGTAGTGCACCCCGGGCTTTGAAACGCTTCCACTGAGGATGCAACGGGAAATACGCTCGGATGATGATGCTTGTCTCCACTGCGGCCTGCGGGCAGAAAAGCAGTTGTTAAGATTATAAAAGACAAGTTAGACACTTTAAAGGCGAATGAACGGCTAACTGCTAATCTGTGTTCAGCCAACCGTTTAATTTGAATGTAAATGTTGAATTTATTGCGATCCCAGCATTGGTCTCGTCACCAAATCCGAACTGCTTATCTTTGCTGTGTCTCGGAAAAAAATTATCTTAAATAATAAATTAGTCAATATGGTCAATGACAATAAACTCTACATATGGACAAATCACGTCACAGGATAAAATGTCACAAGACACAGTATCAAATTATCAGTCTTTCATACATTACCGCTTTCATTTATCCTCTTACGTGCATTTGGTCATTAAATGCTGTTATTTAAACGATTGACTGTAAATTCAAATTTTAAATGTCGATAAAATGAATTTGGGAAACGTAAACACAAAGTGAGCGACAACGAAATTAAACCTAGCCTACCCTCTGAGGCCGTCGTTCTTTTTTAATTTGGGGTTTTGCCGTAAGTTGAGGAGGCTCCCTCGCTTCGCTTGCTCGCTCTTGTTTTGGTCACTAGGAAACCTAACGAACCTAACCTACACTTAGTAGTCAAGTGGTTTTGTTATATTGGAGGTTTTGCCCAAAGTCTGCTGCCTTTCTGCATTTCTACTAGCTCACTTAGTTATTTAGATGCACGGCTGAAATTTTATTCAACCGTTTTTTTATTTGCCGACATTAAATCCTCATTCTCCTTACCTTATCCCATTATCTGGGGTCGGCGCAGTATGTCTTATCCTTTCATTCTCTATTCCCCGTCATAGTTACGTCCACTCCCGCCACCCTTTTTTGGTCTCCCCCTTCCTTTATTTCCCGTTATTCAATAGCAATGCAAAACATTGATTAGCTATTAACACATGGCTATTGAAAGAGGACAGCTTGCATGGCTTTTAATCATACCACTCATTGGCTGTGATAAAAAGCGATACAAGCTTTAAACCACACCACAGAAGAGGAAATTTATGTGACTGCCGCGCGTACGCTACTACAGATGCCTTTTCAGTACATTTCAAGCAAACCAAGCGTTGATCACTTACCATCAGGTGACCCGCTTACTCGTTTACCGTCCCATAACATAAAAAACCGTTATTGAAGTTCTGGGTTAAAGTTAATAGTAGAAATGCTAAAATCTGCTATTTTCTACTTGTGATATAGGTTAAATCAGAATTTTTTTATAACCTTCTTTTTTTGCTGTAATTGTGATACCATATAGTTTTTTTTATTTACCCTATATTGTCCCACTGCTGGGCAAAGGTCTCTCATCTCTTTCCATTTATCTCTTTCTCGTGTTGACTTCAACCAATCCTTTCTAAAATCATCTAATTCGTCTCTCCAACGTTTTCTTGGCTTACCTCGGTGACGGCGACCATATAGTTATTACTTTTTTATCTAGTAGGGTGCGAGCGATATTTTGTGCTATGTGGGTCATTGCGTGGTACGAAAACATCACCATAGGTTGGTGCGGTGTCATTAGCGAGCAAAATATCATTGAATATGAAGAACTGATCGCCCTTTCAATAACCTTTACATATTCCTCTTACATTAACACTCACTATCGTTTTTCCCAACCAGAATTCATAAAAAACGTGACGATCAACCACAAGGACGTGAAGTACCCTACTTCGGAGGACCTGTCAGGCGCCGCGCATGCGCTGATCCGACTGCAAAACACGTACAAGCTAAACACGACGGACTTGGCTAATGGCATGCTGAACGGCATCGTCTACAGGTGAGGAACTAGTAGCAATAGTTAGAAAAAAACCCGACTGCCGTTTATGGCAGTTTACATACGCCATATTGCCATAAAACCAGTGGCGGCTCCCCCTTAAGTGCACTCGTGCGGTGCACTACCAGTTTAAAGCTTAAATATGTTCTAAAAAAAATAACATTGATCTAAAAAATAAATAAGCAGTTTAACGTAAAAATATGTTAATTTTGTGTCAAATGATAATCAGTCGTGTCGTTAACAAAATAAGTATTATTTTCGCTGAACAAAATAGTTTGCCGTGCGCCCGCTCCCAGTGCACGCAACGCGCCTATACAGCAGCTATGGAAAAGGCGACGAAACGCCTGGCGCGTGAGACGGAAGATTAGTATGGAAGTTTAGCGAAATCTGGTGCGCCGCACGCCGACGTTCGGATATGTTTGGATTAGGTAGTTTTCGTGTAAATTGTCTTACGTTTGTATTTGTTCGTGTTTTACTTTCGCTGTTTTTATGTTTTGTTTTACTTATCAATCTTATTATAATATTATACTTTGTATATGTAAATAGAAAAATGCCTATCTAAATAAGAGAATTATTTCTGCTGTTAGGAATTATGCAAACAATATTAGGCATGTTTTATGATGTGCACCACCAGGTCTTTGAGTCCCGAGCCGCCACTGCATATAACTATCGTCCGTTCTGGGCTGTGAGAAAAGAAAAAACGTAGACTGTACCAGCTGCTTCTCTTCCCGCGCAGATCGTAAGAGCCGATCGAGGGGATGGACGAAAATATAAGTAATCATGTCAATTGGCGATGCGGCTAGCAATCCATTACTATTTTTATTGCGTTTGCCACCTAGACGCCCTCCATGAAGCTAAACATGCCCTTAAGGTCCTCTAGATCTGGGCTCTGTGTACCCCGCAAGGAAGAAAGACGTGATATTATGTATGTTTATTATTTTTTTACTAACGTCACTAAGTGTATGACTGTGTTAAGAAAAGTATGCTATTCCTATACTAGTGGTACTATTAAATGAGTATTATTGGTGGTATGCTTTTCTATGTGACCCACTGTACATATACACCCCCTTCTACCTCTACTACCTCAGGGACAGACAAGGTCAAGCGCTAGGCATATAAAGGACTGCATGAAAAAATTACCAGTATGAATAAAAGCAGATAAATAAAGTGAAGATTTTTTATAGAATACAAGGATAGATAAAAGTTCCCAATCACTTTTTAAGTATAGACCTGGTTTTATGGCCTAAGTTTCTAAGGCTACATATATATGGGGTACAAATTGCATAAATTTTTAACTTGCAATATTAAATAACATTTACACGTAGACACGGGAGCCATATATTATCCAGAGCAGTCAGGATTTGGTCTACACTCCACGCTGGCCAGACGGTTGGAGAGAATTTTTGATGTTTATAAGCTTTGTTTGGTTTGTGTTTCCTAAGTCGCCTTCTACGACATTCACGGAAATACTTGGAGGTCCTATTCTACTCTGCCGGGAACCATATGGCTACTGGGAACCAGAGACATAAGTGATCGCGCTAATGACTTCCTTAGTGGCGATTGGTATACTTCCTTTGCTTTTAAATATCCTTTTTATTTGCTTTATCCATCAAGCATGCTTATTTTTTTATTTAACCTTTTCTAGTTTAGACGAGTGCATGCGTATAGAAACTGTTCTAAGGTAACATTTTATATTTAATGGCACTATATTTTGGGGTTTGACGTATTATAGGTATTTTATAAAATTATCCCAGATAAAATTAAAAACTATTAGAACAATTTATAGCCTTTTTATAAAAATATATAATGAGTAATCAGTGATTGATTAATCAAATATTTTGGAGAACTACAGTGCTATTTATAAGCAAAAAATAAAAACTTTTTTTTTAAAAAGTCGTTTTGTAAAGACAGGCGTTAAAATTTTGAAAAAGTTTAACTTATTCAAAGAAATGCCCGTGTCGCGTCGAATCCCTAACTCAGTAGTAACCCTTTTGTAGTAAAGAAAAATTGCAACTGTTCACAAGTCGTGTTTTAAATACTGACGTATTTTTGCAGTTGTATGTACACTGCACTGCACAATCTCTTGAGTTATTTTGTCAGGTAGGTACTCAAATCAAATCAGGACTGGTTTTAGAGTGACATTATCAATACTGCCCACGGACTTATTCATAATAAGTAATTGTTTCATGTGTACTATTTTAAACCTTAAGTCCTAGAACTGTAGGTTCATTTTTGATTCATTTCAGCACACCGATTTCCAAAATGAATCCATACATTAGTCATAAGTATTTTGTAGTTTATTTGATTTTCGAGTGTGTAAGTGGCCAACACTGTTGTCAGAATTTTTTAAAGGTTAGAAGGCATCTGATGCTGCCTAAATGCATCTATCATAGCTTAGCCACTACCATCAATGATGACAGGCGGGACCAACGGCACAGAATTAATAATAGTCCAACGGTTTAACGTACCTTCTAAAAAACGGAGGAGCTTGAGATATTTTAATGCCACTTACGGTCACCAATCCGAGTGGGAATTGCGAGGTCGCTTAACATGCGTATTCGCTAATAATGCTCACACCAACTGACCCATCGAACCCTTTTTAGTAATTACGCACTATTTTGAACTTAAATTACTAGATTTTAAGGTTCAGTTTTGAATTTCCAGTACACCAATGACGACAAGCGACTGCTTCGAGCTTGCCCGAGCTCTCTATACAGATAAAGACTACACGAATGCGCTTCCGTGGTTCATGGAGACCCTGCGCAAATATAAAGAAGAAGAAATTAATTATTTCAGCTTAGGGGAAGTTTTGGAGTACATAAGTTTTATTCATTATTTGAAGAGTGAGTATTTTTGCTAAAAAATTATATCATGTATACCCCTAGCGGCCTGCTAGACCAAAATTTTCCAAATTTGCTGGGGGCTGGGGGGGCCCAGCTTATTAGTAAATCACTTTCTGGTAGTTAGGCCGTGAAAGCATAACAAACAGACAAATAAACAGACTCACTTTTGCAGTAATACTATTAGTTAGCAAGGATAGGACTGTTTATCAGTCAGCATCACAATGTATTTTTATAAAAAAGAAATCATATCCTTGCTACAAAATACTTTCTGGCCAAATTGCTCTATTTTTAACCGACTGCAAAAAAAGGAGGAGGTTTACAATTCGTCGTAATGTTTTTTTGTTTATGTATGTTCCCCGATTTGTCGAAGACGCCTGGACCGATTTAAGAAATTCTTTGTTTGTTCGATAGGTACTACCTACTTTACAAATAGTCCCACTAAATTGTTATCGAAATGTATCGAGCGCTTTTTGAAAAAATACACAAAAACCAAAAAAATTTTTACACGTATGCCGTTCGGATTACACTTATTTCCAATTTTTTTCTTATGCTTATTATAAAAATTGATAGGGTTGAAGGCAGTTTTTGTTTTTTTGTTAAAAATATCTTAAATTATATATCCCTCAAGAATAAAGTGTAGAGTCAGAGGTATAGATAAGTCACGGCTAATTTAAAGATAAAAGATTTCTAAACAATTAAAAGAACATCTTTTATTTACTTTTAGATTCGAGAAGCTCTTCAAACAGTTTTTTATTGCAGCGTGTATTGATTTTATTTCGAATCTTTGACTTTTGCATAAAATACTTTGTAAGTGGTAGTAGTACTATGGGATAAACTTTAATGGTCCTATTGAGAATTAGCCTTTTTTATTCCTTCACAATGCTATATTGATACTAATAAGAGTTATTAAATTAGGAAATAAGCTTGGAAAAGACCTCCCCGCGTAGATTTTTTTACATATCTTACTTTTTAATTTAATAAGCATTTATTAAAATAAGATTTCGTCTTTCAGATGACGTCAAGACCGCGTTAGAATGGACCCACAAGTTGTTGGAAGTGGAGCCCGACCACGCCCGCGCGCGCGGCAACATTCCGCACTACCAAAAATACCTCAAGGAGGAAGAAGCTAAGCGAAAGAAGCGGCAAAGAGGGGTAAGCATGCCAGAGCCTAACAATATATAGGTACATTTCGCTAAAAGACGCGTCACTTATGCATGTGTGCACGTAAAATCGCTTGCGGCTATGTGTTGGAGTCTGGATGTGCGTGGGGGCAGCGAGTGGCGCGGAGCGGGTCGTCGCCGACTGCCGCGCTCGTGTTTTTTTTGTGAATGGACTACGTAGCTAGCTCCAAATGAGCTTTCGCTACTTCACCAGACTTTTTGAGGTAAGGGCACAGTGCCCTCAACCTGTAAAGCAAACTTCACCAAAGAGTTCCCAGTAGGGACGAACCTCGGCTTTGGGCGTTGCCTGAGTGCGCAAGGCTTGGAAAGACAGCAAACTCTCATATGCCTGATGGGCCGCGATTTGCATGCATGGCCTGAAGGGCCGAACTGAGAAACAATGGCAAAGCCTTTAGAGAGCAGCAACTCTCATGTTTTGCCGTATGGGCCGAAAGCTACAGTGTCCGAAGGACCTATCCTGGGTGCGAATCACCCGGGACCGCCGGGCGGTCACCAGTAATCGGAGCTAGTCCTACTCTACGCACTCTGTTCCGGTGGCGAGTGCGACGGGGTCGGAGGGTGGGATTTCTCTGGCTGTTCGGAGCCGGAGAGGATCTGGACTCGGCAGGAACGATGTCTATGGGATCATCGGGATCGGTAAGGACGTCCCTTGGACGTCTATGCCGCGCTCGAGTTTTAAGAGTCGCCTGGACGCGCATATCTCCATATAAACGGAAAAAGGGAATTGTGGCAATATTTGGTAATTTTAGGGCAAAATTAAGCATCCAATCAATTAAACTCATTATAATCTACGTACGTTCCTATACAGTTTGGTTAAATTATCAAATGTTTGAGAATTATATGCCTCTCAAGATTTCCATACAAATTTGAAAAGGCTTGCAATTCTCAAACCATTGGTATTTTAACCAAGCTGCAAAGGAACGTACGTAGATTATAATGGGATTAATTGATCAAATGCTTAATTTTACTTCAAAATTATCAAATATTGCCACAATTCCCTTTTTCCGTTTGTATGTAGACATGCGCGTCCAGGCGACTCTTAAGCGTGTTTATAAGATTTGTTTACCTCGTGTTTCCAAGTCGCCTTCTACGACATTTACGGGAAGTTGGCGTTAGTCCTATTCCACTCTATCGGGAACCACACGGCCAAGCTCACTAGCTCTTGATATCAGTTAAAACAGTTGATATCAGTCAGTAAACGATATTACTGGAATCTGGCGGCAGCATGTTGTGAGCCCTAGGTGTGATTCACGAGCAATGCTTATTACCAAGTTGGCGAGCGTTTTCGGCTTAGACGGACAGCTTAATTGTGCGAGTGTAGGATTTATGTAGGCATCGTTAAAATATCCGTTGCCACTGGAGAGAAGGGTGGGTATGTGAGGCTTGAACCCACTAAAAAAACCAGTGCAAGACCAAACGTAACGAAAATATATAATTTAAGATATTTTTAACAAAAAACGAAAACTGACTTCAACCCTATTATTTTTTTTAATAAGCGAAAAAAATGGAAATAAGTATAATCCGAACTTCGAGAAATCATACACAAAAAAAAAAACATTCCGACGAATTGTAAACGTCCTTCTTTTTTGAAGTCGGTTAAAAGCATTATTCACATAATATTTTTAAATTACACCCTAGTTTTAGTAAGTTTAGACTAACGCAGATTACCGCCATCTAGTATCGAGTGGAAAGCAACTCTGCAGCGCCATACATTTTCAATTATTACGCATTTATTTGGAAGATAAAAATGCAATTATGTTTATAAAAACATAATTGCATTTTTATCTTTCAAATAAATGTGTGCTATCCTTTTTACGCTTTAAAATGCTCTTATTAGCCTAGTTTAGTAGTAGTGAAGTACTGCCATCTAACGGTGGCTTTTTAAAAGTTATCTTGCCAGAGCGTTTATCAGAGCGTTTGCCAGAGCGCATACCTCCGAATAAGATATCTATTCCTGAAGAATTATAATATCTGTGCTAAAACCATAACCGAACTATTGGTTGCCCATACTTAAGTCATATTATAGTCATAAAAGTGATTGCTATTTCTTTCATGTTCAGGAAACCCTTGAAGAAGCAGAGGTGACAGAAGCACAAGTTTCTGATGAAATCGAGGAGAATGAGTATCACAAGAAGCTATACGAAAGGCTTTGTCGAGGCGAGATGGAGCTGCCTGCGTTTTATTCTAAAAAGTAAGTACAAAAAACTGGTTAATTGAGAGTTGGAATCGCAAACGAAGGGTTCGCATATCCTCCACAAAATGTTTAACTACAATAAAAATTAATAAAATATTTTTTTTTGTGTAAGGTACCACTTGTTCTTATTGCTTTACCTTTCAAGCACTCTACAGGGGATTGTTTTAAGCTGCACACGATTTGGTTCAGAATCGATTTCTGGGTCTTTCTAAGGCCACTGAACTCAAAACTGCACTGAATTTTTGCATACAAGATTGTGCAAAAAATGCTTGGTGCGCAAACTTTTATGAAAATCATCATCATTACATCGCCAATAAGTCCACTGCTGGACATAGGCCTCCCCCTAGGATTTCCTATACGACCGGTTGGAAGCGGCCTGCATCCAGCGCCTTCCCGCGACCTTTGGGTTGGTGGGTTTATGAACATCATAATCACACGAAAATGCGGTCAATTTTAAAGTCAAAAGGGCCGCCGGTTCTTTCTTCAAATTTCGACATTGATATCATTTTCTAATATTTTGAGGTGTAGATTTATTTATTTGTCGCAATGTAAAGCTTATAAACATCAAAGAGACCTCTCCAACCCGTGGCCAGCGTGGAGAGTGTACGCGAAATCCTCTTACTGCTCCCGCTAATTTTTGGCTCTGATAGTACAGAGAGGGGCGCTCTCCTGGAGTTGAGACTATAATGATGATGATGATAATGTAAATCCGCTTCGGCCCGTCTCCGTCAGTGGAATAATAATAACACAGAGCCAAGATATAAATATCCCAAAATATATGTGTACCATACACTAGAAAAATTATATCTGATATACAGTTAAACAGTGCCATAAATAATATAAAAAGAGGAAATAAGATGAGGACTATAAAGAATTCTCACGTTATAGAGCGAAAGTGAAAGAAGGCATTGAAATTGCTCATGAACAACATAGGAAGTGGCTGCAAAAAAATCTGGCAAAAGATCCTAAATCGTTATGGCATTTTGTGAATGCAAAAGAAAAACCACTAACAAACAAAAATTAATAAGAGATGGGAAACGTTCTCACTCAAAGGGAGTGCCAATTTTTTCAGCTCAGAATATACTCGTAAATCAGAGCCAGCTAAGTTGAACGTGAACACCGCGATTGCCTCAGCAGGCTGTGGCGGTCAGTGACCACTTCTCTTCGAGCAACACGCCGAACGGAGGGAGTGGACAAAGCGACGATTTACTAATAGAATTTTTCTGGTGTTTTTTGCGGGGGGGGAAACACACAAGTTTAGTTCCGCACACCTACATACAAAACTTAAACTGTCACTTGATAGTAATTATGACATTGTCACAAAAAATGACATAAAAAAGAAAAAATAATTTGTGTACAGATGAGTCACACACAACTAACACATAGACATGCATATGCCTAATTTTGGCTTGTACCTTGACAGAGGGGAATGCAGCGTATGGCTTATCCCTTCCGTGTTGCTCAAAGGCACACCTACATACAAAACTTAAACTGTCACTTGATAGTAATTATGACATTGTCACAAAAAATTACATCAAAAAGAAACTATAATTTGTGTACAGATGAGTCACACACGACTAACACATAGACATGCATATACCTAATTTGGCTTGTACCTTGCCAGAGGGGAACGCAGCGTATGGGTACTCCCTTCCGGTACGGAAGGCAGTGTTGCTCGAAGCCACTTCTTGAATTGTCCTTTTCGTCATTTGTCTAATTCTGGATTTGACCTCTTCTGGTTACGACTATTTCGTGATTCGACCATTTCTTAATTTGACCACTTCGGTTCTTGTCCACCGTTAGTACGTCGACCAGTGCGGCGTGGGTACAGGTATACCAACTGGACCTCTCAGAAGTCAGACAGGCATTATAAAAGCTTAAGCCTAAGCAATCAGTAGGTCCAGATGGTATACAACCAATCATTTTCAAAAACTGCCGAGAGATTCTGGCGGCACCCCTTTTGCACGTATTTAACACATGTCTCAAAAAGGAAATATTTCCGGAGCAGTGTAAAATAACCAGGGTGGTACCGGTTCCTAAAGGACGGGGAGGCATAAACGCGAGTGATTTTAGACCAGCGGCTATATTGAGCGCACCATCCCTATTATTCGCAGTACCCCAGGCGCGCACAAATTTGCTGAAGCAAACACCACTGACCAAATCGCTGCACACTATTAACGAGGTAGCCAATTGCGTAGATTTATTCGGATGCTCTTTGAGTGAATTCACAAGAACTACTTTGCATGTGTCGAGTTATGTATGATAGTAATTAGTAAATTAATAATAAGAGAAATAAATGTACGCTATTGAATTGGGTTCACCTGTAAGAATAGTGTATATATATTGAATTATAATAAACAGAATAATAAACAGAAACAGAATTTACACACTAACCTGCTGGTTCACCAATGTCCATAGGTGCACGTGTAAATGTTATATTTATGTTGCAGGTTGTATTGCCGCTACCTCACGGAAAACCACCCGTTCCTGAAGCTGGCTCCCATCAAGATGGAGTATGTTTACCGGAACCCTGACATCATCATCTTCCATCAAGTGCTGAGTGATAACGAAATAGAGTTCATCCAGACTCAAGCTAAGCCTAGGGTGCGTGTACTTAAAGTATTTTATAATTTTATATCGGAATTGTAATTTTGACTACATATTTTAGGTAAAAATAATAAAGAGTATTAGTATTTATATCGAGTAGCGAGTATTTTAGTGACTAGCCGAGTCCGAATCCAACATCGAGTGAATAAGTAAATAATTTAGTCGAGCCGGTAGAATCTACTTTACTTTTGGGCAAATAGCGCCACTCACCATCACCACCATCTTTGCTCACTGAATCACCGGATAGCGAGATCGACCCCTTCGGAGTTGTTATCCGGTGATTCTGAGTCTTCAATTGGATCTGATTTAATAGTAAAATAAATAGGTTGCGCTAATAGGGTCATATAAGCGTTTTAAAACTAGTTCGCGCACGAATAGTATTTTAGTCGAGTAGTGAATATTTTAGTGACTAGCTGAGTCCGAATACCAACATTGAGTGAATTAGTAAATAATTGAGATGAGCTGATAAAATGATGACATGATGCCTTCTTTAAAAACATACTGGAGGGTAAGGTAAAAGGAAAGAAAGGTCCAGGGAGACCAAGGAAAAGTTTTGTTGACCAACTAAAGAAGAAGGCTGGTGTCATGTCGTATCAAGAACTAAAGGCGCAGAAGATAGAGAAGTTTGGCGCAAACCCCATCGACAAGAGCTATAAAGCTCTTAAATAAGAAGAAGAGCTGATAAAATCTACTTAATTTTTTTTGGCGAGTACCGTCTCTTACCACCTTCACTGCCTACTGGATCACCGGCTAAATATGTCCGAACGGATCGTTGTAGTCGAGTTTTTTTAGTGGCTACTAATTATTTAGTTGTGACTTATTCTCGACAAATGCAAACGATTTTGGGCAGTGGCGACGTTTTTATTACTTACTATATAATACTCGTTATCTAACCTGACTAATTTACTAGCTGTGTGCGAACTAGACTACTGCCCATTAGATCACATGCTGAACAAGTCCGAACGGGTCGTTACAGTTCCGAAGTGCAACGGGCTCTTATATTAATTGACCTTAAATTGGTTCTCAGTTCGTCTGTATGTTTTTTTTTTGTATTTTTGTAACGCGATTACTCAGTCAGTTATGGATCGAATTGTCATTCCTGTAAAACTTGAAAAAAAAAATTTTTTAGGATAGCTTGTATACAAGTAAAGTGGGAGTAATTTTTATTTTCTCGACTAACCCACCAAAGGGGTATTGTTAATAGGTCTTTTAAAAATATTATGAGGCTGAGAACACCATTTTTCGATTTAGGGATCCGTTTTTGAAACATTTGGTTTTAAAGTGCAAATTTTTGATAGAGGTAAGTGTCCCACCCCCCTCTATCTGCTAAACGGTTATATATGGATACGTGAAAAAAATTGCAGCAGTAGCACATATAACGAAGTTGAAAAGAAAACTATCAGAGCTAAGCACTAAAACCAACTTATTGAAATATAGCACTTTTGCATAAACCGCATAAATAATATGTCATTCATACAAACACTATGAAAAACAAGGTTATAGTTGCTGGCGAAAAAATAAAGAGGTTTTTGTCTAATCTAAGCTTGCTTCTACGGAACCCTTCATATGCGAGCTCAACTCGCACTTGGCGAATTTTTTACTTTATTTGGAAATCAAACAGTCTTAATTATCTAGGTATATAGAATTAAACATAGAAGCTATTGACTATTTATTTACTCGACTAATTTATTACCCGTGTGAGAACTGGACTACTGCCCACTGGATCACACGGTAAACAAGTCCGAACGGTTCGTTACAGTTCAAACGCGCAGTTGTCCACGATCCGAAAACCGGCGGGCTCGTCCCAGCGAACTACCGCATCAGCAAGTCGTCCTGGCTGCGCGACGAAGAGTCGCCCATCATCGCCGCTGTCAGCCAACGGGTGGCGGACATGACCGGCCTCAGCATGGACACCTCCGAAGAACTGCAAGTCGTCAACTATGGCATCGGGGGACACTACGAGCCCCACTATGACTTCGCCAGGGTATGTCGCACTATAGCTGTTGTTGCGAAATATCGCTACGAGGCGCATATGAAGCTGCAGGTCGTCAACTACGGAATCGGCGGACTCTACGAGCCCCATTATGACTTCGCCAGGGTTTGTCGCACTACATATATAGAGCTGTTGTTGCCACATGTCGCTACGAGGCGCACATGAAGTTGCAGGTCGTCAACTACGGCATCGGCGGACTCTACGAGCCCCATTATGACTTTGCCAAGGTGTGTCGCACTATATAGAGCTGTTGTTGCGACATGTCGCTACGAGGCGCACATGAAGCTGCAGGTCGTCAACTACGGAATCGGCGGACTCTACGAGCCCCATTATGACTTCGCCAGGGTTTGTCGCACTACATACGAGTATATAGAGCTGTTGTTGCGACATGTCGCTACGTGGCGCACATGAAGCTGCAGGTCGTCAACTACGGAATCGGCGGACTCTACGAGCCCCATTATGACTTCGCCAGGGTTTGTCGCACTACATACGAGTATATAGAGCTGTTGTTGCGACATGTCGCTACGTGGCGCACATGAAGCTGCAGGTCGTCAACTACGGAATCGGCGGACTCTACGAGCCCCTTTATGACTTCGCCAGGGTTTGTCGCACTACATATATAGAGTTGTTGCTGCGACATGTCGCTACGTGGTGCACATGAAGCTGCAGGTCGTCAACTACGGCATCGGTGGACTCTGCGAGCCCCATTTTTACTTTGCCAAGGCGTGTCGCACTACATAGAGCTATAATAATAATAATAATAAATAAATATATACGGACAAATCACACAGATTGAGCTAGCACCAAAGTAACCTTTAGTCACAAAATGACCACTATATTAAAATGTCCACCGTATCAAATTGTCACCAGTATCAAAAAGACCACTTTAAAATGTCCAATAATCAAAATGTCCACTGTATCAAAGTTCTTAAGTAAGACTTGTGTTATGGGATACTAACTCAACGATACTATATTTATAACAAATACATATATAGATATACATCCAAGACCCAGGTCAATCTGAAAAAGATCATTTTTCATCTTGACCTGACCGGGGATCGAACCCGGGACCATCCGTGTCACAGGCCGGCGTGTTGACCGCTGCGCCACGGAGCTCATGGACCGGCTTCAGCATGGCCACCGCCGAAAAAGGGCTTCCCAAACTCACCATTCCACGGGGATGAAGTCGCGGGCACGGCTAGCTTGATATAAATTACACATAATTAATCACATTTACGTCACAGATAGTAACGCCGCTTTTAATTTGAAATGCTTATCAATATTGACAAATGAAAAATGACTGCATACATATAGTCGTTCAATTTCATGGATATCAAAATTAGTGGTCGAGATTGAGACTAATGAGCGTTACGACTTGCCCGAAAGAAATTTACGATGTTTATTTCTCGTAAAATAAGTGCATATATTTTATGGTTTTTAGAATTAATTAGGCATAGTAAAATATTATTACCCGACTGACCCGCCCCGAAGGAGGATAATGTTTTTCGCGCAAATAAGTGTATGTAGGTATGTCTGTTCCATTGTTACCTCTTGTATCCTAAATGACTAGACGGATTTTGAAGTGTGAGGTGTCATTACATTTGATTTCACTCCTGGAGTGTCATAGGCTAAGCTTGCCCATACCTATAACAAACACACAATCAAATATACTTTATCTTTTGTAATGGACTCAAAAATTAGGAAATAAATCGATTTTAAAACTGTACACCTACATTATGAGCTGGTAAATTAGGATATTTTTTGCCGTGTGGTTCCCGGCAGAGTAGAATAGGACCACTCCAAGTCTTGCCGTGGATGTCGTAGAAGGCGACTTAGGAAACAAAAGCTAAACAAAACTTGTAAACTTCAAAGAGTCCTCTCCAACACGTCTGGCCAGCGTGGAGAGTGTAGGCCAAATCCTCTGACTGCTCTGGCTAATATATGGCTCTAGCAGTACAGAGAGGGTCGTGCTCCTGCAGTGGAGACTAATAAAGACCTGATGATGATGAAATTAGGATATAATTCGCCGCAGGACATCAGCTAAACAATATTCAGCGTGTTACTGGGAGTAAGGATGGCAATACGAATCAAAATAGAGATGTGCTACTAGCCACATCGCCTATAGACATGATTCCATAGATTTTCGGCCAGTTTTTACGATATGCTCGGGAAGAGAAGCAGCTGATTCAGCAGACATTCTTAGTTTTCAAGGTCCCGTTTCCAGAGGATAAAACGGGACCTACTGAGCTTCCAATGTCCTTCCGTCCATCTGTCATATGGTATATATTGAACCGTAATAGGTGGAAACTTGAAATGTAAAAAGTATGTGTGTACTAATGCTGCTATCATCATCATCATCAGGTCTTTGATAGTCTCCACTGCAGGAGCACGACCCTCTCTGTACTACCAGAGCCATAGGTATTAGCCAGAGCAGTCAGAGGATTTGGCATACACTCTCCACACTGGCCAGACGGGTTGGAGAGGTCTCTTTGATGTTTATGAGCTTTGTATAGCTTGTGTTTCCTAAGTCGCCTTCTACGACATCCACGGGAAGACTTGGAGTGGTCCTATTCTACTCTGCCGGGAACCACACGGCCGTAAATAAATGCTGCTATAACAACAAATAATGAAAATTAAATGGAATAACAAATAGGGCCCAAACAAAAACGTGTTCTTTTTATTTTTTGTACGGAAATATTGTGTTAGTACGATTCCGACTCGCACTTGGCGGGTTTCTTCATTATTTTCTCCCAGACTACAATGAAAGAACAACTAATATTAATTCATATCAACTTATAAAATCTTCAAAGAGCCAAGCATTGTGAGCTGAATAAAGGTCGCGTCTCCGATGGGCTGGACACGTAGAGCGAATGGAAGAGGAAAGAGTGCCCAGGCGCCTCCTCCATGGTAAACCTGAAGGACGAAGACCGCCAGGAAGACCTAGACTTCGATGGTTGGATGGAATACAACAAGACCTAAAAGTACTAGGCGTCAGAGGATGGCAGGAAAAAGCCAAAAACAGAAACGACTGGAGAAATTTACTGGACCAGGCCAAGGCTCACATGCGGCTGTAGTGCCTAGGATGATGATGAACTAATAATGTTTTGTGTTTTTTCTTCCAGAAATTCGAAAACGCGTTTGCGAAAATGGCTGGTAACAGGATCGCTACAGTACTGTTTTACGTAAGTTTATCTGTACATACATACACTATTACGTCTTTTTCCCTTGCGGGGTCGGGAGACAGAGCCCAGGGCTATAAAACCTTAAGGCCACGTTTTGCATGTTTCGTGGGCTTGTAGGTGGAGAACGGAATTAAAATAGTGATGGGTTGCTAGCCGCATCGTCTATTCCTCACGCCCATACCCTCGATCGCCTTTTACGATCTGCGCAGGAAGACAAGCAGCTGGTACATTCTACGTTTTTACTTTTCTCCCAGATCAGCGTGCAAGTTACCTGTACCAAAGACAATATAATACTAACGTTATAGACTGCCCCTACTTATACAAAAATATTGGACCAAATTAAGGTGGCGAAAAGTAGGCGAATGTATGGCGCAGGAGAGTTGCTTGCTACTCGATACTAGATGGCGACATTTTAAAATATTATGCCTAAAATATTACTCTGATTTTTAATAAGATATATTTTGTTAATAATGTTTCACGGCACCCCTTTTTTTGCATAAGTTCTTTTGCTCTACGTAAGTAAGTATAAGTTTCTAATATGCTTTGGCATACCGGGTTTGGCATAAAATATTTTGTCATAATAGTTTATAGGCATAATTGGCTTTTGGCATACGGGTAATTAGGGCATAATTATCTTTTAGGCTAATTTGCCATAATCTCCATAGGCTATACATATCATATAACTATGTTGTCTAATAGTATTTAGGCATAACATTTTGAGAAGTAACAGAAACAAAATTAAGTTATTTTTAAGCATTTATTTTAAATTATTCTAAGGGCAGGAAAGAAGTTAGGTTCGAGTTATTTTTTTTATGACCACCCGGCACGACTAAGGGCAGAAAAGAAGTTAGGTTCGAGTTATTTTTTTTGTGACCACCCAGAACGACTGAGGGCAGAAAAGAAGTTAGGTTCGAGTTATTTTTTTATGACAACTCTGAACGACTGAGAGCAGGAATATAGGTATATTTATTTATTTTATAACGAAGATCATATCGAATATCCATGTTGCGCCAATACTGGTTTATGTTGGGAACTCTATCCTTGAAGTTTTTGACCAATATGTCTACTTGGGTCAGTTAAACCATATTGGAAGTTCCAGCCTCAAGGATGAGGTCTTTTGTCGAATGCGACTCGGCTGGGCAGCGTTCGGGAAGCTCCGAAGTGTCTTCTCGTCCGAAATACCTCAGTGCCTAAAGACAAAAGTGTGTTACCAGTAATGACTTCGGGTCCGAAACGTGGTCCCTTATACGGGCCTCATAAGAAAGCTCAAGGTCTTTCAAAGAGCTATGGAAAGGGCTATGCTCGGTGTTTCTCTGCAAGATCGAATCAGAAATGAGGAGATTCGTAGAAGAACAAAGGTCACCGACATATCTGAGCGGATTAGCTCTTTGAAGTGGCAGTGAGCGGGGCACATAGCGCGCAGAACCGATAGCCGATGGGGCAGAAAGGTTGTCGAATGGTGACCACGTACCCGCAAGTCCAGCGTCGGAAACCCACCGACTAGTTGGTCGAACGACCTGACCAAGGTCGCAGGGAAGCGCTGGATGCAGGCCGCTACTAACCGCTCATTTTGGAAATCCTTGGGAGAGGCTTATGTCCTGCAGTTGACTTCTTGCGGCTGAAATGATGATGATGATAAATAGACAGATGTCACGTTTGTAGATCCTATAAAACGACTGGCATCGACCACTCTGCTCTCTTGCTCCTTACTGACAGTACCTACCATTGTAAACATATATTTGAAATATACTAATTCCCGAATCTTCCCTTTTTCATTTGGGCACTTATTTATTAATTAAAGAAAATAAGAAATGGTGAAAAAATTCCACGCGGGCAGGACTTGAACGGCGTCTAGATCTCAGTACGATCTATGCGTTGCCAATTACGTCACCACGCTTCTAGCCCCAGCGCCCAATTTATCCACCATATCCTTCAAGTTCTTCCCGCGTGGAATTTTTTCACCAGTTCTTATTTTTTTTATTTAATAAATAAGGTAAAATAGCATTGTGAATGCAAAATAAATCCCATATAAACTACCTATTTAACACCCCAGATGGCGGCACTCTGTCGAGAGGTATTTTTGACAGCATTTGTCTAAATCCACCAAACATAAAAATGGATTATTTGGATTTCAAGTGGAGGGCTCAAATTCAAACTCGTCGCATGTTCTATTTACTAATAAATGTCCATAAAGGCAGTTCTTCGGCAGTGCTGTACATCAGGTACATCGCGTTTTGACGACCGACGGTCTAATAAAATTGGTCTACTAAAGTGACATTGCCCACGTCACTGCTCCCGACTCTTACAATTTAGGAACTTTCAAGGCAACAGTGAATGGCATTATTTGAGTTTGCGTGTATCAGCCTAGATCTAATCGATGCTTCCCATCAGGCAAGATAGAGGTTAATGACACTCAATCGATTTATTAAAAAAAAATCATGTTACTCGCAGATGTCAGAAGTGGCGCAAGGTGGCGCCACGGTGTTCACCCACCTCGGCATCAGCGTGTTTCCGATCAAAGGAGCGGCGTTGTTCTGGATGAACCTGCATCCTTCGGGAGAAGGGGACATGTCCACTCGGCACGCGGCCTGCCCGGTACTGCGTGGCTCCAAGTGGGGTGAGTATAACAAGTATTTGGCATAGTTCACACGACCTCTCCATCTTTTACGTCGTCATCATCAATTACGTCGCACTAATGTCATTGACATTTTAACCCCTATCCTTGTCACATTTGTGTGACCTCTAGTGTGACGTCACATTTTTTTTTTTTATTAAAGCTAACGTGAGATTTTTTTTTTTCTTAGTCGTCCCAGTCCGCACTGTCGCAGTGCGGACTGGGACGACTGAGGAAGACGGATTGAAACATGTCGGCCTGTAGCTGACTTCATACGTGAGTGACCCGTATTTTACATATATTTTTTTTTATGTTAGGAAGATTATCAACAACGGTAACAAATTAACTACAATTAGGGATGCCCGATCTGAATCGAACTTTTAGAAGATCGATACACGACAAAATTATCTGCCGATTTTTAGGGTTCCGTAGTAAACAAGGATCCCTTATAGTTTGTTTTGCCATGTCTGTCTGTCTGTCCGTCCGCGGTTTTACTCAGAGACTATAAGTACTAAAAAGCTGTAATTTAGCATGGGTATGTATATATTACTCAATAGCTAATAAAAAAAAACAACTTATAGCAAAAACTGGTACAGAAACTTTATTATATCCCTGAAATGCGCCAAATGTTTACATTCACGGAGTCAAAAAAATTGAGCGACAGCGTTTTGTATCGTTAAAATATAACCCGACTAATGAGAATTGGTCTTTAGTTTCGTATTACCCGTATAGTAATTTAAGTCAATTGTATTTGGTTAACTCATAATATTGTCGCTAGGTAACTCCAACTCAGTAGAAGTTTATTGATGTACCTAATTTATAGCTTCTCGTGGCGTGAGTTTAGTATATTTACTGAAGTTGAAAGGAAAACTATCAGAGCTGAGTACTAAGTGCAAACTAAAAAGTTATAGGCAACCAAATTATAAAATGTACTGGAAAATGTAAAATTTCATACAATTTGTGAACAAAGTGTGAACAGTGTGAACTCAAAGTTGTCATTTGTAACTACGGAACCCTACATTGCGCGTGGCCCGACACGCACTTGGCCGGTTTTTTTTAATCGATTCAACAGTATGCGATCTCAGATCGTATGCCTGGAAGATCGTATCATATGAAAAAATCGTACATACATACATACATAGTATCACGTCTTTATCCCTCACGGGGTAGACAGAGCTTAAAGTCACAACGCCCAAAGACCTCGTTTAGCAAATTGATGGGCTTGTAGTTGGAAAACGAAATCAAAATTGTGATGAGTTGCTAGCCGCATCACACATCGACACCGGTGATCTGGTTTTTACGTGTGATGTCTCAAAAATTTTGTCCCCTCCCGCCGTATATCATACTCTGTCATACTTCTTTGACCCCCTCCCTTCTCCTAAACGTGTGATGTAATTTATGGATAGCCCCTAACGCAAAAGATGTTGCTCTCTGAAGGCTTAATTGCCATTCATTCTTACTTCGTTCGCTCTCATTAGTTCCCTTGAGGTTTTGCATGCAATCGCAGTCCATCGGGTATATTACTGTTCGCTCCCTTTCCAAGCCTTGCGCAAGTAACGCCCAATGCCGAGGTCTTTCCTCCTGAGAGCCCTTTGATGATATTGCCGATCCGCACCGATCCAGAAACCAGCCGGTTTTGATGCTCAACGGGATGTTTGGGTCAAATTAAACCGATTCCGGGCAGGATACGGACGGTCCAACCACCATCTACACAAATAGGGACTTAGCAGGGCAGTAGACCAAACTTTGCGGCATATTGCCGAATAGCGCCCACTACATCGTTTCCCGGAGGACTGAGCGAACTCACTCTTTGACTCCGAAAAGAATTCTTGCAGTAGGTAAACTGCCATACGTAATGATGGTGATATCGAATGAGACTCTGACATGTGACTCCGTGACTTGCAGTGTGCAACAAGTGGCTGCACCAGGTCGGGCAGGAGCTGCTGCGGCCGTGCGGGCTGCGCTACCAGGGCGAGGACTTCCTGCACAAGGTGCCCCGCGCCGAGCCCAAGACCGCGCGGTAGGTGCTGGTGGTAAGCTCGCCTACTACTTGCACTGCCTAACAGAAACGCGGAATCTACTGCTACTATATGTGAACATCAGAACATAAGCACGTAACTAATGACGTTTTTAGTCTCGTGTTGTCTTTGTCATGCCAGTTGATAGCGTTTTTATTTTGTAGAATTTTATATATTTTTATCTTTCGCTTATTCTTTCGCGCCCAGTGTCTAGTGCGTACTCCCCAAAAACCATGCCATATTTTTCTTGAGGTCCATTTCCATTTGATAGAATTATATCTTTCGCGAGGTGACATACCGTATTAAGAAATAATAAGTAAATATAAAATTCTGAAAATTCAGCAGCCTCCATCACGAAAATCTCCCTATCGTTTAAACGTCTCGACCGATATTATAAAACACGTCGGATCTATCGCTAGAAAACTATTTAGTAATAAAAAAACCTGTATACAAATCGGTTTACCTGTTTAAGAGTTACGGTCCACAGACAAACACTTGCAACCCTTACGTAGCGGTGAATTTTATAACAACCCTCTTTTTGCATCGGGGTTTGAAAATCGTGACTCCAATACCAAATCTGAACTGTTCCCTAGCGAAAGTTCTTCAATATCATGAACTAGGCATACTTAATAAGTATTATTTAGCATTTCTGTTATGTGGTGTATAGTCGATACCAGGTAATGTTTTAATAGCGGATATTGACTCGGAGGCGCTCTATTAGAGCAACGTCAGGCGTACGTTGATACGAACTAACGTCAACTGTCCTGCCTTAGGCAAACTTGACATAGTTCAAAGCCCGCTATTGACACGCTAATTGGCATCTTATACTTTAGTATGAGTCCTATTAGAAAAACTTATTAATTCATGTATTTAGGGATGAATGAGTATGTATGAATTTGATAAAAAGAAAAGTGCAGATTTTGACATAAATAATATAATAATACTTAGTAATACAAAAAGCGAAATAATGTATTGGCTTTTCCTTCAGGAAACCGTTTTTGTTTATTTTCATATAACATAATTTTTTATTCTATTTTTATTAAGTGTTATTTTGCTTTTTGTAATATTAGTTTTATACCTATACAATGCCATAAAGTAAAATATTTAGTATGTATCAGTTTGTTACTCACATATTAGGTCTCTTGATACAACTTTCTTGGGTGACTTTAAAAACGATAAAATCTCATCATAATTTTTAAAGTCCAGTTCAATAAAAGCGTAATGAGCTAATTTGCCCTTTTTATAGATATTACCTATATTAAGTTTAACAAATTAACTGAACATACGAAATTTAAAGCTATAAATAAAAAAATTGGTACTTATTATTATATCAATTTTATAAAAGATGAAAACTAGACTACTATAGACATGTCTTTGCCACGTAAATGCTTAGTAAGGAAAAGTTACCACGTTCATTTAAGCGTTTTAATTCTTATTTTTTTTATGTAGTTTCACTTGATTTTTACTGAGTCATAGATAATTTTTATAAACGCGAATATACAAATTAGGATTTTAAGCCTCATTGATAAATACTTAATAACAATTTATTGTCTTACTCTTATATAGGAGTACAAGTCTTTAAAGTAATTTTGCAATGCCGTCAGACAAGTCTATCAATTTTCAACAATTATATTTTAAGTAATTTCAATAAATGTCGTTGCTTTTTCAAAGTCTATAATTACCTATATAAAAATAAGTCTAAAATAAATATATTTAGAATAAGTGTAAAACCGAGGACACATAGAGTGAATCTAACGCAGAACATACCAAAGTATTGACGTTTAAATAATAAAAAATTAAATAAGTAAAAATTAAAAACATAATTTCGGTTGATGCCTTAAATTTTGCTGACTTTGATTTTTATAAAAGTTTTGTTATCCTCCAAATAAAGTTGTGCGTGATTATGAGTACCTAAAAACTCCGATTCTGAAGGGCCGATCAAAATTAGCCCTCTTAAGTCGTGTTTTCAAAAAATGTTAAGGGTAAACTCAGTTTCTTAGTGTTTCCTCAATAATATTACGACTAAAAAGATCTTGCCAAAAATGACAATGTAGAATAAATATAGAATAAACACATTATAATATTCTATAGGCTGGTTAATCACATATCGGCTACATACTGATAGATTCTAAATGGTCTGCTGGTATAGCGCTTAACTGAGTTTGTTCCTATAGGTATAGGAGCGGCACGGGAGGGTGTGTTTTTTCAAGGACCTTATATATTGGTAGAAGGACTGAGTACCCATAGAAACTTTTGGCATAGAAAGAGACGGAAATACTACAGGTTGGTGTCACACCCGCACATACAGGTCAGTTACCGAAAGCTGGCGCGTTCAAGACATTCACACATTGCGCTTGTGTAGTGTCTGTGCATAAGCGCGCGGAGTGACGTCGCACTGCATGCGCATAATGAAATATCAGCCCGTCTCTTTCTCGCGCGGTCTACTTATGAGTATGAAGGGGATAATTATTGTTTTGCTTTTGCTACTGTTTATATATACAGCGTGGTCTTTAGCGTCAGTCACGTGTGATCGACTTGTGACGCGTGTGATTATTTGCCTACTTGGAGGATAGTATAAAATGCCTTCTGAAAGAATAGGTTCCGTAAAACTTTTACAGGACATCTCGTGAAATAGTGTACAATGTTTTTAACTATTTCATGCATCATAATAAAAAAGAGTGATTGTGGAGATTTTGAAACAAAATCATTTATTGTTAAACATACTGTATAGTGAAATTGCATAAGTGTGAGTACTGTGAACGTGCCAGCTTTAGTTAACTAACCTGTATGCAATTGTATGAAAAACTATAGATATAGTTACGTGTATAGGTATTGTGTATAACTTGCCAGCGGGACACCGACCTGTAATATTTACATCGGTCAACCATAAATCTTTGTACGGAATTATGCTCTCTATTTTAAGAACAATAATTTTAAATATCGTATATCAGAAATTGAAACAGTTCTATCAGGGTACTAAGGAGAAGACGCTACACTATACAATGTGTTAATGAATAAGCGCAAAACCTCAGACACCCCAATTTATTTTTATTATAAAAGAATTATATAAATTATTAAATTTAACTTTGGCGGATTATTTACGAAGATATTAGCTTTTTTGTTTTCTTGTCCTTGTTGCAAATTAAAAAGTCTATGGTACTTACGCGCGATCGGGTGACGTTGCCACTTCGGGTGCCGCCGCCGAGTTTGTGATAGAAAGTCAAGGGGTATAGTTGAAGTTTGCCTAAGTCAATTTTGCAAATAGATTTTAGTGGACTTTATAATATAACATTTTTGTAGTTTGGTGTTATAAATGCTCGTGGTCATTAACAATGTGAAATAGTTAAAGTGGACTGATAAATAGACTGGTATAGATTTGCCATCAGAAGCTCCCACGAGGCATCAAAGAGCATACGCCATCTTTGATTCTACTTGAAAAAACTTTACAGTACAACACCGATACTGTATCTCATTATACTGGTCATTGGCAGAATCACTGAAATCTCGGTGGAAGCCATAATATAAAACAGAAGAAAAACGAAGAGTTAAGTAAACATCAAACACGGCGTAACTAAAATATTTCTATGGTTATTAAAATATGACCCCTATTTTTTATTTTTGGAACCGATTCGTCTCGATTCTGAACAAACTAATTTCAGGTTTTGCGCTTTTTTGTTAACACGTTGTATAGATGGTTTATTTACATCAAATGACTTTACATTTGTATTCGGGTGTAATGTATAGCGAGACAGTTCATCGGATAAGTAACATGTTACCTTTCCCCTGCCGCTACATCAGGAACAGTTAAGTGCTAGGCCTTATAGTTGATATAGTTGATATATCCGTGAATAACCTGTATGTTGTTTATTTATAATAACTAAATGCTTAAGTATTTATAATTTATTAAAAATCGAGGAGGCTTATATATACTATTCATGCCAATTAACCCAGTGAAAAGTTCAAAGAATTTATATTCAAACTAGAATTGATTTTGAAAAACCTGAAGCTTTTGTTGAATATCGAGAGAGGAAGGATAGAGTTCAGGAACAAAATTTCTGTGTCCCTCCCTCTCTTACAAATGCGAATCTATGGAGCCATGACGGGATTCTAAAGTATACTGTATAAGACGATGGTATATTGTAATGTAATTCAATTATGCTAACTTTTTAGAATATATACCTGCTTTGTAACAATTGATTGAAAATGTACATATAAAAGGTATATTAAATTTATTATTTTCAACGGAAGCTATTAACTTTAACGTTGCAAAAATGACCCAAGTAAAAACGCCGAAAGAATCTGTTTTAACAGAATTCTTTGCCTGTATAATGAGGTTCAATTTTAAAAATAATATCTAAAAAAAGGATTTTGCATCTTTGCATTCTAAATTGAATATAATATCTTTGATTTATTTAATATTGCGCTAATACGCGGCCATTAAAAAGCATTTATTAAGTAAAATTAAAATCTCATTTTTGTTTAATACATAATTATAAGCATGCTTAAGTAATGCAGTATTTAACTAAGTACCCACAAAAATAGAGTAAGCACAATACAATCAGTATGGTACGAGTATTACAGATCCTTCAAATTAATTTCAATCCCGAAAAAACTAGGTAATAAGAACAAACACGATTAATGTATAACCCATTTCCTTTACTATATATTTTTGTAATAACAAGGCGAAGTTTTGATAGCTTTAGACCCTTAAGGCGCTGCAACTCAGGCGCTGCCGTAAAACGTCTAGTTTTTCGTCGCGCAGCTAGCCTTATTTTTAATGGAATACTAGTATGAAAAAAAATGAAGTGCAGTTCGAAGATCAAAATAAAGGATTACATAACAATATTTTCAAAAAAATATTTAAAACCTATCAAAATAAAATAGCAACAAGCTATACCCAGCAAAGGTTTCGTCGCGAATTACTCGATTCAGCGACAACTACCAACTTTTTTACATCTATAAAAAGTATAACATAATAAGCATAAGGGTAACCTAAAAATAATACAATATTTGGTTATATTTATTGAATAATTTAAATTAAATTGAAAAAGACTACCGAACTGACAGACACGCGTTTGAACTGATATCACCTACCGGTATCGCCACTTTTAACCTTATTTCATTACGAGTACGTACTATTATCGCGCTATTACCAGTACTTACTATTATTATTAGGTGCTACAGCGCCCTAAAGGTGTGATTCAGCCCGTCGATATGAACAACTTTTACTATCGGACCAATACTAGAAAAAAAATTACATTTCCATATAAAATAAATATAATTTTTTATTAGTTTCCATCATTGGTCCCATATGAAAAGTTGTTCATAAGGACGGGCTAAATAACCCCTTTAACCTCTTGGTTGCATAAGCACTGATCAGTGCTCTACGGAAATCGCCTAATTGCCAGGCGAACGAATTTTCAAAGTTTTCTTTAAAATATTATGTCATTAGGCAAAAAATTTCGAATATTCCGCAAGTTCGAAATTTTCGCTGTTTTCCGCAAGACAAGAGTTAAAAGGGTCGAAAGCGATCACAATTTCGCCATGTATAGAAGACGACAAGGCCAACCTACCATGAAAATCGGTCTAGTTTCAGACTAGATGAATAGGTATGAAAAAAATTGATGGATCTATAATTCCATACTCGATTTTAGTAGCCATGATGCATTTTTTACCAATAGGATAAGTTTAGTTTAGTTTAGATTTATTACAATTGAAAAATGTTATGTTTCTAAATGCGTATGCCATTCATTTTATTAACCGACATACAAATGTACAAATTATTTATGTATTGATATAATAAATGAGACATAATGATCTGAAAGTTTTATTTTAACATAATACTCTCTCATATTTTTTTCCTTCTATTTAGAAATTAGCTATGCCATATTCATAACTATAGTCAGATTAAATTATGTAGTGATAACATTTTATGATAAATCAGTTGGACCAAACAAAGCTTCCAAAAAATAGACAATCTTGCTGACATTCTTTCGATTGGTATAAAGTTTGATCAGTTAACAAATAATTATAATTAACAAAAATAAATATCCTAGATATTTTTAAGCACATGATGTCATTATGCAACATACAAAACTTAAAACGAATTATAAGTACCTACAGTCCGAATTGAACTTTATGGCTGCTCGGAAATTATCTGCGAGTTGCTCAGCACGCGCCCCGCTGAACCCGTGTATTCCCGTTGGCCCCATGATTTTCGTCCCAAGTTAAAAAATTCCTTTCCCGTTGACCCCATTGTTCACATAGGCAATGGGGCCAACGGTAAGTTAAAATTTCACGTATCGTTGCCCACTTACCAAATATTGCGTACTGCGCATCGACTCGCAGGATGTTCCGAGCCGCCATCAAGTTAGATTCGGACTGTAAATATCTAACATTGTCATGTCAAAATAATTTCAATTTGTAAACCAATCATAATAATACTAACTTACTCAATTCCGTGTTTTTTCTTACGAGAATCTTCTTTCTTGACCGCAGTGAGGAGAGCAATTTAAGACAACAAAAACGTTACATATAGAATTAAACGTATACTGTACATAACATTCCTGTTGTTTATACATTACCCAAAACCTCGTCGACACAGCTGCAGCAGCCGGTACGGGACGATCGTTAGAGTATTTCAGAACAAACAAAGTAAGTACATGCATGTTTTAGCTTTAGCATTGCACACTACTGTGTTTGCTACGAAACACTCTCGCTGGATTCATTTTTCTGTCTTCTTTTTCTTTCTTCCAAAAATACTAACACGCAATAAACACTGAAATCGCAACAAAAAGTCTTATTAAATACAAACTAAAGTATATGCTGTTGTACCTTTAACTTCTATACGCAAGGCAACAAAATAATGTAGATTTTGATTTGAGATAATAAAGCATCAAAGAGAAACAAGGACTACATTCATACCTGAATTACCGTCTCATAATGTAAACCTAAATTTATAATTATTACGGTTATTTATTTTTATTAGTTTCTCACTATTCTCTATATGTTTCTCAGTAAGTTCGCGAAGGTATAAGAATATACTGTTGTTTTTGGATAAATGGAGCAGTGAAGTTCCGTTTTGGCCGTAGTCAATTGCGATTATTTTCAGTATTTATAAGTTAGTTTCTCAAAGAATAGA
This sequence comes from Rhodophaea formosa, assembly GCA_963082605.1. NCBI lineage: Eukaryota > Metazoa > Arthropoda > Insecta > Lepidoptera > Pyralidae > Rhodophaea > Rhodophaea formosa. The sequence goes on along the minus strand of OY720216.1, from coordinate 3,978,179 downwards.
TTAGAGTTTCTCGTTATGTTACTTACGAAAAAATTTTTTTGTTTTCATCAATGAAAAGGTTCCTCTCAAAATAAGTTCCTATTAATCTTTTTAGGAGCGACAGTAAAAATGTATTAACTGCTAAAAATACTGTTATCTTTCTGCTGGCGCTCAAAATCACAATCATAACAGCCAGCTTTCCGTTTCACAAAGAATAGCTCTTTGTTTTAAGGTCAATCTGAATGGAAGGCTCTCGTTACTTCCCCGTATTCCACATTCACGGAAACGACTATAAAGCTTTGGTATCCATGGTGGAATGGGTTTCCAGAGATGGCAGAACAATGGCGTTTTTTCCATGTATCTGTAAAACTCTGGTTAACAGCAGTGATTGATATGCGTAAACAATGATTGGGACATTGTAAATAGTACAGGCGTATGTAGCAGGCTTTTCTTAGAAAAACAACTTCAATGCTCACTACATTTTTATGTATGGGTTGATAACAAATAGAATACAAAACCGTTAGTAACCGTTAAGGAGGCACCCTAGGCACAGTAGCGACGCCAATCATTTTATTCCTAATACTTTACAAATATAAAAAAATTCAAGAATGTAAATCATAGAAATAACTTGAAGTATTTTTGGAATCATGTTTTAATATTATGAGAATCAGTCATTAAGAGAAAACGTGATTACCGCCGGTAATCTGATTCTCATAATTCTCACTGATTCTGATAATATTAAACGGGATTCCAAAAATACTTCAGGTTATTTACTAGTGCTTATATGATTTACATTCTTGAATTTCTTTCTATTTGTAAAGTATTAGGAATAAAATGATTGGCGTCGCTACTGTGCCTAGTGTGCGGCCTTAAGGGGGCTTAAGGCGGCCTTAAAAGGATTATGAACGATGTTGAACTAAGCACCTGAAATTTTATTTTCTTCATGTTGCGACATATAGAAGTAAATACTTTGCAATATAAGATATATATATTATTATAACATAGATAATTATTTGTATTTTCGCGGATCCTATTAAAGCGATTTTGCGGGCCCTGTGGCTCCGCGGGTCAAACTTTGGGAATGGCTGTCCTAATGCATCTTTACCTTTTATCAAACAAAACAAATCCTAATCCTAACTTCCTAACTAATATTGTAAATGTTTGTTTGTTTGTTACGCTTTCACGCCCTATCTACTGATCCGATCATCATGAAATTCATTTATTCATCATTTCATATACATAGGTTAGGGTACTGAGAAGGACATAGGCTATATATCACGTGGGAAAAGCCACGGGTAACAGCTAGCATTTCATATTTGACAGTTTTAGAAGATTTTAGATACCTACGCCTTATTCTTCTTCTGACATGTCACAACTCATCATATCAGGCAGTGTAAATCTTTATAGGACCACAATCGTATATATTAACTCCACCAAGCGGTCATATATAATATATATAATATCATATATATATCATACTAGCAGCCCTGCCCGGCTGCGCCCGGGCATGTATTATAACTTAAAACCTTCCTCGTGAATCATTTTATCTATTGGTGAAAACCGTATGAAAATCCGTGGAGTAGTTTTTGAGTTTATCGCGAACAGACAGACAGACAGACGCGGCGGAGGACTTTGTTTTATAATATGTAGTGATAGTGATATAATAAAATGAAAAATATTTTTAAGAAAAGTAGATAACAATATAGTCGGATATTATAAGATTAGGAAAGTATATAAATAAATAAATATATACGGACAAATTACACAGATTGAGCTAGCCCCAAAGTAAGTTCGAGACTTGTGTTATGGGATAATAACTCAAGATACTATATTTTATATTAAATACATATATAGATAAACATCCAAGACCCAGTTGACCTGACCGGGAATTGAACCCGGGACCATCTGTGTCGCAGGCAGGCATGTTGACCGCTGCGCCACGAAGCTCGTCTATATATACATATATTGTAATTAAACTTAATAAAACTAATGGTTAAAAATAAAAATCTAGCAGCTGCGTTCTGCGCGAGGAATAAGCCAGCCTTCTTGACACCATCAAGCCATATTGGCCTCTTAATAAAAGTTGCTATACATTTGAAGCCTAAGTATATTATGTACTGTAATCTTATTTATTGATAGTTTAAGTGTATACTTATCAAACTTCTTCTACTAATTTCAATTGACAATTTAAGTACCTACTTCAGCTTTCAGCAGTTGTCTTTATCAGCTAGATGCTTAGTACATAATCAGAAATAATTTTCAAATTCCACTCTTTGTGTAAGATTCTCAATGGAATAACAAACAAACAATTACAATGACATCCAAAAATTGTTATTTTGATAACAATTTTTGAATATCTTTGATTTATCAAGCTTAAAAAAATGCAAGTCTTTAATATTTACCGTCAACGTAACTTGTTAATACACAAGTTACGTTGATATTCCTGAATTTATCACGACTACAAAGTTGGATCTTGTGGTTTTTGGACATAAAAGTCTGAACCTTTGGGTTCCGTTTTCAGACCTGGGTAAGGAGCCACCATGCAACTTGTAGTGAGTATTACTTAGTTTAACTGAGATGATCTTAAATGCTTAGACCCCAAGACACAGATTTGCATGCTTCCTATCTGAGTTACTAGGTACCATATACAAGTCAAGGTTAGCCTGGTGTACCAACTCATGATGAAGTGAGATAGTTAGAGGCCGAGCTCTAAGCACCAGTGTAGATAGGAGGTAAACCTATGGAACATTCTGTTTGAATAGGTACGACGGCAGCTGAGAAATATCTTGAAGGTCAGGATCTGCATCCCCCAAGTCGTACAACCCTGCGGAAACAATATTTGGCATTTTTTTATGATATAGGCAAACGAACGAGCAAGCGGGTCACCTGATGGCAAGTGATCACCGCTGCCCATGGACAACTGCAACTCCAACTTAAATGCAGACCACCGCCAGACCAGTCTTGATTCACCATGATCAAGTACTTACCGATAATAAGTTGAGCCTAAATCGTAAATGTGATTTAAGTAAGTAGGTAAAGTCGCGTTACGGGTTCGTCTACCCAAAGAGGCATCGCGTAGATTTAGAAGCGCAACATTCACGCCCAGACTTGTATTTACGCTTCATTTTTTTCGATCTCAGACGGAATATGAGCACTACGCTGTTAAGTTAAAGGTGAGTTTGCCATATAAAATCATTTCGCTTCAACTCTGCACTGGTATGAATTGACCCTAACGTGACCGGTAAAAACTGCCAAATTAAATAATGTACCAGCACGAATTCTGATATATAATGGCCTTAAATCACTCAAGACTTTAATAATCTAAATATAAATATACTTATATATGGACAAATCACACAGATTGAGCTAGCCCCAAAGTAAGTTCGAAACTTGTGTTATGGGATACTAACTCAACGATACTCTATTTTATAATAGATACGTATATAGATAAACATGCAAGACCCAGGTCAATCTGTAAAAGATTAATTTCCATTTTGACCTGACCGGTGATCGAACCCGGGACCATCCGTGTCGCAGGCAGGCGTGTTGACCGCTGCGCCACGGAGCTAAGATAATATATTGTGATATTTAGAAGTGTAAGTTAACTAGAATAGGTTCTGTAATCTGTGATTGTACCAATTGAAATAAAAAAAAATATTTGACTAGCGCACCCCGGGCTTTCTTGCACTTGCACCACACCTGATAATCTAATCAGAAAAAAGACTCAGCTGAGAAGGAAGGAGTTGAGTTATTCTCTTGTTGAGTAACTAAGTGAGTATTCAGTATTCAATTAAATTTCCTTTCGAAGTTCCCTCAGCTACTAAGTGGAATATGTATAACTACTTATCTTCTAACGTTGTAAAGTTGAAATACGGACTCAGGATAACGGTGACAGACCCAGGAGGATTGTGGTTGCCTTCAAGCCTTATTAACTTATTTTGAGCTTTACTCAATAGTTAAAGTAAGTACCTATACATGCGTCTGGAACAGTTAAGACCCGAAGACACTTTATATCCTCATAATGTAACCACACATTACGATCAATTGTCTACTGTAAGTATATCAAAGTGAAGAAGCAGCAGCATAGATGATTCCGAAGTAACCCGAGCACCAAGTCAAATCATACCTGTTCTTACTGTATTTAGACTTTAATATATGAGCCCTCATAAATCAAGTTGTTTTGCAGTTTAGATGAGTGGAACACATAAATACTATTCGAATTGAATTATCTTGCTTTCTTGAAAAATCCTGGTGATGAACCCGACTGGTTGCTATGTCCACAAATACTTCTAACTTATTTAAGTGAACCATTACTTATACTCATTAATTAGATAAGGAAAATGTATTTACCACATACAGCTAGAAGTCAGTCACTACACAATCACTATTGACTTTCTCACTTGTCAAGGGACGGTACCAAACTGATCGAGCTGCACTGGCGATGGTAACGATGTAACCGGAGGCCTCAGTGTAAACATCCACGGAATGGCAGGCCAGCTGACGGCACAGCTAACTTGACACGATAATGACGTGACCACCTAAGTAGCTACACTTTCTAAGTATTGGCGTAATGGGTTTCGTCGTAGATGTCGAGCAAGGGAGTTGGCTTAGCGGGTATTTACCTACGTTGCTTTAGATCTCCGTTCTGGATTTGTTACCTGAACGCGCAATATCTCTATACAAACGGAAAAAGAGAATTGTGGCAATATTTCATTATCTTAATATAAAATTAAGCATTCAATTCTATTTGAGCTTTTTTTTTACCATTCTTGACTCGGAAATACGGCTGACTTGTGCCAATACTAAACTAAAAACCACACTTGGAAAAATCATTTGGGTGCCATCTTTATAACTTGCAAATAGCCATTTAATAAATAAATGATGGCTTCTAATAAATAAATAATTTACTACTGTGACTAGTGCTGTAGTTATTGTAGAACGAGAGAAGGCTCTATTAATTGATTTGAAATCTATACATACTAAGTAATATAATAAAGAGGAAAGATTTATTTTTGTTTGCAATGGATTAACTTAAAAACTAATTAAACGATTTTATAAATTGTTTCACTTAAAAAAATATCACCGGATGACATAGTAACGTATCATCATCAGGTACTTTTTAGTCTCCACTGCAGGAGCACGACCCTCTTTGTACTACCGAAGCTATTTGATAACCAGAGCAGTCAGAGGATTTGGCTTACTCTCTCCACGCTGGCCAAACGAGTTGGAGAGGTCTGTTTGATGTTTATAAGCTTTGTTTAGCTTGTGTTTCCTAAGTCGCCTTCTACGACATCCGCGGGAGGACTTGGATAACGTATAGTCTAGGTATAAACGCACAAGAAACTATTAAATTCTCAGTGGATCTACGTTAAGTATATCAAACAACTCTTGATATAAATATTTTGATTACCTCTATGGCCTAGTGGTCATCATGCCAGACTGTCACACCGCAGGTCCCGGGTTCGACATATCGTTATCTATTTATCGCATCGTTGAGTTAATATCCCGTAACACAAGTCTGAACTTATTTTGGGGCTAGTTCCATCTGGTAACTATTAGATGTAGGTACGAGTACTTTCAGCTATCGATATTCTTAGATGCAATGGATCATGAATAGATCAAGGGTCATGGCCCCCCTTCCCTGGATCCGCCCTTGTATATATGTGAGTAGGTAGAGTATATTAGATTAGCCATAATAAGTCTCATAGTCAGCAGAAAATCTAGAGGGTTTTGTAAGGATTATTAGGGTTGATAAGAATTTTTGTTTTCAGTATTTTTAAGTGTCCCGTATAAAAAGGGCCATAAAATAATTTTATAAATTGGCCATTAACCAAAACCAAAGGTTTACGCCAAAGACAACAATCAGGCACCCAGCACGTGCGGTGATATTGTTTTTCAGCTGCGGAATCATCGGAATTATTAAACAGGACGGCCGATTGGAAATGCTGTTTGTGTTGTTTCTTTTCAACCGAATTGTTTGTGGCGATGTCACGCGTACATACAACAATTTCTTTGGAAATATCTCTCTTGTTGCTCTTCAGCATAGCACGGCGCAGCAACGCGCAGAGGAAGTAATACAGGATATACTCTTATTAAAATAAAGAAATAAGATATGGGCAAAATTCCACGCGGTCAACATTTGAACGGTATTCTTTAGACTTCGTACGTCTATGCCTTAATAATTATGCAACTGCGCTTCCTATCCTACACGTCGAATCTAAGTCATCCCATTCTTCTTATACGCATTATTGCTTGCGTCACCTAACAAACTACCCAACTTTTACAAGTGTGGCCGATGGGGGAAAAAGGTTCTTGAATGGCGATCACGTACCGGCAAGCGCAGCGTTGGACACCCACCGACCAGGTGGTCGGACGACCTGATATGGTCCCAGGAAGGCGCTGGATGCAGGCCGCTTTTAACCGGTTGTATTGGAAATCCTTGGGGGAGGCCTATGTCCAGCAGTGGACTTATTGCGGCTGAAATAAATAAATAAATATAAATAATTAAATAATAAATAAATAAATACGGACAAATCACACATATTGAGCTAGCCCCATACTAAGTTCTTAAGTAAGACTTGTGTTATGGGATACTAACACAACGATACCATATTTTATAACAAATACATATATAGATAAACATCCAAGGCCCAGGTCAATCTGATAAACATCGTTTTTCATCTTGACTTGACCGGGGATCGAACCCAGGACCATCCGTGTCACAGGCCGACGTGTTGACCGTTGCGCCACGGAGCTCGTCTTCGATCGGTCTCATATGCAAAAGTTGTTGTTTATGATGTTAGATGTCTACTTAGTCCTGCGCGGTTGTCGGTGGTTCACAAGTAACCCTGTAAATGAAGGTTAAATTTGATCCCCCCATAATACTTAAATCTCAATTGAAGTGAAGATCACTAATACCGAGCTTCATCAGCTTTTTCTTCTCCACTTGGCACGCACGATCTACTACCCTACCTACCTACTTGGTTGTCATACCTATTTTTTCTTTTCTTTTTATCAGGATCTAGGTCTAAACAATTTTGTTATGAATTTATCGGTGTCGAAAACTCTGAATGGTTCAGCTATTCAAGAGAAATAGCTAAACAAAGTAATAAAATGCATAACATCTAACCTATAGATTGTCACCAAACAGTTAAATAATCTAGTCTTTATTCAATGCGAATTGCTTAACCTTATGTAAATACAGACCACCGAACAAGAAGTATTACATAAGTACTTAGTTGCAATCATTTAGTAAATCAGACAAAAAGTGAAATGTCTAATTTGGTGTACCTATTAATCTGCTATCACTTGCTTATAGATAGCGCCAGAGTTTTATTTACAAATAAATTCTAATCTACAGAATTATTTCTATGCAAGTCATTAATTGGCTGTCTTTAATTAAAACACGTGTTATATTTGCTTCAGAGAACCGAACTTAATTATTATCATTGGCTGCGTAGAACGGCTAAATTTATTTTTATATCTATCCGTAGAAGATAGCGTGCAATTGGGGAGGCCTACGTATGTCCAGCAGTGGACGAGTATAGGCTGATGATGATGATCATGATGACGCGTAGAAACCTCTGTGCTGTGAAACGAATACCAGATCACTTTTTGTTTATTTTTGATTTTGTTTAAACTAGGTACCCACTTGATTAAATAAATATTAATCCGTAAGAATTATTTAATTGAGTAAAATTCTCATAATTGAATAATGGCTTACGTAGGTGTAGGTAGGTATGTAAATGATACAGGTGTATTTCTAAGAAAAAAGAAATACGTAGTTAATTCTCTAAAAAAAAATCTAATCAATGGAACAGTATGTATATCAAACTTCAGATCAGTAGTTTGCAAGATTTTAATGGACTAATGACTTTTTTTTTGACGAGCTCCGTGGTGCAGCGGTCAACACGCCGGCCTGTGACATGGATGGTCCTGGGTTCGATCCCCGGTCAGGTCAAGATGAAAAATGATCTCTTTCAGATTGACTTATCTACTTATATATGTATTTATTAAAAAATATAGTAGGTACCTATCGTTATACAAGTCTTACTTAAGAACTTACTGTAAGGCTAGCTCAATCTGTATGATTTGTCCGTTTATATTTATTTATTTATTATTTATTTCCTTTTGTCTGAAGACGAGTCTGATAATATGTCATGAAAAAAAAATTGTAACAAAAATGTTGAAAATGGACTAAGCGATGATTAAAAATTACCAAGTTCGGTACCTATTGCTAGTGTACCTAATTAGCAGATAGTTTTCAATGTTGCATGTCAGGTACTGAGTTACAAAAGCAACTTGAGAGCGAAGAGCGGAACCAAGGACGAGTTGATATTCAGCACTGTTCCTCATTCCACGTCAAGCCTTGACCCAAATACACAGGAACAAGAATTCTGTTTATTTTGTGACCCCGTCGCATATCGGGCGTTTTGTTTTGTTACCTTTTGGAAGTCCATTGTTTTTTTAACATTCTCTCATTTCATGGTGTCCCTAACATTTACAATGAACACTTTGAATTGAGAATTCTCTGCAATTTTTGAAAGGCCATGGTTTAATTATTGTTATTATTTAGGTCATATATTTATTAAAGCTTTAAACCTTGATGGTGACCTTATTTATCTGGAACGTTTCTCAGTAGCGTCCTCAGGTCCTCAGCCTTGTTGCGTCGGAGCTCGGGTTCCGTTATTATGATTAGTTTACACCTGCCTACTGTTTAGTTTTTTATGGCAAATTTTTAAATAGGGCCGGCTCTTCGGTGCCTTGGGTAGCTCCAGCATCGCAGACGTTTGTATTCACCTGTTAAAGTGCGCGCTGTGAATTGAAACCAGGGCCCAAATACCGGAGTTGCGTGTTACCACAGCATAAAAAAATATTTTTGCTTTCAATAGACTCAACATTAATATTTGTTTTCATAGAAACTGGAAAAAATCTATACCGTACATTGACAATGTCATTGTTGAAATTTGCAGTGATGCTCATAAAAATAAATAAATACACGCTGTAAAAATAAACATTTCACTGATAGTGTTTTATTTGACTAATATATTAATGGGTTTGTATCTTAAATACTTACCAATAGGTGCAATACCTAGTCACAAAACCTTGAATTGTAAAACAATTTTTTTTTCTATATTTGATAGTTACTGAATCGGAATTTGACATTCCTTAGTATTTTGTATATGCTTACTTATCATACCTATATCATTGCGTGTTACCCACTGTTAACACGCAACAGAATAACATAGAAAATGGTAGTCATGTGAAAATTGTTTAGGGCTAAATACGCAGAGACTACATTGTAGAGTCTACAATAAACTGCGACTGTCAGTCATTTAGAAAGAAAATCTTTATTCGACAAAATACATCTAAGAATATAGCATTAAAGCGGTCACGTAATTAATATCACTTTGTTATAGGCTGTTTGATTATTTTTATTTTAACAAAACTGGTTTGAGCCATTTGATAGACGTATATACCATATTATATTAGAGTTTGAGTTCATATTTGACTGTAATCAATGACATGCATTGACACATTTTGTCACTTTGAGTAAGAAGTGACTCAAGGTAATCTACTTCAACAGTTTTAATTAGATTTAGTTTTACTACCTAATGCTGTAATATGTTATTTAAATTTCGTCCACGGCTCCGTATGCGTCGATCCCCGGAAACAGTAACTTTTTCTGGGATAAAAATATAAATAGCGTTTGTGAATCTGGGTCATAAATATAGTAAGTAGTAGTCCGTTTGGGAGTGATTGAGTAACAAACATCCAGCTTTTGCATTTATAATATTGATGATGATGATAGGATAGGATATGAAAGTAGCATTATCGCACAAAAAAGAGTAAATAAAAAGAGAATAAGTGGATGAATCCAACCGCCCCTTTGGCCCTCCCAACAGCAGAATTCTAGATTACGAGATTCAGGCGCCAAGTATCGGGTGCTTCAATAAATAAATAACGAATTTGGTGTCGTTTTTATTGTTTTTAGATGATATACATCAAAAATAAAAATATAATATTTGGCATTGTGATCTTGAGTTTCTCATCGACATTAAAACATTAAAATTTATATTTGTCACTACATTCAACATTTAGTATAATATCATGATTTAAAACATCCAAAGTAAATACTGATCAAACATTTAACATATATTTCTATAATTTCTACGAGCTACACGGGGAACACAACATCTAATATTCGGGACGAAGAAGTCCTCTGATCAAATAAGAAGGTACATAGGTTGTAATAATATAACAAATAAATCAAAAGATAAGCCTTGACGCGCAGCAATACCCTGTATACATCTCACAACGATTCCAACCTCGATCTCTTAAAATAATACAATACTTTTAGTAAGAAAATAGTTATAAAAGAGGGTAAAAATATATTCAAAATATCATAGAGATTCTTATAAAGACACTAACATATTGTTCTACAGCAGAAATGTTTTTATCAGACTCTTAAGTTTTGTTAGGAATGTGCAGATCTTAAAGCTAAGGGTCCTACAAGTGTTTTACACTAAGGGTTGGGGCGTCTAACGACGATCTTACGCTACAACGAAATACAGAGACACTTAGTAAACATTAAACACTGAAAAATTGTAATTAGATACCGAGCGACATTCGAGTAACGTTCCTTGAGCTGACTTGATGAATATTGTGCCTTTACAACTAATTTATCAATACTTAATATTAATTATATTATGTCATATTTTTCAAAACATTTATAAAAGTCAAATGGCAAGTATAAGTAACAGCTTAGCTGATATATCACATAGTTGTGATGAAATTTAATAAATAATTAAGTACAACACTTTGCAAGTGATACTTTGCATAAAGAGATTAGGGCACAAATAACCTCTTTATCAGAATAACGAAAAGAAACAATAACAAAACGCCCCAAAATAATATTCTACAACCAAAAATGGGGAGAATTGCAATTAAATTTCATAATTGCGGAATTTGGAGATAACTTCAGACGGGGGCTCTTGGTTCCCCCCGCCCCAGCGCCCCCACAAGGCTGCACCGCCTTCAGAAGCCCGGCGAGCTGCTGAGTTGCTCGGGCCGAGGCTGGAGGGCCCAGAAGCGCGTCCAGACTCTCCTTCCAGCATGCGGTCTTTGGTGTTGGGCTTGGACCAGTGCATGGACTGCTGGACGTGTTCCTTCATACCCAGCCACTGCTTGTAGCCCATGGCGATTCCACTCTGCCTCCACTTGTCATACAGGGCCCGTTTGGATGGGTCACAAAGTGTCTCCTTAGCCTCCTATTGGGGAAAGAAGAAAAAGGTTTTACGATTATTTGAGAAATTATAAATATGGTGCGAAGATTAAAAAAAAAATATGCCATTCTAGCCATTATGTAAAAAAAAAAATATGTTAGACACATTTGGCGTGATTTGTTTCGTTAAGTTTGGTTTGGTTGGACCAAGATAATTTTAAAAACGTGGAGTTGAAAGACACCAAAGCACGACAACAACATAGGTAGGTAATTATGTGAAATCTGGACAACTGTCTGGAACTTTTAAAGACCCGTTTGATATCGCTCAAAAAATGTGACTGTAACTTTTAGATCTCAGAGTTTTTGGGCTAACAAGCTACTTATTGTTTTTTTATTGTTTTTACTGACGTGTCCATTTTTAGGAGTCTTCCATAACACTACATTTTTTTTTCAGGTTCGAAAAGCAAAAAACAAAAGACATACGTTTCTATTGAATAGATACCTATTCCTACCTAAATAATCAACGAGACTTGCAACTCAAAAAAAACTCCCTACGTTTAAGTTATCTCAAAGCTCACGAGTAAGTAAATCATCATTATTTCAAGTTAGTAAGAAATGTTTTGAAGTACACTAAATACCTATAACGAAATATATTTAATTTTTTTACGGACACTTTCCACCCAGACAAAATGCAAACTTGCGAGGTAACACTGAAGTCCGGGAGATACAAAAGAATATTGTAATTTCAACGTATTGTTTTTCATTTACCTTTAGTTGTTGAAACTTGGCCTCGGCTTCCTTGTCACCAGCATTTTTATCAGGGTGGTACTGAAGAGCCAGTACCTTGTACTCGGCAGTGATTTGTTCGACCTGCAAGAAAACCAGTTGAGTTTACCCATATGCGCACAAGTTCAAGGTTCCGTTCACTTTGCACGGAGGGATTCCCAAAGAACCGTGTCAACGAGTAAACAAAAGAGATTTCGTATTCCGTGAATCATAAATTCTATTAACACAATGAATAATTCAGTTTAGTCATAACTCCATGTGAAATGGGTCAAATCTTGGGACCTTGTAATGGAATAAGGTCAAAAGATCGATACAGTTTTGCGAAAAAAATAGGTACGTCAAGTTTAAACTAAGTTGTTGATACTTAAAATTAATTTCTAGTCGACTTACAGAGGAGTTTTCGTCACAGCCCAATAGTGCGTAGAAATCGTCTTCTGGATTCCTGCGATAATTTAGTATCTCGTCCACGCCAGTCATTTTAACGACCCACCCTCACTGGTCCCCAGCACAACGAATACTGCCCGGGAGGGGTGGGGGAGTTGAATGAAATGTTAACTTGTGATAGTGTGAATGGCGACGTTTATTAGTGTACCGTAATCGCATAAACTTCACGTATTTTACTCATTCATTCGCCGTTCAATATTCATTCATTCACTCATTCGTAGGGTTGCCCGTGTACGGAATTTACCCTAAAATCACGGCGTATGTATCTCAGGTACTGATTTATTTAGTGTCGGTGGCGCCTTGCTGGCTTCCAGTGGCGGTGGCGCCTGGCTGGGTTCCTGTGGCGGCTGCGCCTTTACATTCCGCAAAATAGCAATAAAATGAATATTTTAATTGAAAACTCGGCGCCAATATTCGTATATTGGCGTTGCAATGCACGTTATTTTCCCAAAGCACTTTTGAATATAAATATACGAGCGGCGCTGATTACTTCATACGCCTTACGTTGAAATAAACATAAATAGTTTTTTTTTTACCACATTTAAATGAGTGATGATCAAATCAATAAAAATGGTACAATATTGTTATAAAATGTAATGTATGTGTCTAATACGCTTGAACAAAGTGTTCTTAGTTTAAAATATGTTTCTAGATTTGTTGAAACTGAGAGCTCTTTTCAGAATACTAGTCAAAAAATACTTTACGGTACAAGTGTTTTTTTCTTGACCGTAATACCGCATTATTTTGGCTTGAAAGCACTTGTTGTTAATACGCTTCGATATGAGTGATAAATCGGTGTTTCAAGAGTCTCTTTATGACTCGATGTATTGAAAAGAAACTAACATAAGTACATGACTTAGTATAATTTATTTAAAGATGTAATTTCAATAATTTTATCGTATTTACATATATTCATTGTTAGGAGAACCATAAAATAACATTTTATATAATAATTCATATAATTCTTTTGGAAAGTCGTATAATAACAGGAAGTTATGGCAACACGTTCATTCAAACATTTGGATCAGCCGGATATGGCGCGAAATTGAAACTACTCACTCCGACTTGACTGAATTATTGATTCGAGCAAAAATCTAACAGAAATGCAGAAAGGTTTAAATAAGGATTTCGAAGTTTATTGGAATAACCTGGTTTACTTAAGTTGTTGAATTTTATTTAAAACATACCTATTTACTTATATATCGAAAATGTTTAAATTAGGTATAAGTGGCGTATAATTCTGTGGTGGTGCCTATCACTTAGGTGCGCATGAATTTATACTTGAAGGACATACAAAGATCAAATAAAAACAAACACTTTTTCATTTTTACATAATTATAAAATAAGATATTAAAAGCTTTTTATACAACTATATATTCTAAGACAAAAAAAAATAATGTCAACGGCTGATTTTAGCAAGTAACTACATAATTAAACAATCTTTACGCAGACCTTAGTTTCACATGACGCATTTAAATTGTATATTTCTATTTTAATTGATTAAACTAAACTTTACAAACAAAACTGGTACAGAAAGCGCTGAAAAAAATTAGCACATTTTTTAATTAATTTATGCGCCTGTACATTAGGAAAAGCAAATAGTACCCTAGACATCTACGATTTCTCTTTATTGAGATTTAGTTAAGGCGCTTACTTTTATTAAATTCGGTGGGTCACAGTCAAGACAAAATTGTTAGGATGATATACATACATACTCTCACGTCTTTTTCCCTTGAGGGGTAGACAGAACCCAAGTCTATAAAACCTAAAGGCCTTCCACGCTGGTCTGGGAGAAAAGAAAAAACCGAAGATGTACCTACTGCTTCTCTTTCCCTCGCAGATCGTAAAAGCCGATCGAGGGAATGGGCGTGAGGTATCATGTCAATCAGCGATACAGCTAGCAACCAATCAATAATTTAATTCCATTTTTTATCTAAGCCCACTAATATGTCAAACGTGGCCGTATTAACATAAGTATGTTAATCGAAAATCTAATCAATTTCTAATGAACACTTTGAAAATCTCTCACTTAATACATAGATTCAAATTTTTACAATACAATACACATAGAGGTATTTCTTATCTATTGGTAATTCATAAATCCCCGTAAAAATACCGACAATTCGAATATTAACAAATCAATGAAAAATTTTTTTTTTATATATTTCAATTGGGAATCAACTTGTACACTAATAAAATATTATTTAGAATTAGAGGCAATATATTATTTAGAATTATTTTTTTGATTAATTGAGGAAAATATTAAGCTTAGATTATGTTTAGATCAAACAATCTTGTCAATATCTTATAGATTTGGTGAGCATTTTTGTTTAATAAACATAGAAAAATATTTTATTAGAAGACTGCACAGATAAAACCCATTGTAAGTAGGTATATATTCTATCCTAAATGTCTTATTACAGAGTTCAAAAAACGGGATGTTCTCAGTTCAACTAAGTTCTTTTGTTCGACATTCTTATTGACAATAATAATAAAACAACCATGAAGCACCACAGTGAATTCTTGTACAGTCTAGTATCGAGATACATCGAAATAAAGTTTAAAATTTATCAACTTCTATATCTATATTTTTAATTAATAATAACATAATTAATACTGTTTGTGTTTGTAATTTATTCGGGTTATCATCACCTGAAATTGCCGGTTGCGTCTTTCGTTGTAATGCTTCAGAGTCCCACAGTACACAATATGCGTATTGTGGCCCGGATTTATTGTGACAGCATTAATTCATGCTACGATATGATCTGGAGAAAGTTTTTGCGGCTCTACCTTACGCCAACCCTTGGATTTTCTTGGCCAGAACCGCTGACAAATACCTGTGGAAAATAAAGTCCAAGAATTTGCCCGCGCTAAAACCTCCCTTCGCCTTCGTGTTGCAATTGCAACCTGGCGTATTGGCTACTGCGCAAATGAGGCGGTCGGTTCATAATTATATTAGGGTCTGAGAATAAAATTTAAAAATTAGGTAAGTACTTAAAAATTTCCTGTTTGAAGATTTTGATAGAGTACCTAAATCGATGTCCATATTATTTAGCACGGCCCTTCTGAAAATCTTCTAAAATAAATCAAAAGAAATAATTAGTTCTCCAGCAAAGAGCACGAGAAATCTCTGCTACACTATGCTAATATGAAGGCTGACGACATTGCATATTCCGTGCATGCTCTAGACATTGGCGTCCCAACGCGCTTTTGCATCAAAAATAGCTGCTACTCGAAGACTCGCTCGTATCCGTAAGTTTACGTCGTTCTCCGGCCTCTACGGTCGCGTTCTCGCTCGAAAAAACTCTCGCGAGTATGTATTCTGTGTTCAAAAAGAATAGTGAAATAAAGAGGTTGCTAGCTCAGGTAGCTGTCAACGAACTGGCGAAGATCCTCCATCTTTGGCAGCGGAAGTAGCGGCGGATGTGCCGACGATGGGTGAGCGCAATGAATGCTTAACAACGCTCGGCTCAATCTTACATTTCCTATTCGACCCGTGTCTTCGCCGAAAGTTTGTCAACCTCTAATTTTTTGTTCATAACCCTTTATGTGAGCGTCTAATGTGTTATCGTCTGAGGTGCAAGATATAAATAATGGCAGAGCAGACTCATAAAAATTTATTGAAACGTGTTATGGTTTTAAAGGCAATGTTGACGAAAATAAACAGTGATTCTATGTACTCGCTCTCCCCAAGTCGATCAATAGCAATTTATTGTTATTGGGAACAACGAGTTGCTAGTATGTTGTGGTTTACGAGCAATCACGGATAATTGATAAGTAGGTAAAAGAGTTAGTAAAAATATTTTGTTGGTAAACAAACATCTCTAAAACTAAGAATAGATGCTATACGGTGCTATTTATAAGGTCGTGTCGTAATACCTGATAACCTGCGGCTGTCCCGTAGAGTGTAGGTATATTTTCCTCTTTGCTTTTGACGTAATTCAACACCACGTTCATATAATAAGTAAGAATAATAATGCGAGTGTAAATATAATATAAGTAAGTAAGAGTTATATGTGACGGACGCAAAACGTGAATTCACGTTTTGCGTCCGTCACGTATGTCTGGCCATACCACCTCCCCCGGGCCCTGGCAGAAGGGGGAAACCCAAGAAATGTTGGCTTGATGTCGTTACGGATGATATGCGTGCCTATGGTCTCACAAGCAAGGATGCTAAAGACCGTGCGAAGTGGAGAAGCAAAAGCCGGAAAGCGGACCCCGGGCTCCGAAGCACCCCAGCTGAGGATGCAACTGGGACAACGCTCAGATGAGAGAGAGAGAATCATAATGTCAACAGGAAGACGCTTGAAATAAATACACAAAGAAAAATTGAGTTTTATATTGACTTTAAAATAAATAATAAAATCAAAATAAAATAAATATTAAAGGGGGTCCCATACAACAAACACGAGATTTTTTGCCGTTTTATTTTATGTATAGTACGGAATCCTTTGTGCACGAGTTCTAGTACGTATCACTTCTGAACTTTCTGTATGTACGACTCAGACGAGTTACTACTGTAGACTAGTTGTGTATTCGACACTAACCCATGTATCCGACTATCCGATCTCTGAAGTCCTGACTTGATTAAAAGCCACATTTCAAGTCAAACCAACTGTCAGCAATGTGTCCATCTTGAATCCATTTGCATTATTAAATGAAGGGGAAATGTCGTTATATATTGACAGCAAGGCTTTGATGGATTCCTTGTCAATTAAGAACTAACCAATATAATATTTAACTACATCGCTGCTTTGAGTTTCTGTATAATATTTGTAATGAGGAAAGGTTTGATTGTTTGTATGTTTGTTTATGTATCAAGTACAAAATAACCCAAAGGTTAGACGTGCTTCCGATTTATAATCGGCCCCAATTAAGAATTAAAATGTTTGTTTGTAATGGATGAACTCAAAACATACTGGACCTATTAAATAAAATATAAAAAAAAAACACTGCCAGTGATTCAAAATCACCATGTACTTATAGGGACAAATAAATAAATAAATAAATAAATATATAGGGACATATCACACAAATTGAGCTAGCCCCACAGTAAGTTGTGAACTTGTGTCGCAGGATACTAACTCAACGATACTATATTTTATAATATATACTTATATAGATAAACATCCAAGACCCAGGTCAATATGAAAAAGATCTTTTTCCATCTTGACCTGACCGGGGATCGAACCTTGTGTCGTGGGATACTAACTGACAACAAACATACAAGACCCACTTCAATTTGAAAAGGTAATTTGCCATCTTGGCCAGGCTGGGTTTGTACTAAGTACTATAATAAGGCCATTCTAACTATGGTAATAAAATGAAATTTCAATTTCAATTAATTTATTGCTGTTTCACACTGCACAGGTATTTACTAGCTTAGAGTACTATCCACTTGTAATTGTAGGTATATGAAAGGTACAATATCAAAGAATATATACACTATGTACGATAAGAGCGTAACCGGCATAATTTTATGAAATAATAAGAGTTGGTAACAATTTTTTCTTTTATTGAGGTGTTCATAATATACACTTGGATGCTTTATAATTAATAAGGCGTCCAATCTCAGCCATTGTCCATTATTGCCTGGCATCGTCGTGGCATACTTTTGTCCAGATTTTCACCGTAATTGCGCGGCAAAGACCAAAGGGACCTTAATTCACGACTTAGGTCAGTAACAGTCACTGCATTTTTTCTCCGTAGTTTGAGCTTCATCCACGACCATATATTTTCAATCGGATTCCCATCGGGTGACTGTGAGGGCCAATCTAAAACATTGATGCCATTTTCTTCTTTCCAGAAAGAAACCGCTCCTTTCCAGTTTTTTCGTTCTTCATTGTGCTTCGGTATTTAATGCCACTTTCTAATAAACGTCTTTTGATGGTGTCTAAAGATATATAAGACTCCTTCTCTTCAATTTTTCTTAGCCAGATCCTAATGATAGTCGTGGATTTTTGGCAAACAGTTGAACAATGCGTTTATCCTCCGCGGTCGACGTCTTTTTTGTTTTGCCACGTTCTGGTAGGTCGTTAAAACTTTTAGTTTCTAAATATCTCTTTACCCACTTCGTCACGAACGTCTTAGACTTTTTCATGTATTTGGCGCCCTGATTGCGTGACATTTTAGGTCCTTTAGGATGCGTACCAAGAAAGACCGCCTCATAGCGGGACGCGTATCCGGCACTCATTGCGAGAAGCGTGCTCTCCACGTGCTCTCAGTGCGAAGCTGATTGGCAAACTGACGTTTATTTGATGGAGCATTCTAGGTAAAGGAGTGCTCTCACTGGCCAAGTGATATTGTTTACTTTGCACTCTTAAAACTTAATATTATGCCGGTCACGATATTATTCTGTGAGAATATGAACCCTATGTAGCATAGCAAAGTACATAAATGGATGGCATGCGGATTATTATTATTACCATTACGTATTAAAAACAACAAATTAAAGATTTGTTGTGATGAGAATTTAAAGGCCTGTTTTTAATAATAACAATATTTTAAAAGTCAAGATTGCAATTAAGTGCATTGAACCAAAACACCCCCTTTAAGCCACGCGTGGGCGCGCGACATCCACGTGGGGTGTGGGGTGCAGGGAGCAAAATATAATTATAAATGCTATCAGTCCTATAACTACTTTCTGTCAATTTAAATATGTGAATCACCAAAAATTGTCGAAAAAAAAACTTTTTACGATTTTAACATTTTCGCTAAAAGACCATCAAATAGGAATTCTATTAAATTAATTCTTACGTTGCCACCACTCCAGCTGCGTTGATTAGGTAATAATTGACGAGCTCCGTGACGCAGCGGTCAACACGCCTGCCTGCGACACGGATGGTCCCGGGTTCGATCCCCGGTCAGGTCAAGATGGAAAATGGTCTTTTTCAGATTGACCTGGGTCTTGCATGTTTATCTATATACGTATCTATTATAAAATATAGTATCGTTGAGTTAGTATCCCATAACACATGTCTCGAACTTACTTTGGAGCTAGCTCAATGTGTGTGATTTGTTCGTTTATATTTATTTATTTAATTACTTAACTAATTATAAATTATGAAACAAGGTAAAATGGTGATCTTTTTATTATTTCTACTGACTGTTTCATTGAAAAAGTCGTATGATTTTCTCCAAGATCAAGCCCAAGGTCATAAAACCCAAAGACCTCGTTTAGTGAGTAAGTAGTCGTAAAGGTGGAAATCCGATTAAAAATTTAAAAATATTTTTCTATTCTCTCACATCAGCATGGACAGCTCGTGTAATAAGCTTAATGATCAACTAAGCTCACTTGCATAATAATATACTATTTTACAAAAACAAAGACAGCCCGATTTCCTAAGAAATACGGAACTATGAAGTCGTTAAATACGATACGTACAGTAATACTTATTACACCGGATACATTTAATGATAAAAATGATTCTTCGTCTAGAAGCAACGGGCTGTAACTAAAACATGTAATAAGCACATATTTAAAGAAATTTATTATTTAATATAACTAATGCTTTTGGACGTTTAGACGATATAAAGCGACGTATTTTAGTGTTTGGTATCAATGAATAAGGTATTTTTATGAAAAAGTTTTACAAAAACTTTCGTTTAAGTACACGGTCTGTGAATTTTAATGATAGCATTATTCCTGCATTGTTTATAGAGGTTTGCATATTTCAATACAGATTTTTTATGTCAAAATCTAAAATAATGAACCGGTCAAATTAAAATGATAAAAGTTCATTTTTCTCCTAAATTTAGAGTAATGGTTATTAAGTTATAAGTCAGTATTTACAAACGCATCTTTTTAAAAATATAGTGAATAGGCTTTTTTTGAGTAAGCTCACTCCATCTTAAGAGCGTATACTAGCAGTATTTTTTCAAGTATCCCCTAAGTATACCCTCAGTTTACCCTCTTAAGCCATATCTTTGATTTTAGGCTAGATTACGGTCAAGTAATAGGTGGATACTGAATTTTGTAATAATATAAAACAAATACTTGGCCGACTGTAATGTTTCTTTCGTGTTAGGCTTATTCTAGCCCGTTAGGGATAAAGACGTGATTATCATTACCTATACTTCCATGTAGGACAGCAGATAGCAAACACTATAGTCCACAATAGGCATGGTTAACAGTATTGCGTCCTATATGTCTAATCTAGGATCGACATAACTAGGCACTGGCACATTCGTAACGACATAGGAACTATAGCCAATGCAATGTGACAGCAGGGTGGTTAAACATAATTTAGTAGCGTGTCTGTTAGTAAGTACTCTTACTGTACGAATATTTGAAATGATTTCAAGGAGATGCTTTTAAAAGACGTTTAGAGCCGTGTGTTTCGGCAGAGTAGAATAGGAACACTCCAAGTCTTCCCGTGGACGTCGTAGAAGGCGGCTTAGGAGTTAGAAGAAGCTTATAAACATCAAAGAGATCTGTCTGGCCATCGTCTGATTGCTCTGGTTAATATATGGTTCTGGTAGTACTGAGAGGGTCATGCTCCTGCACTGGAGACTATAAAAGACCTGATGATGATGATATCCATGAGAGCGTGAATGCACCTCTTGGATTCCGCTCTGACGCGAAACTTCTTCCGTCTTAAGACGATAGTGATATTATGTTCCCTACGTAATTTGCCGGTTTTCGCAAAACGTGACCGTACCAGCGTAGGCGGCTCTCTTGTAACTTGTCTGCTATGTCACGGACATGAAGGCTGCCGCGGATGCGGGAGTTTCTCACTCGATCTCTTCGAGAGACTCCGCACATCCAGCGCAACATATTCATCTCCGTGACACGCAGCGCGCTCTTGTGCCGCTCGAGCACAGGCCACGCTTCACTCCCATATAGAAGAACAGGTCTAATGATGGATTTATAGACCTGTCCTTTTAGTTTAACCGACATTTTCGGGTTGACATTATGATTATCGTGCTAAAATCGGCAAAAAATCACGTTTGTTGTATGGAAGCCCTCTTAAATATTTATTTTATCATCATATTTGAGAATTTCAACTGTCTAGCTATCACGGTTTAGGTTCAAAACGTTTATTCAGAAAATAGGCCCTTGCAGGCACTTTTTCACGTCAAATCACATTTAAAATTATCTTATTAAGTATTATGCATTTACTAATTATTGTTCAAAAGCTACAGACTACTAGCTAATATGAGATACAGCCTGGTGACAGATAGACGGACAGTGAAGTTTCGTGAATAGGATCGCGTTTTTACGCTTTAGTCACAGAACCTTAAAAAAAACCAGATGATGGTGATAATGAGTCGAAAAAGTATCAAATTGGGCCTTTAAACCTCAGGAATATAAGTATTCTGTTGTGCGAGTAAGATGGCTTTAATTTGCATCGCGCCGGGATTTTACTTATGTACTATACATAGTATAAGAATGTGTTCTATTAATACCTATGTTAGCCGAAAATTAACTTCACGTAAATATGTATGTATACAATCTCTGCCTCATATCGTTGTTTCGAAGAATACTGCCCAACGATATGAGTGAATTAATATTTCCTGAAACCTGTTTCATATAATATGCACATACTTAAGCAGTGTATGATTAATTGACTTGCTAAGTTAATCTTTTGTTGTTTGGTATCTACTTTTACTGTTAGGAATATTTACCTGGGAACGATCTTATATATCTGGGAACTAGCGATCATATGCACGGATATTCAGTGCATAGGTACGTTAGTGGTCTACTTTGCGCCCGAGTCATCCCTGCTTGTTGGTGGGTGTCACCATAATCTCCGTCTATCCGATGGTTGCAAGAATGACATTGGGTACGAGCGCCAGGTCTCCAAAACTGCTACGTTTTCATCCCTAATCCATCTGAGCAAGTAGGTTGCTACTGGGTTGCCAAATACATTATCCAGTTCCCCATTCCAACAAAAACCTACCCTTCTTTCGGGGGAGGCTTATGTCCAGCTGTTCCTTATATACGGCTGTTATGACAACTTGTTAGTATTCTTAGCTTATGTATACTCCTCACTCTATTCAATATGCAATACGCTTTTGGCTAACTTTTACAGCCAACCGACTGCCTGACCTGACACCAACCCTGCATGGGTAAAAGTACGGTTTAAGCATGTAGAATAAAATTCCGGTCAAGTGCGAGCCGAAATCGCAAATTGAAGGTACGACCATATATGCAATATATTAATAAAACCCTGTGACATAGACCGTCAATAAAAAAAAAGAAATATAATATAATCATACAAAGCCCTTCAGGCGACCTATACTGTTGAAAAGAGTTTTTTCGGCATTTCTTCTCTGCAGTGGTCGGTTCCGAAATGCTAGTAGTCTGTAGCTTTTGAACAATAATTAGAAAATGCATAATACTTAGTATGATAATTTTAAGTTTGCCTAAGTACATGGGCCTATTTTCTGAAAAACGTTTTGAATCTTTTGAATCTTTTTGAATCAATATGAAACTATGTTGGAAATTCGAGAAAAAAATAGATATAGCCCTGTTACAGTTACGGACGGATTGATAGACAGCGGAGGCAAAATGGGGTCCTGTTGTTACCATTTGGTTACGGAACCTCGAAAATTAGACAATATTATAAACTACCAGACAAACTACCAAAACTACGAGAAACTACCAAAACACAATATAAGGTCTAATCAAGGACTTCCGTCTTTCATAGCTGAGGAAGTTGATTCAAATAGAAGGCAGCTGTTTAAAAACTCAAGGCGGGAGCTTTTTTCAGGGAGCTTCCGTTTTCACCGTGCGAAAGTTGCTCGATGCAGCCGTTCAAAACAGTATCCGTTTCCTGCCTGAGAATAATTTTGTAGTTAAGATTAAGGCATCAAGTACATATATTAATTAATCTAGTGTAAATTATTACAGAGGAGTTGTTGATAGCTTTCCTGTAAAATCTTATTTTAAAACGCTTTTATTAGGTCAATATTTCAAGTGGAGAGATATATCCACTTGTATGAACAATATACAAGCCGAGTGATATATATCACTCCACTTGAGTTAAGCGCCATACCAGTGCTCTAACACAGGCGCTGTTGTAATCACTAAATGAATAGCGTAAAGAGCGCATATTTTGACGCTGATCTTAGCAATAAGCAAGACATGAAACAAATGTATTAGCGTGGTATTACTTCTGCTACTGCATCTCGTTATCTACACATAGGTACACAAAACACATGCAGTTGGACACGGCTCAAAGGTCAACAGACGATCAGCGGGTCCGGAGTCCATGTTCATACAAGCGGAGTGATATATATCACTCCACTTGAATTAAACGCCATAACTGTGCTCTAATATAGGCGCCGCGGTAATCCTAATCCTAACTAATATTATAAATGCGAATGTGAGTCTGTTTGCATGTTTATTTATTTGTTTGTTTGTTACGCTTTCACGCCCTATATACTGAACCGATCACGATGAAATTTTGCATACATATAGGTTAGGGTACTGAGTAGGACATAGGCTATGTAACACGCGGGCGAAGCCGCGGGTAACAGCTAGTAACTAAATAAATAGCATAAAGAGCGAATAGTTTGGCGCTCATCTTCGCAGTAAGCAAGACATGAAACAAATGTATTAGCGTGGTATATTGCTTCAGATACTGCATCATGTTATCTACACATAGATACACATAACACATGCAGTTGTGCATTGTGATCGTCTGTTGGCTCAAAGGTCAACAGACGATCATCGGGTCCGGAGTCCGGCGGCTCACAATTGACTACTTCCGTTTGCAGCAGCTAACTCATAAGTAGTCTGCTCGTTGCATGTCTATGAGTTTGTAACATTGTACTCCTTAGTAGGTGCTTTAGTGCCTGGTTAACATTAATGCGTAGTTCACGTCTTTATCCCACAGGGTAGACAGAGCCCGAGGCCATAAGACCGAAAGGCCACGTTTAGCATGATGGGCTTAAAAAAGGAATACTGAATCGAAATGGGGATGGCTTACCCGCATCGCCTATAAGGTGATTCCCTAGATTTTTGCCCAATCCCTGTTAACTCACAAAAATAAGTAAACACTTATCAATTTGCCTACTGTGATTGTCATTTTATTATAGGCGCCCAATAGTTTAAAACATGGATTAAAAAAAAATTGGCCAAGTGCGAGTTGGGCCCGCCCACGAAGGGTTCCGTAGAAGCAAGCTTAGATTGGCCAAAAACCTCTATAATTTTTCGCCAGCAAAAATAACTTTGTTTTTCATAGTGTTTGTATTATGACAAAGTTATTTTTTTTAAGTTCCTTGTTTACTAAGGACCCCTAAAAATCGGTTGATCAGAACTAACTTTAAACGTGTTGTATAATGAATAAGTGACCCTTTACACTGTAATGGGTATAAAATAAATTTTATAAGTAAGTACTTATCATGCAGTAACTGCATAAGATAGATACCTTACCTACTTATCAAATTTATTTTCGTGATAAATTGTTTGATTTATTTTCCGTGTAAGTGGCCAACACAGTCCTCATCATCATCATCATCATTAGGTCTTTGTAGTCTCCACTGCAGGAGCACGACCCTCTCTGTACTACCAGAGCCATAAGTAACATAACACAGTCCTAGTTCTTGAATTTATCTATATAAGCTTTAATCTACCTATATGTAATATCTTCTTCCTAATACGACAGAAGTTCACATGAAGTTCACTTGTAACTGTGGACTTCCTCTTATCTTCTTTGGGGCCTAGTATAAATCGGAAACACGTCTAACCTTCGGGTTATTTTGTATTTACCCCATACCTTACTCACTCACACGGTGATTCCCGAAGAAGGACTGCATGAGCTTCAGGATATCACCTGGTGTGTAGTGCCTGTAGTCCTCTAGATCAAGATACGCCGATCCGAAGAGGTCCAAACGCTTACCAGCCAAAGAGTCACAGTGACAGAAGATGTATCTCATTGTTTACTTCGATTCCTCACATACCTTACATAGAGGGCTTTCTACTGTGGACTTAGCTTAGTAGTGTGTCATGGTCATCGTCATCAGGTCTTGTTTAGTCTCCACTGCAGGAGCACGACCCTCTATGTACTATCAGAGCCATATATTGGCCAGAGCAGAGCGAGGATTTGGCCTACACTCTCCACGCTGGCCAGACGGATTGGAGAGGTCTCTTTGATAGTAAAAAGTAAAAATGTGATTTATTTCTCCATAAAAAAGTAAACAAAGTATGAAAAATCTTACAACTATAGTTTGGAGACTGACGACTGTAGAAGGCTTTGATGTTTATAAGCTTTGTTAGCTGGCGTTTCCTAAGTCGCCTTTTACGACATCCACGGGATGACTTGGAGTGGTCCTATTCTACTCACACCCACTAACCACACGGCTTCTAGCCTATAGTAGTGTGATTTGTCTCTTTATATCTATTATGGAGTATGAGCCACACTTCTCTCTCGAAACAAAGTTCAATATCTCAGTCACCTCTACTCGTCGCGCGTGATCAAATTTTCCAATCAACCCACTTACCATCGACACTCCATGATCTGTCTGCGATATTTCATATAGAGCCCTAGATGCCTGGCAGCTCAGAGTGCCCTATTTTAAACAAAAACCGGCAAATATTTATGTACTCCTCTTCATCCGATCATAAGGTTTTAAGTGCGAAAGTTTTTATGGCCTGCCTGACGCAGAAAAATAAATTTAGAAATAAAGTATCTACAAATAATTTCCAGAAGTTTTCGAACGCTGCCTCTCACAGTGCCACAGAAGCGTCCACAAGTGTTAAAGTACGCTTATGTTGAAAACTGTTAAAAATCTAGAAACTTTCACGTGAAGATTCCGATTATAATTAACAAAGTAGTAATGACAACTTAAATCCTATTCGATGTATAATTACTGTGTTTTTTTTTTAATAAAAAGCAGCTAAAAAGAATTAAAATTTAATTAAGAGTTTGAATCATTCATTTTAAAATTTTATGTTTTAAAAGTCAATAAGTATCTATTACTGGTAATACTGATGAAAGTAATAAAATACAAAATCCATAACTTTGAAATTGTAATCAAAACCAATGCCGACATTATCCAGATATCGGTTCGATAAATACTCTGCCTGCTTAATTCCTACACAAAGTTCATCGACCATCCTCAGAAAACCGATTCCAGACTCACCTCGAATTGGGGCATCTCTCATGATTCACAAGTTACGTTAAAATTATTTGAAAAAGCAAAAAAAAAAACTGGAAATAAAGGTTAAACATTTTGTTTTTGGTGCAAATAATTTTATGGACCTTTTTTATTCATTTACGAGTATAGTTATTTAACGTAGTAATTGGTAGTGCAAAGAGGGTCGTGTTCCTGCAGTGGAGTGGAGAGGAGATAAAGACCCTGTAAAGACCTGACGAAGAAGAAGAAGAACGTAGTAATTAGAACCAACATGGAAATACATACATAAACAGCGTGTAAATTTACTCTCAACATTTAGAGATGATTCAGTTCACCAATATGAACAACTTTTCATCAATGGGACCAATGCTAGCTGGGACCTCAAAAAAAAATGAGATTTGATATAAAATGCCGGGCCGGCACTTTTGTATGACAATTTAATTTTTTTGGGTTGTTTATATATAGTCCGGCTAAGGAGTTACTCCTTCCATCGAAGGAATGCCGCGAGTCAACTAACACGCTAGATAGAAAATAAATAAAAGTATATAAAACAAAAATAAAAAATTACAATAAAATTGACATTTAGGTAAAAATAAATAATGTTATGATTATGATATAAATAGGTTGATACATGTTTATAATATCTTCTCATAATTTGGGGTATTAAGGATTTTAACAAGGGGTTTATATGGACGAAAATTACGCTATCTTTCGGCCGTGTGGTTGCGGCTTAGAAAGGGTCGTACGTATAACGTATCAGGCGACTAAATGGGTAAGCTAAAACCATAGATGTCATGATATTGCTAAAATATAATAATAAATTATGAGTAAGCCAGCATGTTACTTTGTACAATAAAGGTGTAAAATAATTTGTGGTACAGTCATTTCAGATTTCAGATGGAGAAAAAAAGACTTCATGTACCTAATTGAAACTACCACATAGATTAAGTTGCAAACTTAAGCTATGTGGTAAAAAAAAACTCAGATAAAAAAAAAACACTATCTAGTATTGTTTTTGCATATGATATTAAGGAGATTATTGAAGAAAAAAAGGACTTGCATCAAATTTTAATCAGTTAAAACTTACATACATACATAATGTCACGTTGTCTTCCGTTGCGGGGTAGAAAGAGCGCAGGTCTATAAAACCTAAAGGCTTGAAGGTGGAAAATGGAATCAAAATAGTGATGGGTTGTCAGCCGCATTGCCTATTGATATGATTATTTAGATATTCGCCCTTTCCCTCGATCGGTTTTACGATCTGCGCGAGAAGAGAAGCAGCTAGTACATTCAACGTTTTTTCTTTCCTCCCAGACCAGAGCGTAGAACTTTTAAGAAGCCGGCGGACCGCCCGCTCAAATCGAATTTGAGGCGAGCGCCTAAGTTTGTTGGACATATCGCTATCTCATTCGTCGCGAGCGGGCCGACGGCTAACCATGCGCCGCGCCCCGCGCTCTCCGCGCGATAGTGAGAATGTGTGCGTGCGTTCCTTCATCGATGACGTGCAAAATCGACATAGTTTTTTGGGCTGTAGATTTCGAAAATGACGTCAGTTTTGGAATCCAAGATGGCGGACCCGATTTGTCAAATAAAATCGACATGGGTGTCATTGTATAGGTTTTTCGGGGTGTAGATTTCGAAAATGACGTCAGTTTTGGAATCCAAGATGGCGGACACGATTTGTCAAATAAAATCGACATGGGTGTCGTTGTATAGGTTTTTCGGGGTGTAGATTTCGAAAATGACGTCAGTTTTGGAATCCAAGATGGCGGACCCGATTTGTCAAATAAAATCGACATGGGTGTCATTGTGTAGGTTTTTCGGGGTGTGGATTTCGAAAATGACGTCAGTTTTGGAATCCAAGATGGCGGACACGATTTGTCAAATAAAATCGACATGGGTGTCGTTGTATAGGTTTTTCGGGGTGTAGATTTCGAATATGACATCAGTTTTGGAATCCAAGATGGCGGCTGTGACTTTTAATGCAAAATCGACATGCCCAACAAGAAAATCGTCTTAGGACACATATGTTATAGGAATAGGACACTTATTAGATTCTTATATTGATTTTGGCGTTCGCAATTACTCTTATATGCGCCTCGGAAAATGCTATTTAGTATTTGGTCATGATTACCCTGATATTAATAAGACTTTTAAGCGCTTATAATATGGGTATCTAGACAATTATAAGCCGCACAATCTTGTAAAAGCTTTTATTAAGAGCAATCAGACTTAAGAATGAAGGTTGTTATAAGTAGCACTTGTAAGCGCTTTCAATGATTGGTTATTAGGCTACTATGAACCCGCATCTCCTGTTAAAGCTGTCCGTAAGTGTAAATACACTTTATTCCATTTACACTTGTTACTTAGTTTTATAAGCGCTAATAAGTACAATATTTGAGTCCGTTACAAATAAAGTAGTTTTATTAAAGCATTTGTAAGTCGTAATTAAATCTAGTTTGATGCGAGCTTATAAGCACTCACGGCGATACTACTTTTTCTAATAACATACTTGCCACATGATATCATAAGCGTAACGGTTTTATTTGAGTTATGTTCAATGCTGTTATTGTCAAGAAAACACTTTTTGATTCGTTGGTAAAGTCATTATAAGATTTTTACCTTTGCAACGACATATTGTGTAGGCAATTTTGATTGTGATTTCTTGCTACTACATTGTTACTAAATTTATTTTCTAAAATGGATTTAAATAAATGGAAAAGATTTAAAAGAAGTGGTCACTTTAAAAGGAAAATACAAAAAACCTATCAAGAAATGGTAAAAGGGACACGTTCTGATCTTAAGCCGGTTGAAGTTCAAGTCACAAAACCGGGCGAGGGTTCCGCACAAATTAATAGTATATTTAACTACGATTCAAATACAGAAGAAACATTTTGTGTTCATTCATCAAGTGAGAGTGAAAGTGACGTTGAAGAACATACTTCAGATAGTAACAAAAATAATGAGCTTCGAGAAAATATAA
Organism: Rhodophaea formosa; assembly: GCA_963082605.1. Taxonomy (NCBI): domain Eukaryota; kingdom Metazoa; phylum Arthropoda; class Insecta; order Lepidoptera; family Pyralidae; genus Rhodophaea; species Rhodophaea formosa. Next base: position 3,948,678 of record OY720216.1, on the reverse strand, counting down.
AAAATAGGCTTTGCTATTCAATATAGCACATGCAGCTATAAATTCATTACTAGACATTTTAAATAAGCGAACAAACAATGCTCTACCAAAAGATGCTCGAACGCTTCTTCATACTAATAAAGAAAACTTGTCCCTTAGTGTTTCAGCACCAGGTCAATATTGGCATAATGGCTTGATAAAATGTTTAACTACTATTTTTGAATGTGTCCCGTGTCCATCCGATGAAATATTTCTTAATGTTAATGTCGATGGATTACCAGTTTTCAGAAGTTCTAGATATCAATTTTGGCCCATATTGTGTAATATTTGTGAAGAACCTGTGGCTCCGTTTATTGTAGGTGAGTTGTAATGTAGTGTTTTAATTAATTATAATATTTATTAAAATTTTATTTATCCGGCATACATCTGGAGATAATTTGTATCATGGTCATGGATATGAACGACTTTTACTACTAAGTCAATGTTGTAACTCAGAAAAAAAAAACAGCTGTTCCATACATATCGGTCGCCCTCAACGCGCTTCAACTTAAATAGTCAAGGTTTGATTCATCTGCACCTCGCACTCGCCGCACATGCCACTGTCACGTGTTCAGAGTGTTCAGAGTGAGCGGACGTGCGGAAAAAATTGCAAAAATAGAAGACATACTATATTACAAAAGTTAAACTTACACTCAGTTGATCCTAATTACACTTTGTTTTAAATCTGACTACAAATTTCACATTCATCAGTTGGGAAGTGATTATAAACTGTATAAATAGAACAGTTTTCACACCAAAAATTATCTTGATTAACAAGTGATATTATAAATTCTTGATTCATAATAAAATGTAATGGCCTGTCTTTAGAGACTTCATAACCACAGCCGTAGCATTTGTCTGACAGTACAAAATGAACTATAATACAAGGCTACTTTAATTTTTTTAATAAACGGTAATCTTTTTTGGTCAAAACCCGGTCGATATCTAAAAACATAACCATTGCTCGAGCTCGTTGACACCTACAAATAATGGGAATAAAATTAAATATACTAACAAACAGCCCGTTTGGTTCAATGGTCAGTGTCAGTGACCCTGCCTAACAATGCAGAGCTTGCGGGTTCGTAATATATAAAATAAATATTAGTATACTAATATTTGTTACCTAGATCTCAAGTACAAGCTTTGCTTAGTTTGAGGCGAAATGATTGGTGTGAGTGAGATTGTCCAGACTTATTTATTTATTTGTTGTATTTATTATTAAAGTAACACCAAACCACTTTGGTGGTAATTATGCTCATGAATAAATATAACGCGTTTATTACATTATTTATACACCTAACGTTTCGAGCACTTTACAGTGTTTGCAGTGCGTTAGATTTTGCAGTTCTTATAAAATACTAGACAAATGTCAACTTAGTCTACCTGCGACCACGAACACTGTAAAGTGCTCGAAACGCTAGGTGTATAAATAATGTGATAAACGCGATAAAAACTATTAAATAATTTTATTTAAATGTGTAACAATCGCGAAAACATAAGAAAAAGCGCATTAACTCAAAAAAATAATTAAGTCCTTACACGAATCGACACTAAATACATAACTGCTTATATTCATGAACACAAATACGACCTACAGGTGTTATTTCAATAAAAGGTTGTATATTTAACGTTGTTCTTATTTCACCACGGATCCCCAAATGATAAAAACATGGCGAATAAATGCAGTGACTATGAGACGTTATAGAACCAAGTTTATCAATAGTGGTATAGTAAAACACTTCGAAATGCTAACCTAAAAATGGCTACCGAAAATTACTAATAGGGAACATTTTGTTATTTTAAAATAATGAATACGTATGTATAAATGCTTATTTTAAGAAGCTGGCGGACCGCCCGCTCAAATCGAATTTGAGGCGAGCGCCTTAGTTTGTTGGACATATCGCTATCAGATAGCCATCTTGGATTCCGAAACTGATGTCATTTTCGAAATCTACACCCCGAAAAACCTATACAACGATACCCATGTCGATTTTATTTAAAAAATCGGGTCCGCCATCTTGAATTCCAAAACTAACGTAATTTTTGAAATCTAGACATCAAAATCCTAAGGAATAATACATATGTTGATTTTGCATGAAAAGTCGCATTCACCATGTTGGATTCCAAAACTGATATCATTTTCAAAATCTATACCTCGAAAAACCTATTCAACGATACCCAAGTCGATTTTGTGTGACAAGACGCGTCCGCCGTCTTGGATTCCAAAACTGACGTAATTTTCGAAATCTACACCCCGAAAAAACTATACAGTGACACACATGGCGATTTTGCATGAAAAGTCGCGTCCGCCATCTTGGATTCCAAAACTGACATCTTTTTCGAAATCTACACCCTGAAAAACCTATCCAACGACACCCAGATCGATTTTGTGTGACAAGACGCGTCCGCCATCTTGAATTCCAAAACTAACGTCATTTTCGAAATTTACACCCCGAAAAACCTATACAACGACACCCATGTCGAATTTATGTGACAAATCGAGTCCGCCATCTTGGATTCCAAAACTGACGTCATTTTCGAAATTTACACACCGAAAAACCTATACACCAACACCCATGTCGATTTTATTTGACAAATCGAGTCCGCCATCTTGGATTCCAAAACTGACGTCATTTTCGAAATTTACACCCCGAAAAACCTATACACCGACACCCATGTCGATTTTATTTGACAAATCGGGTCCGCCATCTTGGATTCCAAAACTGACGTCATTTTCGAAATCTACACCCCGAAAAACCTATACAATGACACCCAAGTCGATTTTCCATGAAAAGTCGCGTCTTCCATTACGGATTTTAACAATGACGTCACTATGGTGACGTACACCCCAAAAAGAAAAAAAAAGATTCGAGTAATATTCTAATTTCTTCAGATAAAAATATGTACCTACTTACTGTGTGATACATCCCACACTTCGAAGCTTCGAGCAACACGGCCTCCGAAGCTTCGAAGTCCATTATCGAGAATTCGAAAACCAAAATAAACTACAACAGTTTATTGAAATAATCAAAAGAACAACGACGGCACCAACGCACACACACACATCCGAACTGTGTCTCTACGCATGCGTATCGTACCCCCCTCCTGCCCCGCCAGCCGCCGCGTCCGCCCCGTGCGAGAGGAAACAGCTAGATGGCTGTTCAAAATTTCTCACTAATTTGAGCGTATTTGTGAATACCAAAAATGATGAATGAAAATTGATTATATGTTCATTTTCTTTCAGACATTGCGTAACTAGACAATATAAGGTGTGTTTCTATTATAATTACATAATGATTGGTTTAGTTTTTAATACAAAGCAAATAGGGGGAAAATATGTCGGAAATGTCGTAAAAATGAACGAAATTAAAACGCAAATATATGTAAGTACGTTAATATTTTGAAAAAAAAAGTTTAACAGGAACATAGATAAATACTGTCTTAATACAAATAATAGCATATTTGTGTTGAAATATGCTCGAACTAAAAATTATTTTGGTATTAAGTTTGTATGGGAAATTCATTGGTCGCCGGCTTCTTAACTTTGTCTCTTCGGATTTATATGTACTTATGTCGACTAACGTATATGTGTTCTAACGTCGGTAAAAAATCCCATTTATTTGCCCGACCTCTCGGATCGCAAATCGAATTGAAACATGATATTGCGTCTACAGCTCCTACTCTATTAACCCGATTGATACGGATCACGTTTTATCTATTTATAAGAGAGTGGTTTTCCTGATTTTGAGGGACCAGGTCGTCTCGTAAAGTAAACAGTTTTCTGTAAGGATAATAGGGATGTAATATGATGTAGTAGTAGTAGTATGTAGTATACAAAATGAAGACTATAATAACTATTATTGACATTCTTAATTGACATCTTTTTAATTTTTCAATATAATAATACTAATACGAAATGACAATTAAATGAATTATTTACCTATAAATACTAAAATTGACATGTAAATTTTAAAATCTGATATATTATTGACTAATATTGACCACTGGTACAAATTACTAACAACATTTTTTGCATTTTTTAATGACTATGAATATGTTCTATGTAAGATGGCAGTAGAATAAACGGCTATTTTATTTTATTTAATATGATGTAGCAGGGAAGTTTGTCTAGGATATTTAAATCGTTTTTGATGTGTTCCAAAAGAAAATTTGTCTGTGGTTGTTTATGAAGAAACGGTTGCTTGACACAGTTGTCTTTTGTAGCTTGCACGAGGACATACATGTACTTTTTTTTTATGTCAAGGACGGCAAACGAGCAAGCGGGTCACCTGGTGGTAAGTGATCACCGCTGCCTATGGACTAATGTAACACCAGAGGTATGACAAGAGCGTTGCCGGCCTTTTATTTTTCCCTCCCCAGAGGAGAGGGGGGATGGGCCTTCGGCACCCTCACTCACCGAACGAAGCATAGCTGTAAAGCTACTATTCAAACGTCGATTTTCTGTGAGAGTGTGGTACTTCCCCGGGTGAGCCGGCCCAAGCAAAAGTGAAAAAGTTCATGCAAAAGTGATTTTCGCCGGTAGCGTGGCTCTACCACAACTAAACATATTATTAATAATTATCTACTTGAAAGGAAATAAATATAATAACAAATAGAAGCAGTGTTATTCTATTCAGCTTCCCAAATATCTACATACACACCCGTATCAGTACCTTCGCAGACGGGATTTCATTCCTTAGCTCTGGCCGAGAAGTGACGATCTCCTACCACAAACACTTAATAAGCCGCACGTTTTGCAGAACTTTTTTTTTACTTATTATTGAATTAGGCATTTGTCTCCAATCTCACCTGATGGTAAGAAAAAAAATCAAAAATCAAAAAATCAAAACGTTTATTCAGAAAATACTTTTTCACGTCATATCATATTTAAAATTATCTTATTAGTTAGATAATATGTATTTATTAATTGTTCAAAAGCTACAGACTACTAGCGTTTCGGAACCGACCACTGCAGAGAAGAAACGCCGAAAGAAACTCTTATCAAAGAGGACTAAGAGGCGATGAAGACGATGAACGTTACATTACATGCCTATCCAAGAGATACTACAAACTACATCGAATGGTCTAACCAACCAGTGTCGATACCAAAAATTTGAGTCCTTCGGAAACAGTAAGTACTTATTTCATGCTGTGAACAACCTCTCGAGCTGCTACTTTCTCATCTCCAATTCATTGGAGCAAGTAGCATCCTAAATACTTTTATCCCGTTCCTGTTAGCGACGCGCTCACCTCAGTTGTATATATTTAGGCATAAGTTGGCTGTTTGTAAATATTTCTATGATTTTGTGAATTATCCTAATTAAGATGTTTATTTTGAAAAAAAAAAATAGGAGTGTGGCATTCATATTTTATTTGTCAATAGTCACTTTAAAAAGTTATGTTACGTTATCTGTGGCGACGCCCGCTCCCGCCAATATTTAAAAAACCGGCCAAGAGCGTTTCGGGCCACGCGCAGTGTAGGGTTCCGTAGTTGCGAATGACAACTTTGAGTTCACACTGTTCCACAGATTCTGATATCTATGCACTGTTCACACTCGCACCTCACAGTTTACCGACCAAAAATACGAGTATCTAACAATGAAAATTGTATGCAATTTTACATTTTCGAGTACATTTTATTAGTTGGTTGCCTATAACTTTTTAGTTTGTACTTATTACTTAGCTTTAATAGTTTTCCTTTCAACTTCAGTACATATAGTATTGCTGTAATTTTTTTCACGTATCCATATATAACTGTTTGGCAGATAGAGGGGAGGGGAGGTGACACTTACCTCTAACAAAAATATGAACTTTAAAACCAAATATTTCGGAAACGGATCCCTAAATCGAAAAATGATGTTCTCAACCTCTCAATATTTTTAAAGACCTATTTAACAATACTCAACACGATGGGTTTGTATAGAACAAAATATATATTACTCCCGCTGTACTTGTATGGGAGCTATCCTAAAAACATTTTTTTTTCTACCACTTTTTTGCCATGATTAGTATACATACCTATACCAAATTATAGCTTTCTAGTAGCTATAATCTCTGAGTAAAACTGCGGACGGACAGACAGACATGGCGAAACTTTAAGGGTTCCTAGTTTACTACGGAACCCAAAAAAATTTGAGATTTTTTTAACCACTTGTGATCACCCATCCCAATCACGCATCCGGAGTTTTTTGATCTGTTAAAGCACTAATTATGCTCCAGTGTGCAAGTGGCGTATTATTATAACGCATGTTAAGTCTGAGGTGTAAGCGCAGTGACTAATGAGCGGTTTATTTAGCGTTGATGTGTAAAAATAAACGAAATCCAACATTCCCGGAATACGGGGGTTTTGATCTCTCGTCATTTTGGCCGCTATGTATGTATAGTATTATGTTTGTTCGATTTTCCGCGTTTCTCTTAAACTAGCCAACGTAATACTTTAACTACTTATATAATTCCGTTCATCCGATAACTTAAAAATATGCCCAGAAATATGTTTTGTGGGTCGGGTTTTACTTTTTAAAGTTTATCTTATGCAGAGATAGCCTCGTTTATCTATTATCCGCGTATGTTACAAGAAATACCTTCGGTTTGATACCAAACGAACATACATACAGGCATAAGGCCGCCGTAATAATCGCCGTAGACGAGTAAAAAATCATCATATCATCAGTCTTTTTTTAGTCTCCACTGCAGAAGCACGACCCTGTATATACACCAGAGCCATACTATATTATGTGCCTACACTCTCCACGCTAGCCAGACGGGTTGGAGAGTCTTTGATGTTTATAGGCATTGTTTAGCTTGTGTTTCCTAAGTCACCTTCTTCGATATTCATGGGAAGACTTGGAGTGGTCCTATTCTACTCTGCCGGGAACACACGGCAAGGCAAAAAATCGAGTACAAGCAAGTATCTACAAGTAAACGATGCCAGAGTAAAATCTTTGTGTCTACAGACGGACAAGTCTCGCCCTTTGTTAATCCGTGCAGCACAAAACTTAGCTTTGTTTTACAGCAGATGCAAGTAAACAGCGCCGACCAACATCTGGTCGAGTTTTTTTATTTCCAGTAACTGAGGGTGCCATCTTGGTATCGCTCTATTCTGTTTTTATTTAAGTTTATCTAAACTTGCTTTTGTCATGTACCTATTTGTAATTTAACCACGCAACTTCTTTTATGTTTATTTTGATTCGAATATGAATTAAATAGTTAGTATAAAAAATATAGGTACATCGCGTGATAAAAGGACGGTAAAGCCAAACCTTTATTTGTACGCTATTCGAGAAAAACAGTGTTTCAATTCTAGATTAAAATATCGATATCTCTGCTGATTATTCTGAAATGGTAAGCAGAGGTATAGTTAATATGAAATGATGGATGTATGACATTGACATTATGTTAGATTTCCTGATAAATAGTATTAGTACCTAGTGTTTTATATCTTTAGCACATATCACAGGTTTTTTATAGTCTCCACGACCCTCTCGGTCGTGCTCCTTTACTTGTATACTACTTTAGTACACATAGTCAAACTAAAACAAAAGTTTACTAAAAAAATTACTGAAATCATATTTACACGTCATATTTTCCTCTTATGAAAAAAGGTAATGTTATTTACTTTTCTTTTGAGATCATTTTCACTTTAATGCTCTAAGTTTTCACATGATCAAGAAATTAACTAGCTCTTATGATCCGAGCGAGCTACGAGATACATAGATACTACGCCTAATGTTCAGTAAAGTACTTATCGTAACTGACTGTTACACAGCTGAGAAGATTTAAATTACCTAGCCACTCGTTAATTATAAGCGAATTAAAAAAAAACACAAGATTAACTTATCAATTTCATAAATGTGTACATATATCGAATGCTTTGAAAATGGAGCCCCGGCTCGTTTTGGAGCGAGCGAAGGATTCGGGATTGGAAATGTAATTCGTTGTCATGCACGAGCGCGGCTGGCTGTTATTCGAGCTTTTTACACATGTCGTGTTTAAGTTTATTCAGCGAACTAAAATCCCAACTTCTCACCTAATATTATAAACGCGAAAGTGAGTTTGTTTGAACGCTTTCACGCCCTATCTAATGAACTGATCGTCATGAAATTTTGCATACATGGTATCGATACGTTACAGTTATTTAGCTTCTTGTTCCATGCTGAACGGAGACTTAAAAAAAAAGCACAATATGCCAATTTTTACTATTCCTTTCGAGATCATAAAATTCAATCAAGGGAAGGAAAACTTTCTGATAGGTGTTGGGCTAGTCACTTGTCAGTACATTGGATTAACGTTTTCAAATTTAATCTCAAATTAGTATGTATTTCATGGTTGAGGGACAAAAGGGTGTTTCTAGCGACATATATAATAGGTATTTTCTTTATTAAAAAGCTGTAATGCATTGCATTTATGAGGAGCTATTCAGATAATCCGGGATTGAGATGTTTTATTTTGAGCTCTATATGTTAGTGTGAAGAAATAAGACTCGGCAAAGCCGCTAGGCTTTACCAAATGTGTTAGAACCCTTTAATATTATTTGGTGGGGCTACAGCTCGGAAATCTCTTGTTCCTGTGGTGCCACCCCTTAGACCATGGCACACTTATTATCTTGCCCTCGTGTCCTACCACCTGTACACGTGAGGACCTATACAATGCTACTGATAACGCTATATCAGTAGCAGAGTTTTGCTCAACACAAATATAATTTGCCCGAGTCGATACGCTAAGAAGAATATTATTTGCGGGCAAACATGGTGGAAATACATATTGGGACAAAGCGTATGTCATATTTTATTGCACAATTGTGTTGCACCAGCAAATGGCATGCAAATGTTCAAAATTAATGCTCTAAAGATTAGAGTACCATGCTGTTACTGTTTACAATATGTACACAAATGTTTAGTCTGTTTAGACTTCTTCTTATCGTGTCGATGGCTCAAAACGTCTAAAAAATCTTATATTTTATCCCTCCAGTATGTTGCAACAGCCACGCCACTTGCTGAGGCGTAGTTGAGGTCGTACTTTGTGCAGGTAGTGAGTTACACGGGGCACGACATGAGGTGTGACATGGTCTGGTCTCTTTGACTACATTCACACTGAACGTTATTTTGGTCGATGTAGCCCTACTTGGCTAGGTTGTGCTTACATCGGCCTACCCCAGTGCGTAGGCGGTTAAGACTTTTCCATGCTAGAGAAGTAGGACGTCGCACTTAATTAAACGTGTCGCATCATCACTGGTTGTCTTAAACCAACACCGCTCGACCTCTTATATCCTGCTGCAGGAATTGCACCACCTTCGGTTCGGAGACATATCTATCACCTGCGGTATTGAAAAAAAAAACTAAACATTTGTATATTGTCACATTTTTTGGCGACTAACCTATGCTAATAGTTACTTGATTTGTAACAGGTATAGCTTGGTAGAGAATGTGAGAAAGAAAGATTCTCACGCTCAGGAGTAACCTTATGCTGTGGGTGAATGTAGTAAAATAGGCAAACATCATAAGTTTTCGGTGAAGTTGACACCGTTTATGATCTGCTGATAAAGGGTCAAGCATTTGTGTATAGTTTAGTTAGACACTGTATCTTTATTGCCTCATGAGTAGATATAACGTATCTTATGTTCCGTAATATATAGGTAACCTTTAAACCTACTTCAAAAATTAGTTACTTCCGCTGTCTTTAACCCATCAGTTACTATAATTTACAGACTGACATTGATTGAATACGGAGTCTAAATAGGTACCCACGACGTATTTACCACAGTATGGCGCTGGCTCAAGTAGATTCCTCTGGCACACAAATTAAATTCTCTACACTAATGCTGATCAGAAGTTGGCTATGTAGCCACTATCAGCTCTCAAATTTGTGAGAGTTCTATGACGAGTTTGAATGAGACGAACGATTTTGGAAAATAAGGGATAGTAGGTAAGTTTATTGACATTTTGGCTTGGTTTATGTCAATCACAATCAATCAGTCATCTAACTATCACCAACTACCACCAACACAAACATATATAACCATATGCGAATAAAAATGTATGACAAACATCAAATTCGAACTAGAAAGAGGCGTTTAAATAAAAATTATTTTAATACGGTTTTATCGCATTTATTACATTACTAGCTGTTACCCGCGGCTTTGCCCGCGTAATATATATCCTATGTCCTTCTCCGTACCCTAACCTATGTGGATGCTAAATTTCATGATGATCGGTTCAGTAGATACGGCGTGAAAGCGTCACAAACAAACAAACTCACTTTCGCATTTATAATATTAGTTGGGAAGTTGGGATTTCTACAACTAACGTTTTGAACACGCATATTCAAGTTCATCTTCGCACGTAGACTCTACCTATGTAACACTGTAAAGTGATTAAAAGTATTCAAAAGTAATTTTATTTACCTAAATTTGTAACAATCGCGAAAACATTAACAGATAAGTAGGTTAGTTTTCCGATAAGGTTTATTAAAAACTCATTTGCCTCTGTAGAGCGTTACATCCAATCATCGTTTTCAATCACAGTTGCATGAACCAGTGTGCAGCTCACAAATTAAACTCGCTCACGTCCTCTCCACCCCCCGATAGGGTAAAACTATAGCAGGCGTGCATATGAATGAGCAGTGGCATCAACAAAGTAGGATTTATTTACAAACATCGCGCCTAGCGCTGCAGAGCGGACGCGGGGCTCGGATGTTAAATTGGGACGCGGTGCGCTGCAGCGCTTGTTAAACTTTTCACTTCAGTTTTCAGGTTGTAGAACCTTTCATTATTTATTTGTATTCAATAAATAAATCAAAATAAAAGGACAAATCACACAAATTGAGCTAGCTTTACAGTAAGTTGTGAACTTGTGCCGTAAGATATTAACTCTATGACACTATATTTTATAGGTAGTAGATACTCGCGCTTAAATAGATAAACATCTAAGACCCAGGCCAATCTGAAAAAGACCGCTGATTGCTGTACGAACAAAATGTGCAGCTCGAAAAGGACGTCCACGGACTCGTGCAGGCTTGTGTGTTGCCGCCGCTGCGCTACGAAGGTTTATACAATATTCGAAAGATAGGGCCTAATATTATTAATGTCAAAGTTTATAAGGAGACAATAGACAATATCGAGAATTCGAGACCAAAACGGAAAAAAGGCAGGATGCAAGTAACAAGGGATAAAAAAGAAGCACTGATACCGTGCATCTATGAACCGGATCTCTTGAAATTTTGAAATGGGCACAGCTTTCTGGCAACGCTTCCTGCGACGCAAGTTCGAAACCTTTCTTAAAAGCCCGCAGTGGACTAAAAACGACCAAAAAACAAAGCATTTAGCAAAAAAAACAACGACTTTCATGTCTACTATAACTTTTATGCAGAACCCTTAGCTTTGAAACCCACTTTAAGAATCGCTGTACTCCAGCACAGCTTTCTGGCGACGCTTCCTGCCGCGCGTGCTCGAAAGCTTCCTCAAAAGCCCGCACGTGTGGGCTTACAAAGCTCCGGCACCTGCGCCCGCGTTTACTGAGATCGGCGCAAGCGCAGAGCTCGCCGCGCGCCCGCCGAGATGTGTCGTGTTTAGTGCTTATGGTGATATCTCACCAACCATGGGACCACAGTTCGATTACTGCTTGAGAGCTACTAGTGAGTATTTTTATATTTTTCCGAAGCGTTAGTAGATATCATACATAATAGATATAATAATTCAACTAGGCTACAAGATATGTGTTGCCAATTAAGTAAGTTACTTATGAATGAAAATTTTCTATATTTATCCATCAACCCCTGTTAAAGTGTTATTTGTGAGTATGCATGTGTGAATTCTTCTGTGGATGTCACTTTTCAACCGACAAAAAAACGGAGGAATTTCTTAGTACGACGCGTATACTAGGTATATATTTTTTAAACAATACTTAGTCAGATTTTGATAATTCTTTTTTTATTGAAAAAGAAATCCAACCCTTAAGTAAAACAGGAGATGATTGTTTACATGCTTTTCAATTTATTTTTGTTCAGTTTAAATAAAAAAGTTTTATTATTTTAGTGTGCATTTCGCTCGTCTAGACTTTTTAAGTATTTTGTGTTTATCATTAAAAAATACCTACATAAAAAATACAAAATTAGTATAATCATACTTAAATGTACTTACGTATTAAATAAAGTATTTAAAAACAAATAACAACTAGGCCATATTATTAAGGGACTAAAATTAATTCGTAATAACAACTGCGATAACAGCCTTCGTTAGACATTATATTATTTTATGGCTTACAAACTAATATTGATAAGGCTGTGAATAAATAGAATGGGGTTTCAAGTCACGAAGCTGTGGTCCCTATTTCTTTCATTAGGATAGGCGCGCCGCCCGCCCAAACTTGTAAAACTTTTATAATTTACTCCCGGATGCCTGCTGAGTTTACAAAGTTTTAGAATTTTCTGATTTAACAAGAATTCGGACTCTGTTGTTTTTTAAACAAATATCTGAATAATAAGTACTGCTCTATACGGGCTGATTCTAAAGTCTTGGTAATATTTTAATCTCGGAATCACAATCCCTAAATTACTATACATATAAAGAATAAATTACTTCCTCAGAAATTCAACCATCGGAACGGTGAATTTGTTGGGGCAGTTCTATTTTTATTCCTTTTCATTTCTTGTGAATTTGTGTTCTATTCGTTATCCTGAGATAAAAATTTGCTTTTTCATTCGAGCGTATTCCCAGTTCTAATGGCAGGTATGATCCAGATCCGCAATCAAGACAGAATTTTAATCTAAGCCTGATGCCTCACATGACACGGAAAAGATAACTTAGGCGATATGAAATGTCTATCATATTGATACTTAATAAATTATACACAACTAGCAGCCCTCCCCGGCTGCGCTCGGGCATGAATCCCAATCCCAACTAATATTATAAATGTGAAAGTGAGTTTGTTTGTTTGTTTATTTGTTTGTTTGTTACGCTTGCACGCCGTATCTACTGAACCGATCATCATGAAATTTTGCATACACATAGGTTAGGGTACTGAGAAGAACATAGGCTATATATTACGCGGGCGAAGCCGCGGGTAACAGCTAGTTATACCTATAAATCTTCCTCATGAATCTTTGGTGAAAACCACATAAAAATCCGTGCAGTAGTTTTTAAGTTTATCGCGAATAGACAGACAGACGCGGCGGAGGACTTTGTTTTATGATATGTAGTGATAGTGATCTAGAGCCTCGCAGAACAAAATTTTAGATGCTATCTCCATTTTAGGGGTAGCATTGGCCCCCGAATAATTCATGTATTCCCTTAATGACTACTTACTTACGCGTTTTTTTAAATACAATACTTTTACAAGAGCTAAGCCTTTAATTAACGTGTGAGATAGGGCCTAATTAATACATACTTTATATAATAACAAGAGTATCCTAATCCTAACTATCCCAACTAAGTATAATATTATAAATGCGAAAGTGAGTTTGTTTGTTTGTTTGTCACGCTTTCACGCCGTATCTACTGAACCGTTAGCTACTAAGAAGCACATAGGGTATATATCATCTAATCACATATACATTTTAAAGCATAAAATTTTATATAATTAAAATTAGACACCAATTCTCCGGAAGTGTCTGTTTAGGCGTTAGTAAAATCAAAATCAAAATTCAAAGCATATTCGTAGCTCAGGGTACTGCGACTAAAATAGTCGTAAAGGGGCGAGGTCTGTCGAAGACTCGCCAACTGCAGAGATAATTAAAAGTTTATGACCAACTCGGGGTTTGAAAGTTTAGTGAATGGTTTTAAAAACCTATTTAAAGTACTCGAAATTATGACTAGCGAATGCGTAAGCGTCACATAAGTTTACTATTTTTATTTTAAAAAATCACAAATTGCAGTTTTAATAGAAGAATATCATAATGTGTTCCATACCACGTCAGTATTTTCTGACACTATCTCTTATATAATATATTTTTAACTTTAACAAAGATTTTTTAATCGCACTCAAGTACCTACGTTTCTGTTTACTTCTAGGTACTTCTTTTGAAATACATAATGATTTCTAGTTTGCCTTTTATAGCTATTTAATATTCCTCCCTGGTGTTGTCTTTTTGAAATTCAGATGCAATCAGAAAGAAGAATTTGGTTGAATTCTCGGTCACAGTTTACAACCAATCAGCTAATCGGAATTCCTTACATACATTTTATTTATTTTTCTACTCCTGTACTGTAATCTGTTATTTAAATGGTCAAGAACACAAACATAAGAACATCCATAATAAGTCTATACTCTATTCTTCATAACAGTACGGTATAGCCGTACTATAATGTAGTTATAACGATACGGCTAGCAGCCACAGACTATTAAACCTAGATTTCGTGATTGCAAAAGAAGTTTTTGTGAACTAAATGCATTGCTGCCAACGTCTAGCGAACATTAATTTAGAAAAAAAAGGTAACCCAAGACACATAATTTTGTCATTTACATTATCCGCGAGTTAGTTGTCTAACTCAAAATTTATGTTTTACTAGTATTGCATTTTTTGTAAGTCATAGAAAAAGTATTGTATGCAACGGTTTATAATAAGGTCTTAAAAGGCTCGTGGCGCCTCTATTAGCGATATTCGCTCGCTTCGCTCGCTCCTTTTATAATACCGTTGCATAAAATACTATTATTAGTATCGAGCACAAGAATTTAACAATATTACAGGCACGGTGTTTATTATTAGCGAAGGCTGAATGTACCTTTAAAATTTTGGATACTAGCGTTTACTCGCTTTTTCGGCTTTGCTCGCGTATAATTTAGCAGAGTCGCCAATCGCATATCCCACGGGAGCAGTACTTTTTCTGGGATGAAAGGTGTGTGAATGGTCCTTCTCAGCACAAACAAACAAATTTACAAAGTCACTCACATTTATTTAGTTGGGATAGTTGGGGTTACATAACAGAAGAATATCCGCATCTCTCAATGTAGATCTACCGAGAATAATAAAATGAGTCATTGGTGTGAACCCGAGGAGATTATTCACGAAACTCATAGAGAATCTGTTTAACTTTCCGAGAACCCGATTGATTCAGACAACGGACGTCTGTGCTAGCAGATGTAACGAATTTCGTATAATTACTACTCTGTTTGTCGAGTTTGAAACATCTTCTGATTGTTTATTGAATTATATTTTTTTGCCAGTATTTTCATCCGTTTTTTGTATACATACCAATTTTTAAAGACATCTTTTGTTCTTGGCCTTCATATTGGATATTATCAAGTCAAAACCTAAGTTTTGATCAACACCTAAAACTCAGAATTAAAAAAGGTTTCAAGTATAAATACAAAACTGATCGTCTAAGGTCAAGAGGTTAGATTAGTTGTTTTAGCCGAAACACTGGAGAAAAGTGATATTATCAGCATACTACGAATTTGTCTTTCCGTGTTCTGTGACGAAGATTAATATTGATACTCTAAGACAAAGACACTCTCTATACGTATTTCTTTTTGATCTAGATGTCAGCGGAGTCGCTAATTCACCGTTTACATAGTGCGAATGTTGTTATCCATCCTAGCCAGTAGTTATACACTATTATGTTCACTACGGGACTTATCGCGATTATTTTTGAGTTTCATATTTATTTAGGAGTTATACTCTTCCTATTCATACCCTAGAAACAAATGTAAATATGTATTTGTGGTAGAAATAGGAGAAAACGAGATACAGAAGCAAAGTTTCTCGTTTTCACCTATTCCTACTCTCTTGTAAAGATCTCGTAAATGAGTAGAAAATCGCAAATATAAATCTGCACCAATTCTATAAAGTAGAGGCGAAGGAAAATTTTACCGGCATCGTGCCAAAATCTAATTTATTAGAAGTAATTCTTGATTGACAGCAAAAGTCATTTTCATTTTTATTTTAAGATATTTTAGTGAAAACCCAAATGAGTACATGTACAGATTTCGATTTTTCTTTAGCTCACACCTTTTTTCACGTACGTAAAAATGGTAATAAACAGCTTTTTAACAAGTTTGTATATAATTTTTCGTGCTAGTAGTTTTCCTGCCGAAATTTATCGATGAAATATCAGTCATACGTGTAGCTGATCATATGATGAAGAGCTTAACGCTGAACGTAGATTGGACATAAATTCACAGAATGATTCGAGTAAATTTAAATAAAAGATTGTTTTTTTTAAATCGTTTTAGGTGTGTAAAATTTAAATAAAAGCAACTTATTTTTTATTTGAGAAAGCTATTTTGTTTTTATTAAAAGCATACTTACGGGCTCTTAAGTATATGCCAAGTTGGAGTTTCGACTAAGTTGAGAACGTTCGCTCGCTTCGTTCGCTCTGTTTTGGTCACAAGGTAACCGAACGAATCTAACCTGCGATTGCGTTAAATAATATTAATATGAGTTAGCGTTCGAATATTGAGGCTACAGGGGTCATATTAAGTCTGCATAATCAAGGCCTTGAATTATTCTGAAATTGCTAGCGAAACTAGCTTTACAGGTAAGTAATGTTATGATATTTTTCCTAATACATTCAACAATATCAAAATATTTAAAATGTATATTCAGATATTTAAAAGTGCACGTGCCTTGCCGTGTGGTCCGGTAGAGTAGAATAGGAACACTTCAAGTCTTCCCGTGGAGGTGACCTTGGAAACACAAGTTAAACAACCTTATAAACATCAAAGAGATTCCTCCAACCCGTCTGGCCAACGTGGAGAGTGTAGGACAAATCCTCTGACTGCTCTGGCTACTTTATGGTCTGATAGTGCAGAGAGGGTCGTGCTACTGCAGTGGAGACTGACAAGGACCTGCTGATGACGATGATGGCAATTTTTTTTTTTTTATAAATTAATATTCAGGGGCTAGTTTCGATGACCAATCCGTGACGGTGACCATACCATCTGTTTGCGTCACTTAATATATAAATATATAGGGACCTTAGAGTATCAATATTAATGATACTCTAAGATAGGGACATATCACACAAATTGAGCTAGCCCCACAGTAAGTTGTGAACTTGTGTCGCAGGATACTAACTCAACGATACTATATTTTATAATATATACTTATATAGATAAACATCCAAGACCCAGGTCAATATGAAAAAGATCTTTTTCCATCACGACCTGACCGGGGATCGAACCCGGGACCCCTGTGTCGCAGGCTAGCGTGTTGTCCGCTGCGCCACGGAGCTCGACAAATAAATCATTTAAAAGATAAACTTAATTAGGGAACATCTTTGTGGCTCCAATTACTCGTATAATGTGTACTTCGAGCAACACGGCTTCTGTACACGGCTTCTGTTCCAGTACGGAAAGCGTGTTGCTCGTAGAATGTGTACCATCGTGACTTACTTACTTTGATTTCATCAGTTTATTACCCACTTGAAGCGACAATACTGACGCCGGAGTCATCTCTATAAATACCGAGTAAAAATAAATCAGTTCATGGCAGTAGATATTAAAACTCCATTTATCAAATCGGCCCACGCGTGGGCAAATCATCAATTATCATATTTAAATCACATATACATCATCACCCGCCTATTTTGCTAATGACGCTAATAATAATAGGTCAGTGGTGTTCAAAGTGTGCTCGGTCGACCACCCTGATCTTTAAGGTCAATGAGAAGATTTAAATAAAAATGCATGCTATTAAAAATAAATTTACCATAGATATATCTTTATGACGAACCGTAAACAAAATTATCAATGGTCAATATTTTCTCCGGTACTGTTTTTTAATTATCAGGCAAATAAATAAGCGCTGTTCAGCGATTGAAAATTTAATTCCTATTGCGTCAAAAGATTGAAATAAAAAAAATATATTGCGCAATTTGTAATATATTTAAAGTTTGTTCCCGTTTATTATGTTGTATTGTAGTAAAAGTTGTTTATTAAATTCAAATGAATGGGCTGAACAATATTTCAGGCACTTTTCACAATGTTATTATAGTTAAACAGCGTTTGAAAAAGTAACTATTTGAAAAAGTTTGCGAAACGCTGTGTTAATAGAGTGCCACTAGTTTCGGAGATTCGGCCCAGCCATTGTCAGTTCCTTGTTTTGTCCGCCACATGTTCCCAGGGCCGCTTTTATTCCCTCGTCCTCGGGATTTGAGGAATTTAATATGCTCCCCACATGCGGGCGGTAAAAGGCAAAAAATATGGAAAGCTTGCTGAGCTTTTTGAAGCTTCGCTTTGATTTTTGTCTCGATATGTTGAATACACGATTTAGTGTAGAAATTTTGAACTTATTCTTTGATTAGAGTACCTAATGATAAAATAGAACATTAAACTGTATCTAATTTATATCTGTTTATGGTGTATGCATAGAAATACGAAGACGCTTGAGAGCCATTTTTTTTTATCTATAGATTTGGTTAGTTTAATTTGGGTATTATGACTCGGATAACTCTGAATTATATCCTGTTCCTATCCTTACTAATATTATAAATGCGAAAGTGAGTTTGTTTGTTTATTTGTTACACTTTTATGCCCTATCTTTTAAACCGATCGTCATGAAATTTTGCATACAGGTTAGGGTACTGAAAAAGACATAGGCTATGTTAGTAGCATTAGTGTTTCATATACCAACACATATGTCATTGTTTTCCACATGTTACTGTGGGCTTAGATTATTTATGGCTGTCTAGCTAAATCTGTGTGATATGTTCAATATTTCAGTGACAGATAGGATTGTAAGGTCTTTAATTTAATAGCCGGACATGTGAGTAAAAGGGCCGAAAAGAGAGGCCAACACTTTATTTTTTCGAATTTTTAAGCCGCTGATCCTTTATTACGTGTATATCAGCATGTTTGTAATTATTTAAATTGTTAAATTATTAAATTCTTTAAACGGTGCTCGCTTAGCTCCAACTCCCGTAAAGTTTGTATGAAACATCAACAAACAATAGTCGCGTTACGACCAATCATTTTATACAAAATGCGTGACACTTGCCGTTGCCGTCACCAATAAAGTTTGCCTTTGAGTATGCTGTCAATCGAGACATTGCATGTATACTAACACTAAGAAAGAATTGGAGTCACAGAACTATAACTCAAGATTGGAGTGGTTTTATTATAGGTCGGAAACCGTCAGTTCAGGCCACTACTACATTATTGTTATCTAAAACAATCGTATCCCACGATCACCGTCTACGTCTCGTAGCGGCGTAGCTAGGGCTACAGGCGAAGATTGCTTCCAATTCGCATTTTCCGGCTTCCAAAAGTAGGTTGCTCCACTCGGCCCGCACTGGACGTAATGGAGAGCCGTTAGTTCATTGGCGTTATTGAATAATTCCCGCGGGGAGTGCTGGACTTAGCACTGTCGTTACCCAGGGGCAAGAGTTTTACTGCGTCCCACCTATCACCTGTCCGAAAACCTATTGATGGATATTCCAAAATTTTAACACCGTAGGATATTAAATTATGCAGTTTATATTTATTGTATTGTAATATCACATGTTCTTGCAATTTTTATATGTATAAACAAAACCATAACTTATTTGAAGACAACCTCACTGTCTGATTTATCAACGCATAGCTAAGGCACTTAACAGATTGCGTTGAAATTAGCACCCAGATAGTGATTTTGACGGAAGCCTCCGCTAGAAAGGATTTTCACAAAATTCAACCCCTAAAGGTGTGAAGTAGTCGTCCAAAGTTTTTATTTATTTAACGCGAGCGAGATGAAACGTAGGTACTATGTACTATACTATGTACCTACAAAAAGTTACATAATTTTGCAAACAAGTACATCAAATCTTCAAAATCTTCAAGATATCAAAGTATGTAAAAATAGAAAAGTAGGTGACGTCTGCGATACAAAAGGTTGCTGATCAACGTTGCTCTAAATGTTTATAGACTCCTAGTCTAGCACTTTTCAGCCATTACCAGAAGAAACCCCAAAGAAGATCGAAATTTAAAAGTAGCAAGTTATAACGTGTCTGCAATATTATTTACAAAATACGAAATATGAATCAGTTATACGAATACTAGTTTCTAATACTACGTCAATAAGTAAGTCCCCAAACTCGAATGAATGTTAACAAAAAGGGGGACAAGGAGTCAGTTGATTTTTATCCATCGAAAACTGACGTTTTCGATGCCCCTTTTTGTCATACGCCCCTAGTCGGTCGCCCACACAGCACTCCCCTACTACTGCTACTGCCCGCGGTCCAGTCGGCAAGCGGTAGCCGGCGACGCCGCCACACTCCGACAACCGACATGATTCTTGGTAATGATCGTCTGTCTTAGGACATCTCGGAAACGTCCGCTTGAATAATTATCCCGAGCTATATATACTCTAATGTTGTCATCATATTTGTTAACATATAGTTTCACTTAGTGAAAAATACCATCTTGGTTTAACTTCTTCATAAAAAGAAACATTAACTTGTTTTACTCATGTTTTTCGTCGAGACAGTAAAACTTCGGACGAAATTTACACTACTGGTTCCTACCGCTCTTAATAATTATTTCATGTGATGTTATTTTGTTACAGACAATCCGTCGTACTTCGCGTTGCCAGACAAAGATGTAACCGACAGCGCTGAGTCCCAGTCAAACAATGAACCGTACTCCCGGTCGGCTCCGAGCCGAGTCTGGCCGGATTCGGTCCGCCCGTTGGGTTCTCCCCGTCGCCGGGAACCAGAGAGTCCAAGAAGAAAGGAATTCCGGGCGCTGTTGAGGTCTTTATCAGCTAAGGAGCCGGAGCAAGCTGAGGCGTTCCTGAAAGGGCAGCCAAGGCCTGGAGATTGCGCTCCTGGGGATATGAGACACACGTTTACTGCCCCAAGGATAAAGTAAGTAGCTTACTCAATCTTTAAAAGAACTTGTCACACCTAAATAAGAATATTAGTCACAGAAACTTACCATTTAAAATCAACTCAATTATAGCAATCCTTTCTACAAATGTAACAACACTGACATGAAGATTAATGTAAAAAAAAGTAATTAAGTTTTATCGTCTGTGTATTTCACCAAAAAAGATAAGCTCAACTTACATATTCACAATCCGTATTTGAAGTTGGCCCCTGATTAGATACCACCTTCCATTTGTTGATGTGAAAAAAATATTTTAATAGGCTTTTTATCTGATGCAGGAAGGGCAAGATATGCGCAAAAGTCTTAACGCCAGATGGACCTCAAGAGCGTGAAGAAGTGTTCTACACCATCCCCCTGCAAGGGCGAAGAAGGCATTCAGTTGGCGGGTACTTGGCGACCGGAGGTAGTGGCACTGGTGAGGTCACGTCGGTGCCTAGCGAAGTCCCGAGGATGCCCCCGCCGAGATTCACCACCAAAGAAGACGATAGTGTAAAGAGAAGACGACCAAAGAACTTTACTTTTAAAGGTAGGCTGTTTTTCTTTGACTATATAATCAAAGCTGTTTTTATGCATTGACCTTCCATTGTCATCTGATTCTGTACGCTTGTTTGATACTTTAGAGTTCGTGATCTTCTGCAAGCAACATGTTAGTATCATCGAATACCTACTTATCCATGCGGTAAAATTTTTGTTAAAGTCTTTACCACCAGGTGCTTAACTAATCCTTGGAATCAGGTTTCTTAGTTATTTCTTTTTTTTTTTCTTTTTCTTTTTTTACAAATCACACAGATTGAGCTAGCCCCAAAGTAAGTTCGAGACTTGTGTTATGGGATACTAACTCAACGATACTATATTTTAGACTAGATACTTATATAGATAAACACCCAAGACCCAGGTCAATCTGAAAAAGATCATTTTCCATCTTGACCTGGCCGGGGATCGAATCCGGGACCATCCGTGTCGCAGGCAGGCGTGTTGACCTCTGCGCCACGAGACGTAATTGCTTTTGTATATTTGCAATGTTATTGCACAAAATACTTAAACACTAGAGTAAAATAAACAGTTTTGGAATGTCAAAAAAGCTTTGTACAACGGTGGACTTATCCTTTGAAGGGATCTCATCGAGTTAGCTATAATTTTGAATGGAAATCATCATCGTCAACAGGTCTTTGTTAGTCTCCACTGCAGGAGCACGACCCTCTCTGTACTTCCAGAGCCATATATTAGTTAGAGTATAAAACTATACGCTGACTTATATTAAATAGATAGGGGAAAGTTTTTTCTTTAGTCGCTTACACCATCTAAAGGAAGTGAAATGTAATAGCTGATTGATTTAAAAATCTAATAGCTGATTGCCCTAGTAAATTACTTGTAGTATTCTTTTTGTTACTTTTCATAGATATTACAATCTAAGTTCAAGAGAACGAATTTTTACCGCCAAATGTGGCCACTTATGGCGGTAAAAATTCGTTCTCTTAATTCATCGAATTAAATTAAGTAGCAAGTAATTTACTAGGGCATTGAGCTATTCTTTCCGGAATACTAACACAATCCCTGGAGTGTTTATTATTTTAACTTGTACAGCGACGCAACTTTAGTTCGATGTGCTTTGTTTTGACCTATATTATGAACCGCTAATGTGGTTCAGGTAAACATTTGGTCTATTAGGAAGATGAAATCACTAAACTATGCTAGTTATTATAATAGATTCCGGAGTAGGTAAACCATATCAAGATGTAAACGATTAAATTAAAATAGACTGACAATAGGCCAGACTAGAATAGCACTATCCGTGTTATAAAAACGTAGCTTAGGTACAGAATAGCATATTAACTAGAAAGCAGTTAAGTACTTACTATATTTTGTAATGCCCCATTTTTATACTATTTATCATCACATAAAAGGTAACAAGATTCATCAACATGCTTATTTTTCTCTGTCTTAAAATGTTTCTACGTTAGCTTCTCGATTTTTGGCACAAAATGCTAAGCATTGTTTAATTTTATCCGTTATGGATGCGGTGAAAACATGATAGATATGGAGCTAGATAAAAATACAGATTTGAAGAAAGAGACATTGAAATATATTAAAAACGGATAAATATATCGTAAATTAAATAATACAATTTAAATTGACATAATACAAGCAAACATAAATAGTACGATTCCTACAGTTACTAATATAGTAAAAGCTATGTATACGTGAAACCAGGAATTTCTATTGTCTGATACGGTTTCTAGGCTTCTTCTAGAGAAGTACTTTAACATTTATCACCAGACATACATATTGTCGTAAGTTATAAATTATCAAATCACGCATACACACATGATTGAAGGGCTGCCTTATAGGAAACCTACGCACTAAAATCTATTATTGAGAAACAAGACGTGGAAGCGGCGTTGATAAAAGCCATAAACAAGTCAATCGTAGGGCAGATACCAGAACGTTGCTCCCTACGACCCTAAGGAACCAGATAACAATGGCCAAGATGCACTTAGGGCACGTCCAGACAGGCAGGACGAGATAGACAAAGCAGAGGATTTTCATCCCCTGGCAGCATTGCTCTTTGATACGATTTTTTAAACTAGTCTGTTAGTCTACTCCGTAGTTAAAATGTTAATGAATTGCTCTAAATAAAAGTTTGAAGTCAGTATGTTCACAGTATTTTAGTACTGCATTACTCGACCGACAGAGTATGGCCAAGAGCATTCAAATAGCTAATGTAAATTTAAAATTCATCTTCCTTCAAATAATGCATGCGAAGTAAACAAAAGAAAAGCGAGTAGGCTGCTTTTGAGCGCAAATTCATGTTAAAATTCATCTTCCTTCAAGTAATGCATGCTAATTAAACAAAAGAAAAGCGAGTTGGCTGCTTTTGAGCGCAAATTCATCCAAATACATCCTAAAATGTTGTTTCTCGAGATAATACCAGTAAATTTTCCATTAGCATACATACTCGTACATGCGAAACTAACTAGTGCTGAAGCGAAAAAGAGCACGTGCTTTGTACCTTTGTGTGTGAATGGCCCCTTTATTTATGCTCCAAAGTTCCTGGAGATGCATCAGCGGCATGTTTGATTTCTCGTATCGGCGTGACCTTTTTCGGCACATCTAATGTTACTAATTGGTATCAATCATTTTCGGACAGGAAGAGCGATATGATAATTTGCAACATTCTACAGATCTTACGGCATAATGACGACGTATTAATCATCAAATGATCTCTATGCGTTAGATATACCACTCTACTTTTGTTTTCATTTAATTTCTGATTAATGGTATCATTAAGTGACGTGAAATCGCTTTTAAATACAATGTTTTGTTTTGGGTATTCACTCTTATCGGGTCAATGCTGGTCAATGACTGAACTATGGGTTTCTTCCTCATTTTTACTATCTAAAGTTTCGTCTTGCCGACTTATCTCAGTATGACTTATCAGAAGTGTATACTTTATGACAAAGACTGCTGTCTACGCGCAGTGGGGTGCTAGGCATCGAAAGAAATTACTATTATCTATACTTATATAATAAAGAAGTACGATTTGATTGGTTGTGTGTTAGCATTGAACCGTTTTAAAAAAAATCGCCTTAGTAATCGAATTTATCTGCAGATGACATAATCTATAATTAACCCAGATGAAGTCGCGGAAAAAATGCTAGTTATTTTAATATAAGTAATACTGATATGCTAAATTTTTGACTTTAATTTATTCCCTGATTTACAAATATAGCAATTATAGGTTTAAAACTTTGAATTCTCTGGGCAAATCGAAACTAGAATGAATTCAAAACCCAAATCAATACTACATTTTTTCTGTAGCTCTTCCTCTTCTAAAGAGTTTACAATCAATCTTCATGTTCCCTGTTTTTTTTTCTTCAAAGAAACTACACACCCGTAAAAACCATGTGTTCTCAAAGGACACGTGTTATCTAAGTCACACCTAGCTTATCGAATTTACGAAGGTAACATCTCTGATTGGTCATATCTCCGAAACGCGGGTAGAATACAATCAAACGTGTTATTAGAATTAAACATTTCGGGATATTTACCGTGATTATTATGGTTTCTTTGAGTTTTCGATATCACGGTAAATATCCCGAAATGTTTAATTCTAATGTTGATAACCGTGAAAGTTTAAAAAGTTACATCAAACGTGTTATGTTTGCAGCATCGTATTTGGCGTTCGATAACGCTCTGAGAATATTGACACAGTCCCAAATGTGTTTGAGAAGATTAGGCGAGGGACAATGATGTTTGGCACATCGAAATTTACAGTGTAAGAGCGTTGTCTCTATCTCTCTCATTTAGGGTCTTCATCTTCCCTGTTCGCAGATCGTACAGAAAATTTAATGCCGCGAAGTGTGAACGTTGCCACTAAGTACTTATAATTAAAATAGTCTATGTTTGTATTGTACATTTAATTGGCAAATTTTCATGAATACTTTTTAGGCACGAAAAATTTTAATAACACTAACTACTACTTATATTGAAATAAGTCGTGTAAAAAATTAAAAACGGTACCCTTATAGGATCACTCGTGCGTCTGTCTGTCCGTCCGTCACAGTCGATTTTCTCCGAATCTACTGAACCAAATTAAATGAAATTTGGTAAGATGGTGTAAAGCTATGACCCAAACACGGATGTGCAAAGTAAATATATATTTTTTTAAATAAGGGTCATATTAGGGGTTCCAAATAGAAAATGTTAAAAAAAAGTTTTGCTAACCTTACCGTGTTATATATCAAATGAAAGGGTTTGTTATGAGGATTTCAAATTTCGAAAAAATTACAATACTTATATAGTTCATTGCTTGGAGATTACAGGAAAAATAATAAGAATTATATAAGTTGAAAAAAAAAGTGGTAAACTAGTTCACCTAGGGAAATAGTTCACTAAAACACCACTAGATAGCGCTAGTCAATTGAATAAAACATTTTTGTACATTGTGTGTGTGTTCACGAAGCATATTGTACGGAACCCTCATTGCGCGAGTTTGACTCACACTTGGCCGGTTTTTTATATATGTGTTGATTTGTCTTCTCTCTATTTCTCTCTCGTCTTGGCGTATGGGTTGCTACGATGCGTCAAAGACCGGGAAGCGCATTACAGATTTTAGGATTTGACCGTTTGTTCGTGAAGGGTGCAAATCCGATTAATGTTTGATAGCAAAAACATATTCAAGAGTCATGTCATTGCGAAATTTCTTTAAATGACTGAAATATCATCAAATTTGTCTCTGCCTAATTGTGATAAATAAGATCACGCCGACGCAGCCACAGGCAAAAGTTAGTTCACTTAAAATGTTCGCGAGGGATGGTTCGCCAGTTCGCCACACTCGCGATTACCGTCGCGACGAGCTTTTAGTATGCGAAGTGCGTCCGCGCACGCCGCCTTACGCTACGATACCCGACGCCAGGACGGCGCGCGCGCACCTCTGTTGTATCAGGACTCTTGTGATATTTAGTGCGCTTTGAAGTGTTCCATTGCGGTTCTGTGCAATGAAAGTTTGAATCGTCGTTTATTGCCATCATGGATAAAGAGATGGAAATTAAGGGTGACATGAGTGAGTACTTTTTAATTTGATTTTACCTCTTCTCTTTCTCTTTACCAGGACTATTGTGATATTATTTTGTAGTACTCCATTGCAGCTCTGTGCAATGATACTTTAAATCGTCGTATATACTGTGCCATTATGGATTTGGAGATGGAAACCAATATAAGTGAGTACTTTTTAATTTGATTTAACCTCTGTCGCACCAGGACTCTTGTCTTATTTGGTGCGCTTTGTAATGCTCCATTGCAGTTCTGTGTAATGATACTCATTTGAACCGTTGCTTGTACTGTGCCATGATGGATAAGGTGATGGAAACCAAGAGTGATATGAGTGAGTACTTTTTTATTTGATTTTACCAGAACTCTTGTGATATTTAGTGCGCTTTGTAATGCTCCATTGCAGTTCTGTGCAATGATACTTTGAATCGTCGTTTGTACTGTGCCATCGTGGATAAGGGATGGAAACCATGGGTGGTATAAGTGAGTACTTTTTTAATTTGAAATAAAGAAAGAAAGAAAAATAATTTAATTTGATTTCACCTCTGTCGCACCAGGTCTCTTGTGTTATTTAGTGCCCTCTCTATTGCTCTATTGCAATGCTGTACACAGATACTTTGGATTGTCGCTTGTACTGTGCCATCATGGATAAGGAGATAAAAACCACGGGTTTAAAGGTTAAGAGATGTTTAAGTTAAGGGTAAAAGCTTAAGAGATGTTTCGTGCACTTTCAAGTGTTTGATTGCAGTTTTTTTTAATGATACTATTGAAACTATCACCGGGAGTGTAAAACTATCTATTTTTTGTTCTCTATGATATCAACATCTTACTTGAATGATTTTAAAGAACAGTTTACCAAAATTAATACATACATGCTAATCACGACTCTATTCCTTACGGGGTAGACAAAACCTAAGCCTTAAGACCCAAAATAATTATAATTATTCATTTTATATATAATATTTTATATATTATATAATTCTTATTAAGGTGGTACAAAGCACAAGATATTATAGATAATGCCATGTTCTTTGTTATGCAACTTAAAGGTATATTAGATTCAAATAATTTCATTTAAGATTCTTAGCAGAAAACGAGCTCTGTTTTAATGTTCGTAAAAACATTCTCCTTGGAAAAGTAGCTTAACAACGAAGCGAGCTTTTTAAAGTAAACTGTTTCCTTTGACGTAACAAAGTTCATTATTTCGTTCATTGAACCTTTAAGGTAATTAGTTTGTACCATTGTGTTAATATTTTTTAATATAGCATCGGCCGTCACTTGTCATTGGAAGATGTCCCAAAATCAATGTCAACGAGACTCCGTAGTCCAACACCAAAATAGGTTTACCGTTGTTGGCTAAATAGTCAAGCGATTTTGTTCCGTAAGTCTTCATTGCCTAAAACCATATGGTTGCTCCTCGTAATGGCACGAAGGCGTTTAGTTTTGGTGCTGAGTGCACATTAGCCATGCAGGGTGGCTCCTCCGGTTGAATAAACATGGCGTAATTTACATGCATCGAAGTGGCTCCCGTAATGTACTCGCTTGTAGAATACCAATGGACGAACGGCTAGAGATTCATTCGGTGGCGTACTTTGAGATTTCATACCCAAGCTTTTTTAAATGTTGGGCGGCAAGGCAATGGCCTTGATAAAAAAGTTTACATCAGAATATTTTGAGACTATCATATTGACGGCCTCGATGGTCCTGTGGGTGTATGCTTTGTTAGCACTTATGTACGAGTGCCATAAAAAATTTGGAGCTCCTCCATGATTTGGAAGATACAATAAGTCGTTCCCGGCTGTCACTATTAAATGGGAGATGTTAAGAATAATCTGATACCAATTATAAAATAAAATGATTAATTTATTAAGAGGTAGAGCCATCGACTCTCCATTTTATGGTTCAGCTGAAAATCAGCGTGTCATATTTGTGTCTATATGACAAAACGCTGAGCTGAAACTGTTAAATATAAAGGTAAATGATTATAATAGGCTGTATGTTTATTGATTCTGTCACAAAGAGAGTTGTCAGTTTAAAAAGTAAAATGTTTTTGGTTTCCGCCACCAGAGGCGCTAATTTTCTCTCTTCCGCTGTCTGCTACCTATGTTAGATTACGTTTTGTGTATTTTCATTGAAATAAAGTATTTCAAGAAGTCTTACTCGTTTATGTATATTGCCTGGCCATTAATAGGTTATTGGCCCAGTGCACGCAGTGAAAAATCTGAGTAAAGAGCAGTATTTTCATCAAATTATACTCAAGTGTGAAAAGCAACGCGTGGTGCGGTTCGTCGGTAACCTCAAATTGCAACATGGAAGTTACCAATTCTATGCGCATTGAAAAATTTGATGGGCGAAATTTTCGGCAGTGGAAATTCCAAATTCGATGTGCTTTGAAAGCAAAAGGACTGGACATAAACGCGCCGCGGCCAAGTGAAAGTGCTGGACAAGTGAAATGGTCGAAGGACGATGGGATGGCCATGTTTATTATCACGTCCTCAATGGATTTAAATCAAATATCTTTAATAGAAAATTGTGAAACTGCTGTTGAAGTGATGCAAAAATTGGAATCCATCTATGAACAAAAGTCAGAACTTAACAAAATGCTCGTCCACGAACGTTTTTACCAATACAAAATGCAAACCACTGACAGCATTGCACAGCACGTGTCCAAAGTGGAGAATTTGGCGAAGCAATTGAAAGAAAGTGGTGAAAATATTAGTGACACTGCAATAATAACAAAAATATTAGGTACATTGCCGCCAAAATATCGATCCCTACGCCAGGCATGGATGTCGTTAGATCCTAAGTCGCAAACGATACACAATCTGACGGCAAGACTGTTAGATGAGGAGCAAAGCCTCACTAACGAGGAAGAGACAGAAACTGCATTGTTAACTACAAACTCTGCAAGCCAATCAGGCAAGAATGCACCTGCAGCCACAGCTAGTAATAATAAGAAACATCACCGGTTTATGTGCTATAACTGTAACAAACGAGGGCATTTTGCAAGGGATTGCCGTGCCCCAAAGAAGTCTGGGAAGAAGCCCCAAGAGCAGATGGCGTTCAGTGTAGCTGAAAATTATTTAAATGAAGATGTATGGATAATGGACAGCGGTGCGTCCGCTCATATGTCCTACAGGCGTGACATATTTTATACTTTTGAAGAATGTGATACAAAGAGAAGTGTGAGGCTTGGAAACAGAAAGGAGCTTGTTGTTCACGGGAGTGGCAACATACAGATTGAGAAGATGGTGTATGGAAAGATAGAACGCTGTGTATTAAAAGATGTATTATATATTCCAGAATTAAGAAGAAACTTATTTTCGGAAGGTATGGCTACAAGAAAGGGCTACACAATTGTGAAGAAGCGTAATACTGCCTTAATTATGAACAGTGAAGAAGTTGTAATGATGGCAAAACTTAAGGAAAATAATCTTTACGAACTAGACATTAGAACTGTAACGCAGGCCAGTTGTAACTTCGTGCAAGCAAGCTTGAGGACCTGGCATGAACGTCTGGGACATTTGAATGTGAAAGAAGTGCAAAATATGTGTAAGAATGGTGCCATTCCCGGAAAATTGACAGATGACAGTGACTTCATATGTGAGGCATGTCAATATGGCAAACAAAGTCGCTTGCCTTTCCATAAATCACATAGAGGGCAATGCAATCCTGGAGATATTGCTTACAGTGATGTGTGTGGCCCATTGGAGCAGCCATCAGTATCAGGTGCCAGATACTTCTTGTTATTTAAAGATGGAGCAACCTCATACAGGCATGTTTACCTGTTAAAACATAAAAGTGATGTCCTCGAGTGCTTCAAGAAGTATAATGCCATTGTGAAAAATAAATTTGGCCATAGTGTTCGCACTCTTCATACAGACAATGGGCGTGAGTATGTTAATAATGACTTTGAAGCCTATTTGCAGAAGGAAGGCATTGTGCATGAAAGGAGCGCGCCATACACACCGGAGCAAAATGGCAGGTCTGAACGGGAATTCAGAACGATTATGGAAAGTGTAAGATCTATGCTATATTCTCGTGATATCCCATTAAAATTGTGGGCAGAAGCTGTGAACTGCTCAGTATATTTATTAAATCGGAGTTCTTCAAGCCAAACAAAGAATATTACTCCATATGAGTTATGGAATGGAGAAAAACCTCTTCTTCAACATATAAGAATTTTTGGATCAGAGGGCTATGTTCACATACCTGATGAGAAGAGAAAGAAGTTAGACAAAAAGAGTGAGAAGCTGATGCTGGTAGGCTATGAAAATGAGAACTACAGAATGTATAATATGGAGACAAAAAAAATTTTTGTAAGTAGGAATGTCAGATTTAATGAGAACAATGTGCCTATCATGAGAAAGAATATTGCTGAGATTTCAATGGGAGAAGATGATCGTAGCTGTGAAAAATTGAATGTACCTGGTACATCTTTCAACTCACCTCAACAGGCCCAACCTGAGGAAGAGGAATATGGAAGCTTTGAAAGTTATAGTGATGAACAAGATGATACTTTTGAGCCATCTCAAGAAGTAACTATTGATGAAGAAAGAAATATAACTTTAAGGCCTCGGAAAAATAGAGTAGAAGAAGCAAATATTATGGAGTGTGATATACCAAGTACATATCAAGAAGCTATATGTTCCAAAAATAGTGATAGATGGAAAGAAGCCATAGAAGAAGAATTAAAATCACACACTGAAAATGAGACATGGAAATTTGTAGAAAGGAAGAACAAGAAAGCAATAACGTCAAAGTGGGTTTTTACAGTGAAGAAAAATAGTGATGGTAGTATAGAACGGTATAAAGCTCGTTTATGTGCGAGAGGGTTTACCCAAGTGAAAGATATAGACTATAATGAGACATTTTCACCTACAGCAAGGTATGATTCTATTAGGGTTTTGTTATCAATTGCAGCGAGAGAAAATTATGATATCCAACAGTTTGATGTGAAAACTGCATTTTTGTATGGAGAACTGCAGGAGGATATTTACATGGAGGTACCTGAAGGGGTCCATGCTGAACCAGGAAAAATATGTAAGTTGTTCAAATCTTTGTATGGTCTAAAGCAGTCCTCTCGTTGCTGGAATAAGAAATTTTCCTCTTTCTTAACTGCATATGGTTTTCAAATGTGTCCTTCTGACAGTTGCATTTTTGTGGGTCATTTTCATGGTTTTAAAGTGATCCTTATGTTATATGTAGATGATGCATTATTATTTTCTAAAAGTAAAGTAACTTTAACACATATTTTGAATGACTTGAAGAGTAGTTTCAAAATAAAGATTTTAAATTTAAATTCTTTTGTAGGAATGGAAATAATTAAGACTGAAAATTCTATAATTATAAGTCAAGCTCAATATGTAGAAGAAATAATTAAAAGATTTAACATGTCACAAGCTATTCCTTGTAGCACCCCTGCTGATAAAGATGTGTTGTTAACTAAAAGTACTGAATCGGAAAAATTTACAAATTTTCCCTATAGGCAAGCAGTGGGAGCTTTGATGTTTTTGTCAACTGTGTCTAGGCCGGATATCGCTTACTCTGTAAATATGGTTAGTAGATTTTTAAATAATCCAAATAATGAGCATGTTAATGCAGTAAAGAGAATAATTCGTTATTTGTTGAGTTCTAAAAATGTTTGTATTTCATATAATTGTAGCAGTGAATTGATTGGCTATTCGGACGCTGATTTTGCTTCAGATTTAAATTGTAGAAAATCTAATACTGGCTATGTGTTTATGATGAATGGAGGGCCTGTAACTTGGGCAAGTAGGAAGCAAAACACTGTTGCTCTTTCAACAACTGAATCAGAGTATATGGCGGCTAGCGAAGCTGCCAAAGAAATTTTATGGCTGAGACAGTTATTAGTTGATGTAGAGGAACCACAAATGACTGTAACTTTATGTATAGACAATCAGAGTGCTATTAGGCTTATTCACAACCCTGTATACCATAAAAGATCAAAGCATATAGATGTCAGATACAATTTTATTAGAGAAAAGGTAGAGCAAAATATTATTTGTATAAAATATGTTGAAAGTTGTAATCAACTTGCTGATTTTTTAACAAAGGCTTTACCTCCTGGTAAATTCATTGTGAATAGAGAGCAAATATGTGTTATACATTGTACTGGGCTCTGATTTCTACTATAATAAGTGCTTTTATAGATAAATATTTTGTTTATAAAAAAATTATTAAAAGTTAATGTGTAAAAATGTGCCTATTATAATATTTAAGTGGGAGTGTTAAATATAAAGGTAAATGATTATAATAGGCTGTATGTTTATTGATTCTGTCACAAAGAGAGTTGTCAGTTTAAAAAGTAAAATGTTTTTGGTTTCCGCCACCAGAGGCGCTAATTTTCTCTCTTCCGCTGTCTGCTACCTATGTTAGATTACGTTTTGTGTATTTTCATTGAAATAAAGTATTTCAAGAAGTCTTACTCGTTTATGTATATTGCCTGGCCATTAATAGAAACCTTTCTGGCTGCATATCATAGAAATGGAACGAGTACATAATTTGTGTTTGTTTGTGTTCATAAAATTAAGTATATGTTTGTTGACTTTATGCACTAAATAAATATATTTCTTTCTTCTTCTTTCTTTCTTTCTTCTTCAGTGTTGTCACAAGAAAAATAAATCATATTTGGACCTGATGGGACTTTGCGTTGCGCAAATAAAACATAAAGCTTTACAGTATGCGATAAGGTACTACGATTGTCGTTTCTGCATATAAGTAGTTATACTACAAAACATGAGTAAAGCCGGGTTTGTGCAATTAAACGTAAGTTTTAATATTTTTATAGTAGCGAGTAGAATACCAAAAAAACGTCAGTTGCTTTCATGAAATAGTATTTAGCCATTATCAATTTTTTTAAACTAATATTTTGTAAAATAATTTCATAATTTCCATGTTCAACTTAACTCCTACTTTCTTACCTTCGGAAATTTTTGATACTGTTAAAGCGGCTGTATTGCCCGGGGCAAAAACATAAGGTAAATACGCCCCCAGCCCAGAGCCTCATTGTGTTCTCAGTAGAGCCCCATAGATCGCTGGTATCCCAACATTTTACATTGTCACAATTATAAGTTTATGGCGTCCGTAATATGCTGTAGATTTTTATCTACCAATAAGAACGCGTTTTCAAAGAATTTGCTATAAGCATGAACATTATTTGCATATGATTTCATTTTGTACGTATTATTCAGCTGCACTACCTATACTTAACTTTTGTTGTTTCTCGTGTGTGTAGGTGGCCAACACTGGCGTCAGGTTTTTCAAGCTGCCTGAAGGCATCCGACATAGCTTAACGACTGCCATCAATGATGACAGCCAGTACCGCGGCTTAACGTGCCTTCCAAAGCACGGAGAAGTTCGTTATATTTTATGCCTTTTGTGGTCATCCATCCATATGGGGACTGCGCCCAGGGTTGCTTAACATACAGAAGCGCTTAAATTGCACTCACCCACCTATCCATCGGGCTCCAATTGTAAGCAGCAGCGATGAGTAAGATATTGACGTCAATAAATAACGTGATATTTAATTCTAATAACAATGTATAAGTGTTCTAAGAAGATATTAATTAGGTACCTTCCTTATTGCCAAAGCAACTATAGTTAGAGTTATACAATACAGTCTTTGTAAAAGAATGTGATTGATTTTATTGCTATTGTAATAACACTCTAATTGTCCACTAAAACTCTAAACGTGGCCTTTTCGTTTACCTTGGGCTCTGTCTACCCCGCAAGGATAATCATCAGGTCTTTCTAGTCTCCACTGCAGGAGCACGACCCTCTCTGTACTACCAGAGCCATATACTAGCCTGAGTAGTCAGAGGATTTGGCCTACACTCTCCACGCTGGCCAGACGGGTTGGAGAGGTCTCTTTGACGTTAATAAACTTTGTTTAGCTTGTTTCCTTAGTCGCCTTTTACGACATCCACGGGATGACTTGGAGAGGTCCTATTCTACTCTGCCGGGAACCACACGGCGAGTGATAATATGTTTAAATTTTATAGGTACCTACAAGCTTTTGTTTGTTGTTCTCGCAATCAATTTAAGCCGCTTGACTTGATCTTGAGTGTCTACTTAAGATTAAGCTCATTAAGCTCGCACATAAACGGGAAAGTTTAACATAAATTAGCTACCGCTATCATTAACATGGTAAATACTTGCTTAAGTATTTAGATAGCGTACTTAGTTCTTTGTTGTGATTGTTTACCTCGTAAGTACTATGGATCGAGGTTTAATGAAGCAGCACTACAAGATAATTATTTTTAAATCGATTTTAAGCTTTTGCGATCGTAATTACAATTACTTTTGGAGTGGTATCACACACAATAAATATCGAGGTTGTTGATCTACTGCCCCCTTATTTACTAACTCGGATGACAGGTGTTGATGCCTTCCAATCTAGAATTTACAGTTACATTGCGGCTTTTGCTTGCTCGAAATTTTTATTTGGAATACAAATACCGCATTGTAACAGCAAATCCTAGATTGATAGGCATCGACACCTGTCATCCGAGTTAGTAAATAGGGGGGCTGGCCAGCGTAAATCATAGACAACGTGTCGTTTAAGTGTTGCCAATTTATTAGAAACTTGAACTGCCTCCGTGGCCCAGTGGGCGTTTGCCTTGTTCACCCGGGGGCCGTGGGCTTGATTCCCAATGGAAGCATCTTTGATAAGTTGTTTCCAGTTTGGTTAGGACATGGCAGGCATGAATCGCCTGATTGTCTGATAAGAAATATGATTCCATGCTTCGGAAGGCACGTTAAGCCGTTGGTCCCGGCTGCCATATATCAGAGGCCGAAAGGCGGTTCCGAAGAACTCTGACACCAAGGTGTGCATTGTTGACTGACCGTGTCACCTACACGAAATGATGATGATGATTAGAAGCTAGCAATTTTTCAGCGCCTTTGTCCGCGTAAATAGTAGCCTATGTCACCCGTGCAAACAAACAAACAATAAATCTTTCTTCTATAAAATATTAGTATAAACTAGCTTTGCACGGGGATTTCCTTCAGTGGAAAATCTTTTCAAATGCCTACTGACGTAGGGACTGAATGATCCATTTATTTGTATAGGTAATATGACTATAACCTATATACATAGATTATTCAGCCAGTAAACTACCCTTTATTGGTCATCATAATCTTCAGGTCGTTTTTTTAGTCTCCACTGCAGGAGCACGACCCTCTCTGTATTATAAGAGCCATATATTATTAGTCTGAGCAATCAGAGGATTTGGCTTACACTCTCCACGCTGGCCAGACGGGTTGGAGAGATCTCTTTGATGTTTATAAGCTCTGTTTGGCTTGAATTTCCTAAGTCGCCTTCTACGTCATCCACGGGTAGACTTGGAGCGGTCCTATTCTACTCCGCCGGGAACCACACGGCACACCTATATTAGTAAGATCAATTTTTTTTTATTTAATTCTTTGTTGGTCTGTGGTGACAAATTAAAACTTTATATTATCTCGGAACACATATTATGGTAGAAAAAACTGCGACGGCTCGAGTCTAGCTCTTAATTTGGTCTTCTGAATAGGGTGAACCTGTCGACACCATGGAGTGACGTTACGTACTGATTAAAATTCGTTAGTTGTTGTAATTTTAACGTCTTATGTAATCTTCAGTAACCACATGTTTTTATATGATATCCTAAATTTTATCTGAGCCGAGTAACACTGGCTAAAATTCTTTGGCAATCTGTTTTGTTTAAATTTATATGTTTTAAATATTTGATAGGTTTTCAACGGCTGTTGACACCATGTTGGCCTGATAAACCCTTCCGACTAACATTGATTGTCAACTAAACTGGTAGCTTTATCAGATGTAGTGAGTTACAACTTTGTTTATTGTCTACACTATACCGCTATCAGACGCCGGGAGTCGGGACCTTATCTCCTGTGACCGCATTCAAGGCTTTATACTTTAGTGATCAACTACAATTTACGGGGTAGACAGAACCTATGAAAACATGACCTCAAGGACACAATTAGCGTTATAGTCAATAGTCGAAAATTTTATTCATCTTAAGATATTTTAAATATCATTTGGTGAACGTCACTTTACATTTACAATTGGGTTACAATATTATGTTATTGTTGACGTCAATAAGTTACCTTTAAAGCTCAGTTTACACCGCTTCCAAGGCGGAGTGCAGAAGAAGCGGCAACAAACTGCACAACGCATTTTCTCCAAATGACGTCAACTTACTATCTACGACATACAAGTACCTACTTAGAACTATGTTAGTATATACATACATAAATATTATCACGGCTGTTGGTTAGACCGAGCTCAAGGTCATAAAACCCAAAGATCACTCTTATAGCATGTAAGTGGACGTTAAATTTTCTAACCGTTGAACCGTCTAATTTAAGTGATTTTCACTAAATCCCTTGACCGGCTTTTACTCGTTTATCGGGGCACATAGCAATATGCCCCGCCCACTGCCGCCTTTAAGAGCTAATCCGCTGAGATATGTCGCTGACCTTTTATCTTCTACAATTATTTAATTCAAGGCCAACCCTTGGAGGTTCCCTGGAAGATTTATATTACGCCGTAATTTAATAAACTTCATTATGGTAGCTCTTTCTTCATTAAACTCTCCTTAGACGATAAATCTACCAAGATAAAATGTAATAACTTTTCTAAAACTGAAAATACAAGATTAACGGTGGAAAAGTTTTACTTTGTTGTTTCACGTGACTTGAGATGGTGTGATAAAAAAATTATATAAGTAAAATATGCATAGTTTCTGTATTTTTGTGAAACCTGCGTTAAAAATTACAGTACATATAGGTAGTGACTTAACGCAATTATAAGTTTTTAATAGAACACTAAACTTTTAATCAAAATGTACTAATGTTTATTCTCAAAGGAAAATATATATCACAGTCTCAGAAGAGACATCGATCCGAGCAATCAAATTCCTCTTAGCATTATATTCACACGGATACGGTGCGTGGGACACTATTCTCAGACTTGAAACGATATTAAAACGCAAGTAATAATTGATGCACCCTTGTATGACAACTTGAGTATGACAATAAGGCATAGAATCCTATCATAGTGTTCCTATCTGCATGTTCTCTGTTAGTTTAATGCCTTACATTTAGAATTCTGGTTTTTATTATTTGGTGGGAACTCAAGGGGTGCAGTTGTCGTTTGCCTTATACGATTTTGCAAATTGAATTATGTGGACTTTATAATATGAAATTGGTGTAGATTGGTGTTATAAATGCTCGTGCTCGAGAACAATTTGTGAAATTGTTAAAGTAGACTGTTAAATGGACTCGTATAGATATGTCACCAGAAGCTCCCACGAGGTTACCAAAGAACATACGCCATCTTTGATACCACATACCGTACAACACCGATACTTAGTATCTCATTATACTGGATATTGGTAGAATCACTGAAATCTCGGTGGAAGCCATAATTTAAAGGAAGAAAGAAAGTGGAATTCTGACAGTCATACATATCTTACTAGGTTCACTATCCGAACGCATAACTTTTTTTGGTATAAAAGTTGTTTCGCATAAAAATATTTCGCATAAAGGTTTGATACGTATAAATTTTCCATACAAATTTTATGCGTAACATTCCTTTATGCGCTCGGATAGTGAACCATCATCTTACTAATTTCGTGCCTTTGTTTCGTGCTTTTCTACGAGACTACGAGCCTGCGAAGCCTACGAACAACTCTACGAACCTTACCTATTCTATTACAAACGCGGTTAGTTCAAAGAACCTATCATTGTTTCTACCATAGCTAAAAAAGTCTCTCTGTTTCTAAGTTTCTATCGTATCTTCACGACGGAAAAATGGTGGTGTGTCTTCACACTTGAAAGACCAAATTTGACAAATAAGAATGTTCAGTTTATAAAATTCGAGGAGGATTATATAAACTTTCATCGTTCCGCCTTCTTCGTCTAGGCGTTTAGTGTCTAGATTAGTTGAATTTCAAGCTTTGGTTCCATAGGAACAGTTGCTCATATTGACGGGCTGAGTCACCCCTTTCAGGATTTGGTAGGGTTTTTTTACGTATTGTAATTGGTTAATTAACGATTCATTACTATTATTACCTTTACATATTTAAGCCTTTTGTACTATCACTACAATGTTTAATTAAAATGTCAATCAACTAAAATCCTAAAGCTTATTCTATTCAGACTACGTAACGTTATTGTGAATAACAAGGAGCTTTCGATCGATACATCGAGTAAGAGCTTTTTTGTAGAAAAGCTCTTTGTAGTGAAATAACAATGAGAAAAATGTCTCTTGATTTCAAAGACGACTCGCAAGTAGAAATTCTTTGTGAGAGAGTACCTACTTACTTGAGTAAGTTCTAAGCACGGTCAGCATATTTAGATGAAGGAGATTTATTTATTCTTGGAAAATTTTAGTCTCGACTGAATATATTACTCGATAATTTTAATATTACTTTATTAATTATTTTATTCGTATATAAAATAATATGTCCCTGTAATTATTTTTGATTAAGTTAGCCCGTCATTATGAATAACTTTTCCATGGGACTAATTTTGGAAATATGATAAATTGAGATTCCCATACAAAGTTAAGTATGAACATGTTGAAACTTTTGAATTTCTAACATTAGTCCCCTTGGGAAACGTTGTTCATAATGCCGGCTGTGTCACCTCTTTAAGGAACGGACATCCTATCCTAACTAATATTATAAATGCGAAAGTGAGTTTGCTTGTTTGTTACGCTTTCACGCTGTATCTACTGAACCGATCGGCTAGCAACCCATCAATATATAGATACCGTTTTCACTTACAAGCCCACCGACATGCTAAACGTGACCTTAACTTTTTACAGACCTTGGCTCTATCTACCCCGCAAAGGGTATAGTATAGTATGTATGTATGTATATACTGCTTTAATGACAGTATTTATGTTGTAATACGATTAAGCTAAGTTGTTACGGCCGGCTGCCTATCTGACGCCAACACTCCTTGGGAATAGACAGGATCTAACTAATTTGCAGGTGACTTATGTCATAATTTACACGACAAGCATTGCTAGTATTCTATCTGTAATACCTTCTACTGTGAGAATCCAATAGCGCATTTCATTAAGTACTAGGTACTGCTCTATATTTCATTTATGAATAAAAAATACTTACGAAGCTCATATTCCAAAAGTCATTTCACATTTCTTTCTTAATTGACGTGATTTATTGAGTTCTAAATATAATTGTGTTCTTCAGGCTGATACGCACCCAATTGGAATTAAAATATAAAAAGGCTAAGTGTGAGTCGAACTCATACTAAAGGGTTCTGTACAACTGTTCGATATGTATTTACATACGGAAACCACGTTTCATGTGAGTCTGTGTCGTAATGAGAAGTGCCTGTGCAACCTCCTCTCTAAAAATCTCCAAATCTTCCTGAGGATGTCGTAGAAGGCAACATAGGTAACACAAGCTTAACAAAGCTTATAAACAACAAAGATACTCTCCAACCCGTCTGGCCAGCGTTAAAAGTGTAGGCCAAATTCTCTGACTGCTCTGGTAGTACAGTGAGGGTCAAGCTCCTGCAGTGGAGTCTTTAAATACCTGATGATGATGATGATGATACCTTTTCCATGCGACTTTATTTATTTATTTATCAAAAGAATATCCTAATTCCTGTTATAACAGAACTCTACAACAGACTTCTCTTGTGAGGTTTGGCAAATTCTTTCTTGCACGAAGAATATATGTGATTTAGAGTCTCAGTCATAACATAAGTTATCAGCACCTGCAACAATCAACACAAAAACAGAAATTACGTTTCAAAAGATTCAGGCCTTAGTCATATAGATGGAAGGACAGTGGAGGCTTAGTTATATTAAAAATCTGTTGGTACCTTAGAGTATCGAAGCATGGCACCTTCTGGTAACGGAATTCTGAAAAGTAATGGTGCTTTTTAATTATGTGTCCTATTTGTGTACCAGTACTTATTAAAACGGATACAATATATTTATTGGGATTAATAAGTAATTACAGAATCTAGTAAGTACATATTTGTTGTTTACTTAGAAAATCAATTTCGTATCTCAGGATGCTTCTTACGATAAATTTTAAAATAATGTAATGACAATTTACAAACCCATCACATAATTTTCATACGGCGTTGTTGATTATTTTTGTAATTGTTGACAGTTGAGGGAAGAAAAATCAAATTTGTCAAATCTTTTATTGGTATATGGAATGGTATTTGCCTGGGTGCTAGCTAGGATCTGAACATAGAAAAAAAACTAGGTTTCATTTTATAAAATATTGAAAATAAATTCGATACGGGCAGCATTCTCATATCTTTTAATTTAATAAGCTATATATGATTGCAATATATATTAAGATACCTATAAAATATTTTTAAACTTGTTAATAATTCAAATTCAGTCGTCGTTATAAAGTAAAGTTTATTTATTTTAATGTGGTAGCGAAGTAAATTTAAATAAAGCCATAAGTATCACACATTTAGCTGTTTCTAGCATGCAAATATTATTATTTAATACATGACAACTTAATTCTACCACCCCACTCGTGCCCTATATTTCGCATCACCAATTAAGGCCCT
This sequence comes from Rhodophaea formosa, assembly GCA_963082605.1. Classification (NCBI taxonomy): domain Eukaryota; kingdom Metazoa; phylum Arthropoda; class Insecta; order Lepidoptera; family Pyralidae; genus Rhodophaea; species Rhodophaea formosa. The sequence goes on along the minus strand of OY720216.1, from coordinate 3,907,711 downwards.
TTACAACACATTTGTACATTTCCTTAATTACCCTCAATCAACATGGTAATGACATCAATCAACACCTCAGAATTCCGCTTCCGGGAAAACCCAATTAAAAGTACACTTTGACACATTTCAATTCAAACACAAATATTGACTTGATAATGAAATAAGGACATTTCATCATCATCATCATCATCAGGTCTTTGTTAGTCTCCACTGCTGGAGCACGACCCTCTCTGTACTACCAGAGCCAAATATTAGCCAGAGCAGTCAGAGGATTTGGCCTACACTCTCCACGCTGGCTAGACGGGTTGGAGAGGTCTCTTTGATGTTTTAAGCTTTGTTTAGCTTGTGTCTCCTAAGTCGCTTTCTACGACATCCACGGGAAAACTTGGAGTGGTGCTATTCTACTCTGCCGGCTGCCGGGAACCTCGCGGCTCAACAGGACATTTATTGAGAATGTTTACTGAAAAGGTATAGGTACATTGGTTTGATAACATTGTTTGTTTAAACTTCGATAGATAATTTTAACCAATCAAAGTAAATTTTCTGATTGTGTTCTCGTTGCTAAAATTTCTCACAACATAAAGAAAGAGTTCTTTATGATCAGTGCCGGATAAGCAAATGCAAAGTTAGTAGCTGAGTCTAGGAATGAGACCAAATTTTTGTTACATTCCCTTTAAAACGGGGCCCTTTTGCACAGGGCCTCTTTTACACGGGGCCTCTTTTGTAGGAGGCACGTTGCAATTTAGTTTTTTTGCTACTGCGTATATCCCGTGTGACGAACTCCCCTATTCTATACGACTAACGTATAAATTAACTTTTACAGAAAGGTTCTGTAACTCTACACTACACTCTTTAACGTGAGGAACCATTCTAAGCGAATATACCATTCTGATGATTCGATTCTGAAAGATATTACATTAAAACGGAATAAAAACTTTATTTCACGAGTAAAAGCAATTAAAGTAGATATTGTAATAAGACACGAAACGCACGTCTCGCATAGGAGATAATTCTTGCCAAATAAGGCCACAAAAGGTGCTTAATCTATTAATACTTCAAGAGGTGGTCGTAACGCAAAGCTTCTTATATGGAGCGCAGAGGTATCTACGAGGAAACATTTAGGGCACGGAATGCGGATGACGCGCATCCAGCTCCCAGAAAGGTTATGGGCCCGACCACCCTAAAATTGGTTCAGTGTGAATTTTACTAGAGGCTAACTTGAAAAATATTTCTGAGGCAGAATGGTAGTAAGCCTGCCAGTAAGCTTAGACCATTTGATTTTTTTATTCACATTTATACAAATATCTTGTAACTTGCCTTCGTTCGCTCAGCCAAATGTTTATAGAGTCCACTTTAAAGCTCTAGACGGATTCATAGGTTAATTCATTGCAAGCTTGTAAAATTGTAGTCAAAACGACAGCAGTACGAAGCAGCGATGCATTTAGAAAACTGTAGGTGGGTTTTTATCCGTACATTTGGGCTCCTCTTATCATCTTAGATAGTAATTTAGTTTTAAAATACAAGCAATTTTCCCGTGAGTTTGTCTGCGTAGATGATACCCTAATTCACCCGCAGATAAATAAACTTTCTATAGTTGAAAAAATGTTGAAAATGCAAACAAATCTTTCCTCTTTATATTAATAAAGATAACATTGAAAATCCAGGTAAGCTCAGAATGAGGTTATGGGCCCACGTTCCCAACACTGGATGCGCGCCTGGAGAACATTGTGTGTCCGCTTCACCGTGCCCGCGTTAGTTTTCAGTTCAATGGCCGGCCCTTTGATGTGCCGACTGAAATGCTACAGTTCCAATAACATTTAGTTTGACAGGTGGCTTTTGAACCATTTCCCGGTGGAAATGCGCGGCTCTCAGATTGTACGTAATTGCATGTGTGAGACAATGAATGGCATGTCCAATTTACTTTAGAACAAGTTTAATGTTAAAAAATTTATTCTCGCAATAACAATAACGTATTACAATATTCAATATTATATGTACTCGTAGTCAAAGCTCTATTAGTTACTAGCTGTTATCCGCGGCTTCGCCCGCGTGATATATAGCCTATGTCCTTCTCAGTACCTTAACCTATGCGTATGCAAAATTTCATGATGATCGGTTCAGTAGGTTGGGCGTGAAAGCGTAACAAACAAACAAACTCACTTTCGCATTTATAATATCAGTTAGGATTTATATTTTATAATTTAAGCATGATGTAAATCTTTTTCATAAAAAAATAACTTAATATGGAATTTCCTGGTGGATAACGATTAACGACTATTTCGTGACTTAGTGTTTGTTTTGTTTTAAGAGCCAAAAAGCTTCGTAGCTCAACTTAAAATTTGACGCTGCTGGGAACCGAAATTTTGTTTTACATCCCCATACATTTTGCCCGGGCGGCTGAATACTTTTGTATGAATGTCGAAAATTTGAGTTCCCGTCATAAGTCCCATAGCAAAAGTTGTTTATTGACGGGCTAAGTTACTCTTTTATGGGTAGGTCTAGGTCATCATCATCATCATTTAGTGTAGGTGACACGGTCAGTCGACCATGCACACCCTGATGTCAGAGTTCTTCGGAACCGCCTCACGGCCTCTGACGTGGTTCCTTTAACGACTACCAGATGGCAGCCGGGACCACCGGCTTAACGTGCCTTCCGAAGCACGGAATCATCTTTCTTATCAGACAATCAGGTGATTCATGCCTGCAATGTCCTGACCAAACTGGAAACAACTTAACAAAGTATGCTTCCCGTGGGAATCGAACCCACGACCCCTGGGTCAACAAGGCAAACGCCTTAACCACTGGACCACGGAGGCAGGCATATCGAGGGTCATGTTACACGCCGCATAAATTACTCGTACAAAGACTAAGAGATTAAACGCCTGCCCGCGTGTTTTTTTTTTTTGCATATCTTATTTCTTAATTTAATAATAGTATTTCTATGCAATTATAATAACTGTAGAGTCAAGACTCTATAATATTTTGAGTGGTCTGTTTTAACTCCGCACTCGCAATCCTGTGGCACTTGAAGCCAATTAACTTAGCTTCGTTGATTAATGGGCGCTTCGCATTTAAAATTAGATACGCCTGAGAGCCGCTCTGGTGATTGTAGTGGTTTTAAACCCTTTTAGGAGAATTTTCTTCCATAACGAGTAAGTATAGCGCCAAGTTTAGTGGTCCAACAGCGCAACCTAAGTATATGAACTTAGGTACCTCGCATATTTCGGTGGCCACGCAGCGCAGGTTACATAATTATAGTTTTCAATACATTTGCTAATAATACGGTTCTTATGACATCAAAACTTGTATTGTATTGTATTTTACAGCACTAGTACTTTTTACTTTACACCAATCACAATCGCTCAATAGCCCAATGCCACAGATGCAAAATGGGGATGGCAACTGTCACGTTGACAGTTTAGTAGGGTTGTTCCGATACAACTGTCAAATGTATGGACTTTTACACTAATCAATATTTTTCTTCATAATCAGACCAAATCTCGTGAAATAAACTATTGAATTGTTTATACTAGCTAGTTTCCCACAAATTGGCATATATATTTTATTGTTACTATAAAAAAAAATATTACTGTAGGTTATGTTTGCAAAATACTTAAAAATCTTTTGATACAGGAACATGTATGCGTTTTATACATTTTTTTACGAAAGGTTTAATGTTTTGTCACTATTCTTATGCACTAATTAATTGCATCAAAATCTAAAAATAAAGATATTTATATTTTTGTTAAGGATGAACGTACGCAGCGACATCTACAATTAGCTTTGCGCTGCCACCCCTATTGATACCTTTTCATAAAATCCGAGCAAAGAGTTTCAAGTTCCGCATGAAAACTTTTTTCTGATTCGTAAGATGTGATTTTTTTACCGACTTCAAAAAGGAGATGGTTATCAATGTACTTTTTTTGAAAAAAAATAAACCTAAGTAAATGTACCTGATTTATCAATGAATTTTTACAAACTGCTTTAGTTCCTTACCTTAATAAATTCCTTATTTGCTGAACAGCAATCGTGTTTTAGTTTATGGTAATCGCAAATATATTGAAAAACGTTGTATGATACTCGTACGGTAAGCTGTCTATTATAGTCGTCGATTTATTATAAGCACTCGGCTTCGCCTCGTGCCTATAAACACCTCGACTATAATATTCAGCTTACCGTACTTATATCATAATGTACTATTATATCAAGCTTTTATTTGGCTTACCCTGTTAGTTTATTTTTTTGTTAGTTTATCTGTGATATTTATATGCTACACCTAATTTTTTAAACACTTACAATAGATCTGATGATGGAGTCGAAAGTTAAAGTTGGCCATAGGCAATTCGTACACACCCATTATGTTTGGACTCATTTGATTTATCTTTTAGTATTTTATAGTACCTATACGTATATCGCTCGCTCAAAATAAAAGATGGCCGCAATTTTTTTTTTTGACAAAAAACTTATTTAATACAGATTTTATCAATAGCAATACATAATGGGCATGTTGACTAAATTTTTTTTCGTGTTGCTATGTAAAGACCTGCCAAAAATAAACACAATAGTGACAGAAATACATTTCTAAACAAAAAGCTCTTTCAGTTATAAAAGTTTTAAAGACACATGTTTTTAGACGTAAATTTTTAGACGTGAAAACGCGCGGCTGAAATGCCTACATATTTGTGACGTCACAAGCTTGTATTTTGTATGGGTGGCGTGAGAACTTTGTTTGGTAGCTATACGAAATATTTCGTTTATGGTAATGGTTTCATAATAAATACAGTATAATTGTAATTAAAGATTTTCATACTTTAAAAATGGTCCTATTCACCCAACTTTAAAGAAGCTTTAAGATCACTTAACGAATCGATATCAAATTAAAAGTGTTCTTTATAGTGTTTTTAGATAGAAATTAGTCTCATTAGAAACAAATTTAATATAATCTTAACATTAGGCAACTACCGTATTCACTAAGCAACCCTTTTGTTCTGTAATCTGAGAAGCAATCTATCTCGTCGACAGTCGAATATCAAATGGGGAGTCAATTTCGAATAAATAACAAAAATGATGAATGATTGAGAACCACTGCCAACTTTTTCTGTCAGTAATAAATTATAGTCAATAAAACTCCCAATATGTTATCAGTGAATAGTCAAATCATGTTTAATATTCTGTGCGATACCAATTCAGATTGGAAATATACCAATGCATCTATATAAGTTAACACTAATATTCCAAAAATGAAGAAATGGATTCAAAATTTGCGACTATAATAACTACGTTTGCCTTTAGACTTGGGTGAGGTATGAGTACGAGTGACTTAGGCCTAATATTTGGCATGGTGATTATAAAGTTTTAACTGTCTTATTTCTGTTAAGGTAGACGGCTTGTCATTTCATCTATCTACAGTCACAAGCATTGATTATGTTAAGTTCCATTTAAGACCTTAATGTTGACTTAAGAATTGTGCATACATATCCAAGCCCGTGACTCTACAATACGTTAAGTTTACCAGTAACTACAAGAAGACATGAAAGAACTACTCGTAAACCCTTAAAAGTAACGCCCCAAAAACACACTTCCATACATTTGTACGAACGTGAACGAAAACACGCTGTTAAAATTTTTATTGCATCCAGCGCATCGACTACAGAATATCGTATGCACCGCGCACGCCGGAAGCGCGTACGGATTTATACCCCCACCTCTAAATGAAGACCGACTAAATGTAATATCCGTTTCCTAAATAGACAAACGTCTATCAGCGATGCTCGGAATAACGATGCTCGATTAGATGCAGTAGCTTCGGTCGTATGTTAAATATGCACGGTGGAGTGGGCATTCCATGTTTTAGGACTCATGTGAAGGGCATGGTTTGATCATAAAGAACCTAGATAGACTCTTTTAGCGTAAAAGCGTAGATAATACTAGTGTCCAACTCATAGTCGGTCGCGCACATACACAGCTACCAATTTGACGGATTTTGCGGACATAAATTGAGGACGCGTGTGATAACACAAGGCTGTCGCAATTGGCCTGTTTTTAGGGTTCCGTAGTAAACAAGGAACCCTTATAGTTTCGCCATGTCTGTCTGTCTGTCTGTCTGTCCGTCCGTCCGCTGTTTTACTCAGAAACTATAAGTACCAGAGAGCTGTAAATAGGTATGGGTATGTATATAATATTAATCATGCCAAAAAAGTGGTAGAAAAAAATCTTGAAAAAAAAATGTTTTTTAGGGTAGCTTCCATACAAGTAAAGAGGGAGTAATTTTTTTTCTATACAAACCCATCGTGTTGGATATTGTTAAATAGGTCTTTAAAAAATATTGTGGGGTTGAGAACACCATTTTTCGATTTAGGGATCCGTTCCCGAAATATTTGGTTGCAAATTTTTGTTAGAGGTACGTGTCCCCCCCTCTATCTGCTAAACGGTTATATATGGATACGTGAAAAAAAATACAGCAGTAGTATATATACTGAAGTTGAAAGGAAAACTATTAAGGCTGAGTACTAAGTACAAACTAAAAAGTTATAGGCAACCAACTTATAAAATGTACTCGAAAATGTAAAATTTCATACAATTTTCATTGTTTGATGTTTTTGGTCGGTAAACTGTAAGGTGCGAGTGTAAACAGTGTGAACTCAAAGTTGTCATTCGCAACTACGGAACCCTATACTGCGCGTGGCCCGACACGCACTTGGCCGGTTTTTTAATCATTGAAATAAAGGCATGACGGTGTCTAGAGACTATATAGTCAAAGGTTTGATCACGGTAATACTATCTTTATGATACTATTACTGTGGTTTGATTGATCAGAATTAAAAAGACTCTGTTTCCCCCGGATATTTATATTTGATGAGTGTACAAACCTATAGATGTGAAAGTTTATTGACACAAACGGCACTACTATGAACCTTTAAGCTTTATTGGAATCTCGGAATCAGAATCCGTAATGGAATCATTTGAAGTGACATACATATTTTCTAACTTTTTAAACTATCTTTAGGTAAATTTTGTTTTTTAAGCATGTAAGTACATAAGTACTTACGTATATTTAAAAAAAATAAGTAAGTTTGAAATTACTGAGTATGCTTTCCCAATATTATTTCACCCTCAACAAGATATAAATAAATACCACAGGCGGGGTCTTCAGAGATAAATCTTTGTTATTTTAAAAGTTCAGTTGAGTTTTATGACATGTGTTAGGTTTATAGTCGACCGAGAGTGAACTCCGGCCAGGCAATGACCTTCCCCATATCGAGTGAACGACATCCTTCATGCCTTGATTATCCCTTACAAGGGCTCCTTATTCCCTTTTTGGAGATCTTATTTCACTGCATAATATACAGCCTGTAAATTGACTCTTGAATTTCCTTGTTTTTCATTTCATTCACATTTAATATGATAATATGATGTTCAATGGTTCCCGGCAGAGTAGAATAGGACCACTCCAAGTCTCCCCTGGATGTCGTAGAAGTCGACTAAGGAAACAAAAGCTAAACAAAGCTATAAACATCAAAGAGACCTCTCCAACCCGTCTGGCCAGCGTGGAGAGTGTAGGCCTGGCTAATACATGGCTCTGGTAGTACAGAGAGGGTCGTGCTCCTGCAGTGGAGACTAACAAAGACCTGTTGATAATGATGATGATCAACAATTTTACCTATGTGACCAATGATGAGAACACAAAAAAGTTTTTGGCTTTCCCATACTAATTACCTGAGTGGCTGAACACTTTTGCATAAAATGCGGAAAATAAATTGAGTTCCCAGCATTGATCTCATAGGAAAAGTTGTTCACATAACACATACGGGCTGAGTCACCCCTTTAAGGGTATGTCAATACTCAATAATTTATTGCATCTCATGTGTTTACATACATTTTACGTATGGTGTAAAAAATACATTAAGTTCAGACATGAACCCTGTTAGGGTGATATTATGGTATCGAAGGTCAATTTGCACGCTGTATAGAGTTAAGACGACTGTTTATTGATTTGTTGGTAGCTACTCACTAAACCGATATGGGCGTATTCCGGCGCGGTGTAGATGTTTGATGCCTTTAATGTTAGTACCTTAATTTAGAGATCTATGTTGTTGTGTGATAGACTTTTCAAAATTGGCTTTTTTTTCTCGCTACAGAAGAAATTCCAATCAGAAAAAAATATCTGGTATAATTAGAAACATTACTAGTAACTATTTCCTACAAAGGAATTTCCCTATTAAATAATAAAATTAAATATTTTCTCAGACAATTTTGTTTCAGTTTAGACTTATCTTGTACCAAATAGGAGTTTAAAACAAACCTTCACGAACACTCCAGGCTTTACAGGAAAAACAACACTACGTCACAATTCCAAAGACGGGAGAGTCCCGAAAAATTAAAACACCAGCCTGATAAAGAGAATAATGTCCTCTGTAGACAATCTTTCCATTGACGAATATTCTTCGTCCAAAGCATTGATAAAAATACTCATTATGTTGTTGAATGTTTTCGCGATAGTCAATAATAAGAAATATACCTTACTTCATAATATTTTAAAGTAAACTATTGACTTTCACCCGCCTGATAATTAGGCGAAACACTAATCGGGAGGAACCACGTCAGAGGCCGTGAGGCGGTTCCGAAGAACTTTGACACCAGGGTGTGCATGGTCGACTGACCGTGTCACCTACATGAAATAATGATGATGATGATTGCGTTTATTACATTATTTATACATGGTTTCTAACACTTTACAGTGTTCATGTTCAAAATTTTATTAAAAAAATACTCTTTGTTACAGAAATGGAGGACATCGCGATACTGTGGAGTTCAGGGTCTCCTGAGAGTGCGCTGTGGTCTGACTACCTCGTGGCCAGCTTTGATAAGATCATGTCGCAGAGAGCCAGGCATCATTACAGGTGAATATGATTCCGGTGGTTGCAATTGCCATACTTTATGTACTGCGTGTCTCCCCGCGCCTGATATCCTTTATTTGTTTTTATCACAAATAAAGTTTTACTACATTTTCAGTCAAAATTCTAGTATATATTTATATGTAGGTACCTATATACATATCTCAAATATATTTTACTGCAAGGAATTCCTAGCCTATAGCCGTGTGGTTCCGGGCAGAGTAGAATAAAAGGACCACTCCAAGTCTACCCGTGGATGTCGTAGAAGGCGACTTAGGAAACTCAACCTAAACAAAGCTTACAGCAAAGAAACCTTTCCAAGCCGTCTGGCCAGCTTGGAGTGTGTAGGCCAAATCCTCTGACTGCTCTGTATAATATATGGCTCTGGTAGAACAGTGGTTATGCTCCTGCAGTGGAGACAAAAAAGAACTAGAGACGATTATAAATTCCTAGATAAAATACAAAGCAATATTTGATTAACTTAGATGAAAAGACAAAACACGACAAAAACAGGTGATATAAGCTAAAATAAATAGAAAGGCGGAGTATTTTCCTAATAGACATTGCCTGTCCGGCGAGACATTAATATTTTGATAAAATGTTAAAAATAAGTATGGGACGGATCGATGAAATACGGGACAATTGGCAACTCTAACTACAATGCCTTGCCTTTACAACCTTGTTTCAGAGTGACTCCAGTAACAGCAGAAGAGTTACTGTCGTCCGATGCCCCAGACAAGTTGGACAAGCTCACCAAAGCGCAGCTGCAGATTATCATCATGTGCCCCATCCTCGCCACCAAGATGGCGGAGCTCAAGAGGGAATCCAGCTGCGAGAGTCTCTTCAAAGCTGACAAAATACTGGTCATGCTCTTGGGGGTCGAGAAGAGCCAGATTGTTACGAATAATTGTGAAGGTATTTATTTTTGCGATGATTGCAAGATTTTATTTTAGAATTTCACTAAATCCATATAATTTTACCCGACTGACCGACCTAGATAGAGTTTATATTTTTCGCGCGTATGTATATATATGTAAATATGCCTGTTATATTATTGCCTCGTGAAGCCTGAAAGTCTGAACAGCGTTACCGATTTTGAAGAGTGAGGTGTCATTAGATTCATATTCTTCCCCGGAGTGTCATATGCTATGTAACGTCAGCAAAAAATCGGTAAGTATAGCGGACTTAAACTTCCAAAACGGTTGATTTTTTTTTGTAACAACTTGTTGCAAATTGTTTTACCACGTAGGTACTTCAGTTTTAGAACTAAATGACCTGGCGCACGAACAAAGCAGGAGACTGGATGGCATTACACTTGTGTCTAAATCTTCGACATACAGTCTTAACATTAGTGACCTGCGTGTGACAAAAAATTCAATTTTCATATCTTTTCAGATTACCCAACAATTGACCAATGGCAGATGATGACGGTCCGGGAGAAGGACACGTCTTTTGTGGACACGTTCCTGACAGCGGCCGTCGGCATCCTCAGGACCAAGGACTGCAAGGACACCGCCACCGATAGAACCAGCTTTTCCATTGTGCCAAAGAAAGTTAAAATTGTAAGTAGGAACGGGTTATTAGCGAATAAATCCTAAATCACTAACAAAAGTGAATGCATGGTCTTTCCGACCAGGGGTAGATGCCCAGATACTATACCACCAATAAGATTGAATGGCGTTAAACTTAATATGGTCGACCAATTTAAGTATCTTGGGCACTGGTTAACCTCTGATTTGAAGGACAATGTGGATATTGAGCGGGAGCGAAGGGCGCTGTCTGTGAGGGCGAATATGATTGCACACCGGTTTGCTCGTTGTTCAAGGAACGTCAAAATAACGCTATTTAAAGCGTTTTGTACGTCCTTCTACGCGAGCGCCCTGTGGGTATCATATGCGCAGAAACAGTACAGTGCCCATCGAATCCAATATAACAACGCGTTCAGAGTGATGTTGGGGCTGCCTCGGCACTGTAGTGCGTCGGGGATGTTCGCCGAGGCGCGTGTTGATTGTTTCTACACCACGATGCGCAAACGGTACACATCCCTGGCGCGCAGGGTTAGGGCTACTTCCAATATTCTCTTGCGAGTGTTCGCAAACAGATTTGATTGTCAGTATATGAACCAATGCTGTATGATTCATGTACTGACAAACAAATGAGGGGGGTCACAGAACTATATCAAGAAGTGGGGTCTACTTCTCACTGCTGCATGCCAACCATCCATTGCTATGTGTGTACCCTTATGTATAATAAAATGACATGTGTATTAATTTGAATTGCCTAACTATTTTGCTATGATTATTTATTATTATTTTGTTTATGAATTTAATTATTTATTTATTTGGAATTTGTAATGTTATGGGCTTAGTTGTCTGAAATAAAGAATTATTATTATAAATCATTATCAGGTCTTTTTAACTTAGTCTCCACTGCAGGAGCACGGCCCTCTCTGTACTACCAGAGCCATATACTAGCCTGAGTAGTCAGAGGACTTGGCCTACACTCTCCACGCTGGCCAGACGGGTTGGAGAGGTCTCTTTGATGTTTATAGCTTTGTTTAGCTTGTGTTTCCTTAGTCGCCTATTACGACATCCACGGGATGACTTGGAGTGGTCCTATTCTACTCTGCCGGGAACCACACGGCTGTTTATATATTCTTTATTATTCTTCTGTCATCCATCCTTTCATTGTGATCAAACCGCCCTGACATTCCTTTCTCAATCTTGGTCACTACATCATCTTTCACTCCACATCGCCCTCACACTACCTCATTGCTAACCCCTTAATACATAATAGTTACATCTTTATTTCTTATGGGGTTGTGAGGGCCAGGGGCCTGTTTCAACAAAAACTAGTCACGTTTAGTGTGTGTAGTGTGGGGAAAAAATAACAAAATCAAATTGACAGTTTGTTAGCCGCATCACATTAATATGATTTCTTTAATGTTTACCCTTGAAAAGCTCTTTTTGAAGTTATTCATTACAAAATATAATTAATTGGTATAAAATAACAAGTAAAGAAACCTAAGGAAATATTAATCTACCCACCCTTCAATTTTGTTAGCCCTAATTTCGTATTTAAGTTAATTAGCTAGGAAATTTTTTACATCACAAGCAAATTCACAAATGTTTCAAGAATTTTCATTTTCAATTTGTTGCCTTTGATTATTTTTTGTTGCCATGTTATTAAATTTTCTTAACTTACTGGATATTTTGCTTTTGTTCGTGACTTTACTTATTTGAACTCAGTGGCTGAAATATGGCTATAGAATAGCACAAATGTAAAAAAAAATATTAAATAATTACACATTTTCGTAGATATGTAAATCTTTGTCTGTTTTGTTTCAAAGCCGTTTACACACGGATTTCTTTGCATGTTGGAAATTATAGATGAGTGCACATGAAATCTATGAAAATATAGTCACTGGATCGAGAAATCTCGGATGAGTACCTGATCGATCCAATAAGTAAACATGGTTACTATATGCACAAATAAATGATTTCATATTATTTACTTCTGATAGGTTCGATTTATTGCTTGCTTATGTTTGAAAGCGGTCGGTTCGGTAGATGGTGCCACCCAGAAAGTTGTTTCAAACTTTTAAATTCAATATTGCATTCGAAGTGCATAAAAAATGAAAAATGTAAATCAATATGCTTTAAGCGGCTGTTAGTTTAAAAAGCACAATATCCAAAATCAAGTTAAACCTAAGTTATTAAATTATTTAGAATCTGTTCGTAGGGGGTCAGGTTCATCGGATCATGGATGTACTTAACTAGTTAGGTACAATGTGCTCTACGTTGTTACAAGACCATTCGCCATTTAAAATTTTGTACATTTTTGGTTCATCATTACAATGTAAATTTCATTTCAAAGAAACACACACAAACATTTGCCTGTTCTCGGGTCGTTAAACAAAGCAATCGTTTAGCCTAATTATCTTAATCCCCAGGGCCAGAGCCGGGTGATAGCGCTGCTCAATGACCCCATTAGGGAGGAGGACAGCATTAAGATAATGGTGGATAAGAAGGGAGAGGTCATCCATATACCATCCTTCAAGAAGAGGAACCCCTACACCTTGCAGTTTGATATACCAGGTAATTCAACACTTATATATAATTAAATTATAGTTAGATAAGTATTTGTGTCCCTGGGGTCCATCAGTACTTTTTATTATAATAAAAGAACTGAAATTTACCTCATTTAAAAGATAGTTGAAGATTTTGAGCACTGATTGAGATGGTATACTATACAGGAACTACTTATTTGTAATCATATAAGAAATCATTAATTTAACTCAGTATATCTATATTTAACATACCTGTTTAAAAATAGGTTACCTTTCGTTAGTTAGCTGGACGCTGGACCCATTTGGTTAATTTTGGTATTGAAATATTTGTGGGCGTCGGAGGGTTTATATAAACGGTGAGAAATATACAACATCTGTCGATTCGTCTAGTACTCGTAATAAATATATATCTACTTGATAACTTTTTAGAACACTATAGCGATAGGCTTTACCAGAATATAAATACCGAAGAAAAAATGTCTGTTTAGGTATGTATTATGTGTACTTATCATACTTACTTCAAAAACCATTAGGTACGATGAATTTTGAAATAAATAACGAAGAATGTTTAACGAAGTCATTATATTCATTATTTGAATGTTCCAAATTCTACTTAAATATCACAGAGAAAAAAATATTACGTACCAATGATACTTAGAAAATTAATTAGGCCGTATTTTTCCGAGAAGTTATGAAGGGCGTGTAATTAAGTAATACCGACCGTTTTTACTTTGCGGGCTGCTATGAAATGTAATATGATCCGGGATGAAGGCAAAAATGTTTTTTACTAACGCTGTAAATAATATTTCGCCGGATATTTTTTGATACTTACTGGGTTGGATTTCCAGCACAGACAAAATTTATTTTTGTTTTTTTTTTTAGTACGGTCATTTCATTATATTTTCACAGATATTTTTATGGCATAAGGACCATATATACACACACATACATAACATAATATCACGTCTGTAAAACCTTAAGGCCACGTTTAGCATGTTGGTGGGCTTGTAGGTGAGAACGGAATCAAAATAGTGATGGGTTGCTAACCGCATCGCCTATTGACATGATTCCTGACGCCCATTCCCTCGATCAGCTTTTACGATCTGTGCGAGAAGAGAAGCAGCTGGTATATTCGACGCTTTTTCTTTTATCGCAGACCAGCGCGGAAGATAAGGACCAGCTCAGCTTGCCGTAAAACCTTTGCATTTTATATTACACATGAATGCTATAATAATAGCGGATCGGACCCCGGGCTCTTCACAACAGAGCAGAAAGTAGCACTTAGTACAACGCTGAGGCGGTTACTTAGTGGGATAAACAACCTGATCTAAATAATAAAGTAGATATTGAATGGAAACTTTTTTTTAGCATTTCTTGAAACTTGACAAGCAAAAAGCTTTTATCTGTTAAACGCTCGACATTAAGTTACGTAACGGATAAAGTGAGATTAAGTAAAGAATGCCTTGAGCTTAAACTGTAAAGCTCTTTATTGCCAGGCCGTAGCCAGGATTCATCTATCGGGGTGTAAAATTAGTATACCTTGAAGGTGAAGGGCTCTAATGTATTGACGGTATTTGAAGGTGTGTACAAACCTACAAATAACGACACAGATTTAACTAAATATAAAGTTAATTCCACTAGTAGGTAGTGTTTGCGCGACACTTCGATATCGTTAATCTTAAGGCCCCACACTAGGCACACTAGCGACGCCAATCATTTTATTACTAATACTTTACAAATAGAAAGAAATTCAAGAATCATATAAGCCTTAGTAAATAACCTGAAGTATTTTTGGAATCATGTTTTAATAATATGAGAATCAGTATTAATATGTAAAATACTGGTCACTCACGTATGAAGTCAGCTACAGGCCGATATGTTTCAACCTCACCCGGAGGTCTTCCTCAGGTCGTCCGTCAGTCAGTCCGGGGACTGGGACGACTTCGTGCGCGCGTCTCGTCTAATTTACATATTAATAATGTTAACATCTCACGTTAGTTTTAATCAAAAAATGAGAATCAGTCATTAACTACTCTTAACTAACTTCAAAATAGGGTTTTCCTTAGTTCATCGAAATCTTTATTTTGTATGTTTTATCTCCGGCGTTCATGAACCGATTTGAAAAAATATTTTTTATTTGATAGACTTATAAGTATTTTCCAAATGGTCCCATTTCTTCTAAATTGGTTCATTAATTTGGCTGAAGTCAGTTTTTATCTGAAATATTTTTTTAATTATCAGTATGCGATTTTTTGTATGGATGTGTGTGTTTATTCATATGAAACGAATATCTTAACAATAAATCCCACTATGTTTTCGATTTATTAAATATAAATAAATATATACGGACAAATCACACAGATTGAACTAGCCCCAAAGTAAGTTCTAATGAAAGACTTGTGTTATGGGATACTAACTCAACGATACTATATTTTATAACAAATACATATATAGATAAACATCCAAGACCCAGGTCAATCTGAAAAAGATCGTTTTCCATCTTGACCTGACCGGGGATCGAACCCGGGACCATCCGTGTCGCAGGCAGGCGTGATGACCGCTGCGCCACGGAGGTTTGTTTTAAGTACTGCGTATAGTGTAGGAACGGCCAACGGCGTAGGATTTAGACAGCAGATAATCCGTCGCTGCCACTATAGTTATGAAATATATGTTTTTAACCGTGGTCTCTACTAGTTTGTCAGAGTGGTATGGCCACAAAGAAAAACATTTTCATAAAGGCCAGCAGAGAAACAATGGCAAAAGCCTTTGGAGAGCAGCAACTCTCATCTCTTGCCTTATGGTCCGCAATAAGGATAAAATTTTACCTACAGGGAATTTCAGCTGATTTACCAATGCATCTATAGATTTGGGAGACGATTTTCTTTTTGTTTTGTTGCGGGGCATTATATTGAGACCTTATGGCCCTCGCTTTGTATACGGGCGTACTGTATTGACGCAACAATTTAACATCGTTACAATCCAATTTGGGGACATTACGTAGCGCATTGTAGGCCGCTCTGAGGACAAACAATATGAGAATTCATTGTTTGGGCGATCATTGTGACCTACTAAAGAGGTGGCAACTGTGCCGTAACGTAAGATAGTATTATTAGTAATAAGACAATGTTTGTTTGTTTCTTAATTCTTATATTGAAAGAAGAAACTTATTCTTTAAGATTAATATTATCCCGCAACTTCGTCTGCGTAAATTATAGCCTATGTCACGTCAGCAAAGACAATATAACGGTAGTAAATTGTTGTCTTTCAAATGACATTAAAAAAATACTGGATCCCAATCGATCCCGAATACCGCTCGAATTTTCAATAATCCTCAAAATGTTTTCAAATGTTTTCCCCCAGAATCCTGCCTGGACGTGTCCATGTTGGTGTGGGTCCGAGTCAGCAAGAACGGCCAGTCGCTCGGCCGCCGGCAGATCAAGTGCGAGAGCCGACTGCGCGAGCTTGACCAGCTTTTGCGAGCTTCCGACCACCCTCTGGAGTTCATGTGCCAAGTAAGTTTTATGGATGTAATCAACGGTTTATTCAAAACTCAGATTTTAATATGAGCGTGCAGAATATCAGAAGCTGTCTTCCTTTTTTTACCTAACTGACAGACCCATCAGGAGGGGCGTAATGTTTTTCGCGCGTATAATATGGGTAGGTACGTCTTTTGCATTGATTGCCTAATTCCAACCAAGTCTACCAGTACCTCTGAATTTTTTATTCAATACCTTATTTCTTATGGTCTTTGTATCGACTTCAAGAGAAACTTTGTTTGTATAACTTCGCAAACACGCTGACAAGAGCCTAGCTCTTGAATAAGTATTTTAGTAAAGACAGGAAGTTTTGGTGGCCAGTCAAGGGGTATAGTTGGGGTTACCTTGGATGATTTTGCAAATTGATTTTGGTGGACTCTACATATAATAAAAAATTGGTGTAGTTTGGTGTTATAAATGCTCGTGCTCACATACAATGTGTGCGTTCAGATTTGTCACCCGAAGCTCCCATAAAGCATTCAAAGGATCTACGCCACCGTTGATTACTACTTTAGTTGGCAGAATCAACAAAATCACGGTGGAAGCTGTAGTGTACTGAGTGCGTAAGTGTGAGACATCACCTGCCAGCGGCCATAGTATGCAGTAGTAGGAAATATACGGGTGGGGGACATTCATCTGTCAGCGGCCATAGCTAGCGGACGTGGTGCGTAATACTGAGTGGCGTAGTGGTGTAGTAAGTAACTATAGTGAGTGTTTACTAGCATTTTACAGAAGCCATAAAATAAAATAAGAGAAGAATTAGACCAGGCCCAACGATAAACGCTGCAATAGGCTATAAATACCTCTGTTATCTGCGTACAAGTAATTTTTTTTATTAGTCTCTGTATGAGTTTTTGATCTGTACCCGTCCTAAAATTAAATAGAAATTAATGTTATTCTTCACAAATATAAATGCAATATGAATATATCTATTTATAACAATAAACATCAAGAAGTGATTCTTGAGGGATAAACACATTGCATAGATGGTGAGGCATAAAGAAATAACACAAATAAATGTTGTCTCTTTTATTTTTAGTCTAAAGCTTTTTGTATTCAATACAGCAGCAGAAACTAATTTTTCATAAATAGCCCGATACCCTTTGGAATAACCTTTAACTATAAAGCGTGGGATGTGGGAGGGGTGCAAAAGGGAAAATCTTTGTAGGTATATTTTTAAAAATGCCTTTTTCATATACTAGATATGCACTTTGTACAGAGATGGTTAATCTATATCTATTTTTAAGTAAAAATAAAGTCTGTAGGTTTACTAAGCTGAACAATATTCCTTAAATAGTTATGTGTGATTCATACGGTCAGAGAGCACAATCGCTATCTCATTTGACCATGCAAGTCCAAGTCTTCGAGTTCAGCCTCACACCTTGGTTAAATCCTAAAGGGTTGCGCACAGTCCGGAAATCTCTTACACGTACGCTAAAGCTACTTAGAGATACTATAACATGGGGTCTTCGAAAAGGGCGTGAAAACCTGCTTCAGGGTCGTTAATTCGCGAGTGGATGTTGTGTTGCAGACGTTTATAGGTTAGTTAAACCGCTTTCTATCAGGTGGGTAGTATGCCCGTGTATAAAAACAGACCGCAAGCAAATGCGGTATTTTTTTCTATCTTTCTGACTACGTTTTGTGTTTCGCAGACTCTAGGTTTCAAGACTACGAGCAAGGAGCAGCTGGACAGCTGGATGCTGACGGCGTTCCAAAAGAACATCCCTCCTCACTTCAACCTGCTGGCTTCCAACGAGCAGTTCAATCCGAAGGCCGACGTGTCAAGTAAGTACCCTCGTCATCAGACAGGCGCATTTAGTCCGAATCACAGATTGTCCAATTCGTCCCAGCGGTTACAAATTGACCAAAATATTACTCGCCTTCAATAGGACATAGCTACCCACTTGTTAAGACTCACACAACGATTTTTGATAACCTCTGTGGCTAACGGTACCGCGAGTGTCTTTGGATTGTAGGGTCACGAGTTCAATCCCTGTTCAGACACGACGGTTTCTATATTTATGCAGATTGGCCAGGGTCTTGGTTGTTAATTAATAAATTTATTATCTATTACTTAGTAGTATTGTTGAGTCAATATCCGACACAAGTTTACAACTCGGTGTGATGTTCAAGTCTTTTGTCCCTCTACAAGTATATTTAAAATACGGCCCCCTCTCACATGACTTCAGGCGGTGTCTGCCTTTATTTCGAAAAACCCTTATTTTATTTCACTTCGAAATATATTAGGTATGACGATAGGTATTTGACACTTTTGTCTAAAACACCAAACATATGCATTAGACTAATTTCGAAACAAATTGAAAAAGTAGAATCCGTTGGACGAATTGCGCACTGGGCGATTTGCGCCTAGACGCCCTCATTAAAAGTAGAATCCGTTGGATGAATTGCGCACTGGACGATTTGCGCCTAAACGCCCTCATTAAAAGTAGAATTCGTTGGACGAATTGCGCACTGGACGATTTGCGCCTAAACGCCCTCATTAAATATTTACTCGCGCAAAACATGGGATAAAGCGATGTACGGCGTACAAAGGCAAAAAGGATGAAAGGCTGGCATTTAAATATCGGAGAAAATATGTCTTTGAGATACAACGTGAAACGCGCCGAGTCGTTAACGCATCGTTACTTATAAATGCTATGAAACGTAGGCAAAATAATACTAAAATTTATGTACATCTACAGGGTTACATGTAAAACATCAGTAATCCCTAAGTTGCTAGCTTACATCATAAGTAACAAGGTTTGTTCACTTCATCATCACTTAAAACGGGACATTTTTGAAGCTAGTGTCAACTACAGTCAACGATTACTTGACGAGCTCCGTGGCGCAGCGGTTACCACGCCAGCCTGCGACACGGGGGTCCCGGGTTCGATCCCCGGTCAGGTCATGATGGAAAACGATCTTTTTCAGATTGACCTGGGTCTTGGATGTTTATCTATATATGTATTTGTTACAAAATATAGTATCGTTGAGTTAGTATCCCATAACACAAGTCTTTCTTAAGAACTTACTTTGGGGCTAGCTCAATCTGTGTAATTTGTCCGTATATATTTATTTATTTTATTTATTTATTTATTACGAGACGATAGTAGGTATGATAGAGTTCAAATATTGTTTTTTGTTCAGGTGGCGAGGAGTATCCCACTCTGCTGCACTGGGCAGCTCGGTTTGGGCTGGAGCGTGTGTGCTGGCAGCTTTTGGAATGCCCGGGAGGTGGAGCGGCTGTGGCCTTACGCAATGTGAGGCACAGGACCCCTGCCGACCTGGCGAGGGACCACAAGCACTACCGGCTTGCTGACATGCTCTCTGATCATCTGGTAAGTTCGGAAGTGACAACTGAACTGGTAAACCAGCGACCAAAAACAAGGCCAGTATAGAATTGTCATCTAGGTCATGTGTCCTAATCAGCAATGTTGTCAATATTCATAAAGATGATACATTTACGAAGCAGGATAAAAACTAAATAACATGTTGTACGAGAACATAGTGGTAGGTTCTAAATTCTTTATTGTTTTGTTTCAGAAAATCAACGAATTCTCCAACATGTATTATTACTTGAAAAACATGTCGGATAACGATAAGGAGGATAGTCCAGATGATATCAAGGAACTCCGCATTGTTGAATCAGGAGACACTGTCGATTCTCCAATCCAAGAAAATGTAGAGAAACCTGAATCAACGACAGATCCTTTCAGTGAGGCTTGCACACAGAATCTAGAGGAAACTCCTGAAAAGCCTACAGATGAGAAGAAAAAACGGCCTACTCTCAAGTTACCACCTGTTAAGGAACAGTTCTACCAAAATGAATTCCCGTTGATCGATGATACTGTAGGCAGGATACAGCAAGCTATTGAACACGATTACCTAGTCCAGCCATCGAATATAAAGGTCGAGAGTCCGAAATTCAGACCCAACAACTTATACGCCAACAGTTCTCGGCTGATGCCGCAGCAATCTGATATATTTCTATATTCTCCCACCGAAGAGTCGAAGACTTTTAACATTGATACCCCAACGAGTGATATTAGCCAAATAAACCTGAGTACCAAAGAAGCGCGTTGCAGCGGCAGCGTCAAAAGTGGAAAGGAGAGTTGTCCTTTGACAGGACAAGAGGAATTAGCAGAAATTATTAATGATTTTAAGAATAATGTATTTACGATATCGGAAGTGGAGAAATTGGTGATGGAATGGAGAAACCGGAACGAGACGCAGCAGTCTCTGAAAGAGAAACAGGAGCAATTGAATAAGATGAGGGAGGAGTACGACAAGATTCAGCAGAAAATCAAAGACAATATGAAGCGCCCTACGCCTTTCGAAAGAGTTAAGAAGATGTTCTCCAAGAGCAAAAGCAAAAGTAAGTACTTATGATTAAAACTAACGTGAGATAAAGACGCGCACGGTGTCGTCCCAATCCGCACTGGTGAGTGCGGATTGGGACGACACCGTGCGCGGGTCTCAATTCACATTCGCCCTGAGGAAGACCTCCGGATGAGGTTGAAACATGTCGGCCAGTAGCTGACTATTTACGTGAGTAACCCGTTGTTACGTATTTTAATAGTAAGTACTTACTTTGAACGAGAACCTTTTAAATTAATTATCAATTTCATACAATTATAAATGTTAACAGCGTTTAGCACAAGCCTTTGTTTATTTGTTTTTGCTGATATTGAGACACTACGATCACAATGGATGTAGCTCGTAGCTCTATAGAAAAGTCAAGCAGAAATATATACCTAAATAGAAGTTCGGCTAACTCCCGTTAGTAAATATTACCTAAGTGGTCCTCTATGCATGCGGGTCAGTAAGTTGTTTTTAATGCGACTTTCACGGGTCTTGTCTTGTTGTGGAAGTTTAAAAATAGTTATGAGTTTTTCTAGTCTGTAACAGAAGGGAATACCTACTTAAATAATCATTAACTGTTTTGTTTTGTTAATAGATCATCATCACGAAAACAGCAATGGCACGATTGAGAAACGAAATGGAAGCACGAGGCCAAATAGCAGTTTAAGTGAAAGTAAGTACAAGTTAGATATATAAATTTTTTATGCAACCCACGGCAAAATATTTTGTTAACGGCTGACCCGATTTTCAAGAAATTAAATATACTAAAAACCACATCAAAATCGATACATAGACACACACACACAGAGCGGTAGAAAATTTAGCATCCCTCTTTATATTAGTTTAGAATTAAAAGTATCGTTTATTGATCTATATTTCGATTTGAAATTTGAGATTAACGTTATGATTTATTGATTATTTTTAGGTTCTTCATCGTCAGGACGCCTCAGCACTGTTAGTGGCGGAAGCGTGGCCGAGACCAACAGCGTGCAATCAGAGATGGACGATAAAGCAAGGTCGATTGTAAGTATTATCTATACCATATCCATACCCTAATATAGTAGCAAAACTAAAAAGAAAAAAGTTTAAAATATCATGTCGTTTGGAATTTTTTTTTTTCGGTCGTAGCATGCAAAATAAATATGCATATAGGTACTTTACACCGTGGTAATTTACCACTGACTTTCCCTTCAAGGGTCGACTCAGCCTGAACAACTTTTCCTACCTAAGTATTGGTTCCAAAAAACAGTTATTCATTTTGACGTGCTGAGTCACCTATTTGACGGAATATCGCTGGTTAACTTAGGTGGTTTATAAAGCATATAATTTTTAAGGGTTTGACTTTACCTCACTTAGTAAACAGACAAAACAGAGAGATAGACCGTGTAGTGAACTGTAGGATTAAAAGATTCTTCGATTTCTTTGATTTATTTTCTTGATTACTGCTTGATGTACACTGAAACACTGAATGCTCAGTACATGCAGGGCTCAACATTTATACATTAGCAAATGCCCTGTTAGTATACTATACGAATTAGTCATCGGTCAATCAGAAGCTTGAGAATGTAGTCTATTTGATTGGTCGGCGATTTATAACCAATAAAAGAGCCGATAAATATGATAAATGTAGGCTTTCCGATTGGCCGTGCATTACAAAATTTAACCGATCTCGGAGTCCTCTACAGACAGAGAGTTAGAGAGAAAAGCAAAGAGCTAAGAGTACCCACGTATACCTATACTCACATTTCAATTAAGAGTCGCCTGGACGCGCATGTCTCCATACAAACGGAAAAAGGGAATTGTAGCAATATTTAATAATTTTTGTATAAAATTACAAATTCAATCAATTAATCTCACTATAATCTACGTACGTTCCTATTCAGCTTCCTTAAAATATCAATAGTTTGAGAATTACAAGCCTTTTCAAATTTGTATGGAAATCTTGAGAGGCGTATATAATTCTCAAACCATTGACAAATTTACCAAGCTGTATAGGAACGTACGTAGATTATAATCAGATTAATTTATTGAATGCGTAATTTTATACTAAAATTATCAAATATTGCTAAAATTCCCTTTTTCCGTTTGTATGGAGACATGCGCTTCTAGGCGACTCTTAAGAGGAAAAAATAGTTTGTAATGGATAAAGGAAAAACCTCCTTCACCGATTTCAAAAATTCTTTCAACTTCAGAAGCTTTCTATCCTCCTTTCAATAGTTACATTGTTAGCTTATACCATGCCATACCCATGATAAAGACGAGGAAAAATAGCAGTATTGAAATTTCGTGTTTCCTCCCTAGATTTCGTCTAGTACCTTGACTATGCACTCGTGCGACGGCGACTCCCACTTAGAAGACTACCTGATCCCGCCGCCCCCGCGCCCTGTCAACGGGTGTCCGCAGTTCACCACGTTTGGACACCCCAAACATGATAACAGGTAAACTAGTCTTATCAGACCCATCAAAATTGTGTATGTTTTGAAAAAAACTGGTGTCAAATTTTTCAAGCAAACGCCTAAACCACTGGACCACAGAGACCACGGACCGGGGGTCGTGGGTTCGATTCCCACGGGAAGCATACTTTGTTAAGTTGTTTCCAGTTTGGTTAGGACAATGCAGGCATGAATCACCTGATTGTCTGATAAGAAAGATGATTCCGTGCTTCGGAAGGCACGTTAAGCCGTTGGTCCCGGCTGCCTTCTGGTAGTCGTTAAAAGAACCATGTCAGAGGCCGAGAGGCGGTTCTGAAGAACTCTGACACCAGGGTGTGCATGGTCGACTGACCGTGTCACCTACTCGAAATGATGATGATGATGAATTTTTCAAGCTGCCTAAAGGCATTTGACATGGCTTGACGTATGCTAGCAATAATGACATCTGGGGCCAGGACGAACAAAAACTATTTTTGTCAGCGTAATGATACCTCTTTCAAATCATTCACACAATAGGGCCTGAAAAGATTTCTGGCCCGTCAACGCGCGAGTAGCACCCCCTGGTATTGCAGGCGTCCACAGGCCACGCGGTATCTAACCGCCTGTTTGACTACTCAGTAGTGTTGTGTAGTATAAGCATATAAAAAAAAAAAAAAATATATACGGACAAATCACACAGATATGAGCTAGCCCCAAAGTAAGTTCTTAAGTAAGACTTGTGTAATGGGATACTAACTCAACGATACTATATTTTATAACAAATACGTATATAGATAAACATCCAAGACCCAGGACAATCTGAAAAAGATCATTTTTCATCTTGACCTGACCGGGGATCGAACCCGAGACCTTCCGTGTCACAGGCCGGCGTGTTGACCGCTGCGCCACGGAGCTCGTAGCTTTATGATATGTATGACAACTTATTAAGAGGGTATACTAGCAGTGCGTTTTCCATACAAATGTATTTCTCTATTTTCTCGCTGAAAACTGCTTCTAGAGGCACAATTCTTTTTACATAAAATCTATTACTAAAATAGGTATGTCCCTATGTTTTATTTTTTTCTAAAAACCTGTTTAAAAGAAAAAAAGAATGTACAAAACCAGATTTTTTGGAAAAAATAAAAAATAGGGGCATTCCTATTTTAGTACCAGATTTTATGAAAAAAGGATTGTGGCTCTAGTATCAGTTTTCAGCGAGAAAAATGAGAAATACATTTGTATGGAATCCATATTGAAAAAATACTGCTAGTATACGCTCTTAAGTAAATCTAACACCAATCTTCTTTCAGTTAAGGAGAGGAGGCTCCTAAAAAAAGTTTTGTATGGGAATAACATGGGTTAAACATAATTGCATGGACGAGGGTAAAAACGGGAACAGGAAATTAATACATTTATTTCGATTCATATTATATACTGAATGTAATTAAGTCACTCGTTAGTCGATTGCTCTGTTGTGCGTGATGCCAATATTGATAACGAGAAAGAAACAAGATTTAGTATGGTAGGCTGCTTTTGTTTTTAATTTTTTGGGCTTTTATTCTTAAAAGGCAGGACAACCCAGTCACTTATTGTTTAAATTATTTAAATCTAATAATTAATAAAATATTTTATTCATTAGTTCATAGCATCAACATACAATGTCGTGTAGCCCTTAGATGTGTAAGTTTATTATAATCACATCTATTCTCCTGGTTCCCAACCCAGGTTTGGGAACCATTGTAAATTCTTGCACTA
Source organism: Rhodophaea formosa (assembly GCA_963082605.1). NCBI lineage: Eukaryota > Metazoa > Arthropoda > Insecta > Lepidoptera > Pyralidae > Rhodophaea > Rhodophaea formosa. The sequence goes on along the minus strand of OY720216.1, from coordinate 3,882,693 downwards.
CCTAGGATTTTTTGTGAATGCATTTATTTATTATTTAGCGGCTGCGCCCGGGCATATATCCCGAATCCTAACTAATATTATAAACGCGAAAGTGAGTTTGTTTGTTACGCTTTCACGCCCTATCTATTGAACCGATCATCATGAAATTTTGCATACACATAGGTTAGAGTACTGAAAAGGACATAGGCTATAAATACGCGCAGCCGCGTATAACAGCTAGTTATACATATTAACCAACCTCCCACTGGAACTCTTTAAAAAAAACCCATTAACATCCGTTGCGTAGTAAGCGAAGTTATTTATTTACTAATTGAGTTTGTTTTGTCCCAGGAGCCTCCACATGGCGACGATCGTCGAGCGCGAGGCGTCCGCGTCCCGCGAGCGTCTGGACTGCGAAGACGCGCACGCCAGCACGCATCTGCGGATGAACTTTGCGCGCGAACGCCCGAGGTGTGACGACCGCGATGGCGCCCACATGTATATGAATATATCTGCGACGCACACCTAATTTTTGAATATGTCTACATAAAAAGTAGTATTGTATAGATGGGATTATGGAGTTGTCCACGGGCAGCGGTGATCACTTACTTTCAGGTGAAAGACGCGCTCTTTTGCCGTCCCATTTCATAAAAAAAAACGTCCGCTTTGGCGCCCACATGTATATGAATATATCTGCGACGCACACCAAAAAGAAGTAGAATAGGCCGGATACAGTTGTTGCAGATGTTAACGGGCAGTTATTTCTAATAGCCAAAGACCAATTTCTATCATACGAAATACTTTAGTGGTTGCCACATCTAAGCCGAAGCGAGTCCAAGTTATAATCATCTGTAAATGTTTAAGTCTAAGTGAATGTACAATGAATTATTCCAAGATACTTTAGTAACATACGCGGAGTTTGTAAAATTTTTTTTTAGTGGACTATTGATTTTTTTAGTGAAATTGATTTTACTGGACTTTAAAATATGAAATTATTATATTTTGGTACTGTAAATGATTGTGTGTTAGTGGAATAGTTAAAGTAGACTGGCTATCATAGAAGATACGCCATCTTTGATGCTACTTGTTAAAACAACACCGATACTTCGTATCTCATTATACTGGACATTGAAAGAATCAATGAAATTGCGGTGGAAGCCATGTACAATAAAAAATAGAATAGAATAACATATGCAAATAAGTTTGACTCGTGCTTGACAACGGTAAACAGTAAACAACGCACAAGCTGCATTGCGCAGATGCAAGAAAATCAATGCTCGCGAAGCCCAGTTCACCTAGGATCAATACATCCAGGGACCTAAGGCTGCGTTCCTAGCTGTGTTGTATCGTGAGATATTACCTACCTACAGTACGCTAAATGGTGCTTTCGATGTAAAATTCAATTTATTTCCTAGAAATCAACAAAATATTTTTAATTCAATATTACCAAGTGTGAACATATAATACTTGGAGAAATAATAGGCTTTTGCCCAGTAGTGTGACATAAATAGCTAATAAAAAAATACCAAGTGTCTATCAATATTTTTGGAACATGGCTTCCTATCGCGGCTGGCTTACATCTCGATACCTATTGAATCGAAATGTGAGCTATAAGTACCTTAGGATACTAGCTTACGCCCGCGGCTACGCTCGCGTCAATGTCGATCTATCCCTCGGGAAAACTCTGATCGGTGTCAGCAATCGTAGGGTCCGTATAAACCACTGTCATAGGAAATATTTGATTAACAGCAACTTACACATTTTTGGACAAACATAGCTTACTGGACCCGACGCCTCAGTGCTGCCACCAGATTTAATACAGACAACTCATTAGCTCACAATAAAAGCTGACTAAATTGTGTAAGTAAAAAATATAATTACCCAATAAAAAAAGATTTGTAACGAAGAAAAAAACATGTTCTAAATAATATATTGACTTTTTGTTTACATTTATATCATACCTATCTGTATCTAACTACTCTGGCTAGTATATATATGGCTCTTTTTTTAATAAATCAATAAATATATACGGACAAATCACACAGCTACCCCCAAAGTAAGTTCTTAATTAAGGGGGAACAGTAGGCACAGTAGCGACGCCAATCATTTTATTCCTAATACTTTACAAATAGAAAGAAATTCAAGAATATAAACAATACAAGCCTTAGTAAATAACTTGAAGTATTTTTGGAATCATGTTTTGATATTATGAGAATCAGTCATTGAGAGAAAAAGTGATAACCGCCAAAAACGGCCGTTTTTGGCGGTAATCAGATTCTCATAATTCTCACTGATTCCGATAGTAATAAACATGATTCAAAAAATACTTCAGGTTATTTACTAAGGCTTGTATTGTTTATATTCTTGAATTCCTTTCTATTTGTAAAGAATTAGGAATAAAATGATTGGCGTCGCTACTGTGCCTACTGTTCCCCCTTAAGACTGCAGCTCTGGTAGTACAGAGAGGGTCGTGCTCCTGCAGTGGAGACTCAAGACCTGATGATGTGATGTGATATCATATCTGTACTAAATCGTAAATAAATTGACCATTAATAAATATACTACGTATATAATAATATAAAAGCCTTGTAGTCTACTGAATAAAAACCGGCCAAGTGCGAGTTGAACTCACGAAGGAGGGTTCCATACAATGCCACAGTCAAATATCGAGATATAAGTACTACATAAGTATGTCACAACTCGCCTCGTCGAGGCAATGGGCTACCCTCGTGCTGGCAGCTATTTAGCGCAACGTTTAAGTATAGCTATTCAGCGAGGAAACGCTACCAGCATTCTTGGAACGTTGCCTCGGTGTGGTGGGTTGGAAGAAGTATTATATCTATAATTGTATTCGTTACTTATATTTTTGTATTGTTGTTGTATCAAATAAAACTACGTAACCAGGTACGTATATCTCGATGAAGTCAATTTTTTTTTTCATTTGACTAGCAATTCTCAGCTGTGCTTTAGTGAACTTATTTGCCTTGGGTTAAGAAGTTAAGAATATCGATTTTTGGGAATACTACTTATTGTAATAGGTAGATGCCTTCCTCATTACAGTAATTTCACTGTCATTACAAGGTTTGGGTAGAGTGTAGCAACAAAGAACGAAAGTAAGAAGACTGATTGAAATCAACTTGTACATTTTGTAAATAGCTATAAGTAGATAATCCTTCTCTATTTATTATCATTTTAATACCTTACGATATACGTATTTAATAATTAGTACAAAATATACTCCTTTAGTTTATATAGCATGCAGTAAGGGGAAAATAAAATATGTTTTCTTATTTTTGTATTAATGTATTCCAAAATTGCATTTATGTACGTATTACATACTTGAAAATAAATTATAAGTTTATAAATATTGACGTATTTTATTTGGCATCTGTATTTTAATCCCACCAAGTTAATTTGAGTAGAAAATATAAGGGTCATAGCCCAGTACGACAGCGCTCTCACAAAAATAAGACTTTAAGAGCGTATACTAGCAGTATTTTTTCAATATGGTTTCCATACAAATGTATTTCCCTATTTTCTCGCTGAAAACTGATTCTAGAGCCACAATTCTTTTTTCATAAAATCTAGTACTAAAATAGGAATGCCCCTATTTTTTATTTTTTCCAAAAAAACTGTTATTGTACAATTTTTTTTCTTTTAAACAGGTTTTTAGAAAAAAATAAAACAGGGACATACCTATTTTAGTAATAGATTGTATGTAAGAAGAATTGTGCCTCTAGAAGCAGTTTTCAGCGAGAAAATAGAGAAATACATTTGTATGGAAAACGAACTGCTAGTATACCCTCTTAATATTAATTTATAAACACAGTACTGCACTCCGTAGCGAAGTGATCAATACGCCAGCCTATTGCAGCAGGCATTGGGTTCGATTGCCAACGCAGCACAATACTTGTACTCCATTTTCAAAGATAATTGTTGCGGTTTTAACCTAACTTCAATCACTGTAAATGTTTAGTTTTTGTGAGAGCACCTTTAAGATATCAAACAAATATTACACAATTACAAACTAAAAAATAACATAAATAAAACATAATACTCTCGTTGCAATTTCATTGGTATGATGCTAAAACATTAATTATAAAATGCAAGATGTTTATCACAATATAAATTTCATTTCTAATTTATCTTACAAATATAACAATTTTAATAGAAGCTTCAGACCAAAATCATCAAAAACATTCATTTTAAAATGACAAAACCAATGGTGCACATGTACGGGGTATCGCTGGAATACATACATCACCTCGAGTAACATTGGCTATAATTTATTGGTAACGCAGAAGTACTTTTTTATTACTTCATATTAGCTGGTATACACTTTGAGTGTTTAGTGCACTGTTTAGCTGATAGTGGTGTCCTATACTGTTAAGTATGCGGTGTTTAGTTCATCCCTAAAAACTCACGAACAACAAAAACGAGTTTATGAACTAAACACTTAACAGTCCTGTCCCGACCTTTTTAGTGCGTTTAGGAGCAAGTGAGGGGCGAAGGCGGGACGCGCGGGAGGAATTACTCGCAGAAAAATAGAAACCGCCGTAAATACTGTACTTCGCTAAGTACTAAACACTTAACACTAAACGGACACTGTCCGAACGTGTTTTTTACTAAACACAAAAAGAGCCACTCGCACTAAACACTAACCAAAGTGTATACAAGGCACACTAAAAGTATTTGTGGAAATACTTTCAGTATTAGGTACTGAATTAGCTGAAAAAAATTGGATGCTGTAAGAACCTAGTATATTGTGAAGAGGAAATATATTTTATGGTCGGGGAAAATTAATTTCGTATTTTTATGTGTAAAGTTGTAATCAAATATCTTTGGTAATATTGTATGTATCTGGCTGAATTACATACCATCTGAAAGTTACAATTTTCAAGAATTATATAGAAATGTACAAAATATTTTTCCTTAATTTTTTAACCGTTTCTTTATTTATTAAAAATGTATCAGATAGACGAAAAAAAAATTAACATTTTTAAAAGTTAATTAAAAATAAATAAATTATGCAAAATACGCAGAAAGTGAATTTTGGTATCTATGGACATACCGCAGTCCCAGTAAGAATAGCACAAAGTTGGTTTAAGCGTTTTGTGAGAATTTTGATGTCAGTTACACCTCTTTTGTATGAGCGGATAAAATCTTCATTCAAAATACGAAATTACTTTCTCCCCGACCTAATATTATTAAAATATGCTCGCTTGTTCCGGTGCTGGTATATGCATCCTTTATTCAGAATATTCACACAATCAAAAGCCGTTTCAGTAAAGATAGTTTATTGTCAGGGCGGTCTGGCTTTAATATTATTAATATTGCACAAAAATTTCGTAATCTTACTTCTTGAGTGACTAAGATATAGTTTCAACTTCTATTACTTATATGGCGGCATGAAATTTGTTACCGAAAATGACTATACTCGCAAAACATCCTAAAAATACGTAAATTTTAATACAAATACGTGTATAATAAATACGTAAAGTGTAAAAAATTGTGTACGAGAGTAAAACCAAATTATTTTTGATTTTACTCTTGCATACCTTATGTCAAACAAAATGGTCAGCAAATCTGGCTTTTGCATTAATTTTTTAAATTGCGCAATAAAGTTAAAATTAACTAATTTTACGGCGACATTTGCCCACTTTAGGCTGTGACCACTAAAGATCAAAATCACGATATGATTTAGCCATGCATTATAAACCCTAACATTGGACAATAGTAGTACTTTTCATCACACCTACTCTTTAACGGTGTCAATAAATGCAAGCAAAGTGGGCTGGATAGCCTCAATTATGATCGCGGGCTTGTTTGATTCATACAAATTCCATTACACCTGAGAGTGCGTTTTTTTCATTCTCAAAATCAACTGGATCTAAAAAGTTGTTTTAAGTCATCAGTCCTCTATTTTTTTTAATTTCTAGATAATTTTCCTGGCAAAATATTTATTCGTAGGTGTGATGAAAAGTATTGCGTGTTTCATGGGCGGTATAGTATATTATTATTATTATAGATATCAAAAACTGTGACTCCTAAACGCACTCGGCTTTGCCTCTTGCTTGTTATGCCACTATTTTTCGTAATAGGTACCTGAAAAGTCCCGGGCTAGGTAATACCTTAAATACGAGTGTGGATTTATGAAACGAGGCCTGCAAGTTTTATAATATGATTGCACGAGTATTTAAGGGTTCATTATGAACAGTTGCATACAATGCTTTATTTTTACGCATACTATATGGCGTTTTAATGGTTCAGAAACTGTTCATCCAAACTTATTCATACTTTATTCTTGACTTTTCTGGCAACAAACCATTGACGATAATCGCTACCACGTTGAGAATTTCGGATGGTGTATATACTTTGTTGTCCCTTTAGAACACCCGGCGGTAAAAAGGTTAATTCGCTTTTATTCGTTGTTTTATTTAACAAATATTTTCAAAAAATCATTATTTTCACGGCTCAACGGCAAATTAAACTCCAGGATGTCCAGGATTCGTGGCGTAGATTGAAAACCTGTCAAGTAAGCGTTCTGTGATTTGTTAAAATTTTGAATCAAGATTCTTCTTCTACACGAAGTAACATTAGTCATAAATTTAAGCCATTATCAATATCGATCTTATCGATATTGTAATTAAGTACGTTCAAACAATTATTATTATAAATTCTATTAATTAAGTAATGCTCATTACGGTCAGTTTCTGAAAGCTTTTTAACCGCTTTATGGTGAAGATGATCCAGCGTCACCTACAACTATAATGGTTTTTCGTTGGCATGATGGACTTGGCCATTGGCCACGCAGGGCCGTGGCGGGGGGCAGGCGGTGAGCGCCTGGTACATGGCCCAGATGGCCAGAGGACGCATGTAGGCCACGGAGCGGTGGTTGCCGTTCTCGTACAGAGCCTCTGGCGTCTCGAAGGCTAACCCACTCTCGGAGAGCGTTTTGTATAGACCACCCGCGGTCACGAAAGCCTCTTCGTGCATACCTGAAATAGAATTATTTATGTTGTTAATACTGGACGTTAGCATGTAGACTCCTTCAAACGATCAAACCAGCCCGTCAAAAGAACAATTTCCCTACGGGACCCATGTTGCGAAAAAAAAAACGCCGGTTTCATACAAATTGCCGGGCCGGCCGAATGTTTCTGTATGAATATAATTTTACGAGTTTCTGGATGGGTCTAACAGGAAAAATCATTCATTTTAATTTCTTTTAAAAACGAAAACAAAATAAACATTTTATTAATTTATTAGTTCGAACCTTCAAATATCATCGTCGTCCCAACCCAGACCTCTTCACTCTGTATGCCCGTGATGTACCAGTTGACTGCGCCCTTGCAACCATGTAAAGAGTACACGGCCACACAAAGGAAAAATTAACAATCAAATAATTTATTTGTTTCTACCTTCAAATATCATCAAAGCAGCCAACCCAAACTTAGTCCCAACCCAGACCTCTTCACTCTGTATGGCGGTGGTGTCAATATGCCCCCTGGCGTCTGTGATGTACCCGTTGACCGCGCCCATAGGCTCATGCCAAGAGAACACGGCCAAGCAGAGTTCTCTAAGGCCACACAAAGTACTCTTCACTGTCTGGCCATATACATAATGAAAAGAGAAAAAAATTCTTTGGTACCTTCATATATCATCAAAGCAGCCAACCCAAACGTAGTACCAACCCAGACCTCTTCACTCTGTATGGCGGTGGTGTTAATATGTCCCCTGGCGCCCGTGATGTACCCGTTGACGGCGCCCATTCGCCCGTACAATACAGACCACACGGCTATACAAAGCCATACATTAACAATATATTAGTACGTACCTTAGTATATCATCAAAGCAGCCAGCCCGAACGTAGTCCCAACCAGTGGCGGCCGCTCCTTCAGTGCACTCGTGCACTGCACTACCAGATTTTTATGTATTTCCCTATTTTTTTTTCGACACAATTATTATTTATCCAAAAGTATGTAACTTTAATTACACACTGAAAAAGAAAATATTTTCAAACAAGCTTGATCTTTATTATCTATAATTTAAGACTCATTTTAGCTAAACCAAAAATTGGGCGAGCGCTTTCAAAGTGCGCACGAAGCGTCTCCATAGAAACTATATGGAATGAGACAGAAATGCTCCGGCAGGTGAAACGGAAGATGATCCGTACTCAATGTATGAGAAAAATTGAAAAATCGGGTCGCCGCACGAGTCCCGAATACTCCCGAACGGGCTCGCTCGGGCGGCATCGGCCGGGGTGTCTCGCTCGCTCGTTGAAGATTTTTGTTGCGAAGGCGTGTCCTTGACCTTACTCAAATCAGTTTGTTTGTTTTATTTCGCACCTGTGACACGGTGTGATAGATAACGCGCGCGAAATTACCCAATAATTATTCATAGTTATGGTTTTCTACTTTGTGTGTGCTTCAAAGTGTAGTGGTTGAAAGTGGCTTCAAAGTGTGTTGTTAATGGGATTATTTGAACAAGAACTAAAAAAGAAAATAGGCTATGGCTTATTTAGGCGGTATGCCGCCTAATCTGTTTTTTGAAACCATCTTCTCGTGCTTTTCAACCTGAATTAGTTAAGTACCTAGTTATTAGAATATTCATTAGCGCGCAGCTCCTCTCACTAAACCAATGGTAAGTCAAGATGATGAGATATTTCACTGCATGTACATAAGTAGGTACGTGATACTTTTTATACAGAAATGGTTTTACAATATGCATTAATATATTATCAAGAATTGTACCTAGAGTAACTGATTATGTATACTGTACAAATATTATTAAGTAGGTGCATAGGGGCAGTCGACTACAAATAATTGACGAACGTACGGCATTTCAATAAGTCGTTTTGCTTTTGAGAGACAGTAGGTAAGCAGGTGAACCACCACTCCTTAAAGTCACGAGCCGCCACTGGTCCCAACACAGACCTCTTCACTCGTATGGCGGTTGTGTCAATATGGCCCCTAGAGCACGTGATGTGCCTGTTGATCGCACCCATACGGCCATGTCAAGAGAATATGGCCAAACAGAGTACTCTTCACCTTGTTTGGCCGTACTCACGTAAAGAAAAAAATAGTTCTTACCTTCATATATCATCAAAGCAGCCAACCCAAACGTAGTACCAACCCAGACCTCTTCACTCTGTATGGCGGTGGTGTTAATATGTCCCCTGGCGCCCGTGATGTACCCGTTGACGGCGCCCATTCGCCCGTACAATACAGACCACACGGCTATACAAAGCCATACATTAACAATATATTAGTACGTACCTTAGTATATCATCAAAGCAGCCAGCCCGAACGTAGTCCCAACACAGACCTCTTCACTCGTATGGCGGTTGTGTCAATATGGCCCCTAGAGCACGTGATGTGCCTGTTGATCGCACCCATACGGCCATGTCAAGAGAATATGGCCAAACAGAGTACTCTTCACCTTGTTTGGCCGTACTCACGTAAAGAAAAAAATAGTTCTTACCTTCATATATCATCAAAGCAGCCAGCCCGAACGTAGTCCCAACCCAGACCTCTTCACTCGTATGGCGGTTGTGTCAATATGGCCCCTAGAGCCCGTGATGTACCTGTTGATCGCACCCATACAACCATGTCAAGAGAACATGGCCACAAAAAAAAATAAACAATATATTGATTTATTGGTACGTACCTTCATAAATCATCAAAGCAGCCAGCCCAAACGTAGTCCCAACCCAGACCTCTTCACTCTGTATGGCGGTGGTGTCAATATGCCCCGTAGCACCCGTGATGTACCCGTTGACCGCGCCCATACGGCCATGTCAAGAGAAAACGGCCATACAGAGTACTCTTCACCTTGTTTGGCCGTATTCACGTAAAGAAAAAAAAAATAGTTCTTACCTTCATATATCATCAAAGCAGCCAGCCCGAACGTAGTCCCAACCCAGACCTCTTCACTCTGTATGGCCGTGGTGTCAATATGTCCCCTGGCGCCCGTGATGTACCCGTTAACCGCACCCATTCGCCCGTCGTTGAACTTTAGCACGTTGTTTTCAAAGATGGCGCCGAGAGCCTTTCTCACGTGCTCTGCTGGGAACACGGTTTCGGGCAGGCCTGATGCGCGCAGGAACCTGCACACAGGAAAAGAATATAAACACTAAGCGAAAAGAAACGTCATTTAAGTAGACTTCTATATAAAATTAGGCAGATGAACAGTGCTTACCAAATTCTGAAGCGTTCAAAATCTACCAATCACGTTTAATCATCATTTTAATGATTGGTGGATTTTGACAGCTGCTTTTTTTTTAGTATTGTTTTACGGCCCTGGATACAAGTCCTTTAGAGCCTTTCTTAATTTATTTCGCCAGTTGGCGAGTTATTCTTGTTTGTTGTCAACGAAATGATGGTAATTCATTTCGTTGTTTTCACGGAGTCCCTGGCGACAACTCTTCGCGAATCCACTGGTTTCATCACTGACGACGCAGCAAGGCGGAAAACCAATAGCCCGCTATGTAAATCTCACTACAGCCGCACAATGACAGTCTACTTTAGTTATTCTACACATTCTTCTTAACTATGGGCATTTATAACACCAAATAAATCCAAATTCACATTATTAAGTCCACTAGAATCAATTTGCGAAACAATCCAAAACAGACACCGTGTAGTCCGCTAAAATTCCCGCCAAGAACTCCTTCACAGCTGCTGTCAAATACACCTATCAACGCCGAATTCCCGCTCGTCTGCTTCGCTCCCGAAGACGTGAGCCATCGTTTCCACACCAAAAATCCATCGCTCCAGCCTTCGTAGCGCAGTGGTCAGCGTCAGTCTGCGACTCGGTTCGATCCCCGGCCAGATCATGATGGAATACGATCTTTTTCAGACTGGCCTGGGTCTTGGATGTTTATCTATATAAGAATCTATTATACAATATAGTATCGTCAAGTTAGTCGTTCACAACTTACTGTGGGGCTCACTTAATCTGAGGGTTTTGTCCTCGCCGGACCAGTTGTACCATTGAGTAGTACCATTATTGGTACAACTGGCACCGAGTTATCCTACTAGTACCATTGATGTTACAAGTGGTACCAATCAATCCCTTTATTTATTTATTCCTTACCAATGCCCCGCCAGCTGGTCGGCCATCACAGTCTTACTGCTCGACTCCCGCACGTCAAACTTGTAATAAGAGCCATTCCACAGCTTCTCCTCGAAGGAACGCGTGGCTTGATCCAACAACTTGCCGAACTCCCGCTCGTCTGCTTCGTTCCCGAGGACGTGAGCCATCGTCTTCACGGCGCAAACGGACGCTACCCAGAGACCACCGCAGTATGCACTGTAAACAACAAATTGCAATTAAAAAAATACTAACGGCCGTTTTTGACAGTTTGCGTACGTCATATTGATTGTTTAGCTGACATTACATAGCATAAGAAGACACCTGGGGAAGAATACCAATCTAATCACCAGTGGCGGCTCGTGCTCAAAGACCTGGTGGTGCACATCATAAAACATGCCTAAACAATATGGATATATATACTATATGCAGAAATATTTTTTTCTCTTGCCTATCTAAATAGATAGGCATTTTTTATTTACCTACATATACTTAACTAGCAGCCCTACCCGGCTGCGCCCGGGCAAGTATTATACCTTAAAACCTTCCCCGTGAATCACTCTATCTATTGGTAAAAACCACGCCCGGGCATGTATTATACCTTAAAACCTTCCTCGTGAATCACTCTATCTATTGGTGAAAACCATATGAAAATCCGTGGAGTAGTTTTTGAGTTTATCGCGAACAGACAGACAGACGCGGCGGAGGACTTTGTTTTATAATATGTAGTGATGTATGATAATAAGATTAATAAGTAAAACAAAACATAAAAACAGCGAAAGTAAAACACGAACGAATACAAACGTAAGACAATTTACGCGAAAACTACCTAATCCGAACATTTCCGAACGTCGGCATTCGTCCCGCGTCGGGCCCCGTGCGGCGCACGAGATTTCGCTAAACTTCCATACTAATTTTCCGTCTCACGCGCCAGGCGTTTCGTCGCGTTCTCAGTAGTAGCTGTACGGGCGCGCTGCGTGCGCTGGAAGCGGGCGCACGGCAAATTATTTTGTCAAGCGAAAATAATACTTATTATATAAAATACATGACTGATTATCATTTGACAAAAAATTAATAAATTTTTACGTAAAACTGCTTATTTATTTTTTATATCTGTAATTTTTTACAAGCTTAAATATATACATTTAAGCTTAAACTGGTAGTGCGCCGCACGAGTGCACTTAAGGGGGAGCCGCCACTGCTAATCACATCTCACACTTCCAAATTGGTCAAGCCGTTTAGGCTATAGGAGGCAACAATGAAACAGACATACTTACATACATACGCGACAAAAACATTACCGTCCTTCTGGGTATATCAGTCGGGCAAAAATGCATTGTTTAAGTTAGAATTAAACAAGAAACAAACTATCAAGCCATCGCCATTCTTGTACCATAATGTCAGTGTACTGTACCTGGGTTCCTTCATGACCCACGCGTCATAGGTCTGGTCGAGAAAGACCCCATTCTCAATCAGGCCATCACCATCCTTGTACCACAGCGCAGCTCGTCAAAGTAAAGCCACAGAGACACCGCACATTACCGGATAGATGTGTTAGAGTACTTTACCTGGGTCCTTTCATGACCCATGTGTCGTAGATCTGGTCGGGAAAGCCGCCATTCTCAATCAGGACATCGCCATCCTTGTCCGACAGCGCAGCGCGCCGCAGCAGCGTCACGCAAGCATCGCACATTACCGGCTAGATGTGTTAAGAGTTCTTTACCTGGATCCCTACATGACCCATGCGTCGTAGGTCTGGTCAGGAAAGCCCCCATTCTCGATGAAGCCATCGCCATCCTTGTCTCACAGTGCAACTCGTAAAAGCAAAGCTATAAAGATGCAGCACATCTTGCAAATCTCCCCCGTTATCGGATGTTCGTAATAGGTTTTGAAAGATAGGATCTGCTACTTTTGTTAGTCGCACTTTAAGCAACGCTATTAGTACTTGAATTCATTTCGCGATGGGCTAGATATAAGTGACAGTGTACTGTACCTGGGCCCCTTCATGACCCACGCGTCATAGGTCTGGTCGGGAAAGCCCCCATTCTCGATCAGGCCATCGCCGTCCTTGTCCCACAGCGCGGCGCGCCGCAGTAGCGTCACGCAGGCGCCGTACATGTCTGCGAGGTAGCGATCCGCCTCCCACACCGCGGCGGGGGGCTCTCGGGGCTCTTCGTGCTCCCCGCCCCCCTCAACTTCTCCTTCTGTATTCCTGAAATTGGTTCTAGTGTTATAATATTTTCAGATTTTAACCTATAATAGAGCAATAGACATAATTTCCCTATAACAGAGAAATTTCCCAATAAAAGAGAAAGATGTTATGAAGCTTAATTAGTTTGATGTTAGAAATAAATTAGGAATAACATGATACGATGAGACTATGAATTTAAAGGAAGGGTAAACGTTGATGTTTTTTAACTTGTGTATTGTTTTCATTGTCAGTCGAAAGTTTTTGATATGCAATCGTGTGGCCTAGTGATTAGTGTTACTATATCCTTATAGCCTAGTTCACACACGGCTAGTATTTTAATAATAATTATATCTATTATTTCAGGCAATAGTAATGTACTTACAATTATGTACGATACCAGATGACCATATTATAAATACCTTACAACTAATATATAGTCAAATAGCTGCTAGTATTTTAAAGTTAGCCGCTGCGATCCATTAAAAAAAAACTAAAATTCCCGATAAAAACGCGTCCTAATTAAATACGCACCCACTAGACGAATGGGAACATATTTTCCGATTTTTTGAATTTCGAAAGCTGATGATCTTCTTTCAAAATTCGCCTTTATCGCATGCAAGTAAGTTTGTTTTTGCATTAATGTAGGTTTATAACAAAAATATCTACTTTTAAATATTTTTGGACTGCATAAACTGTTATATTCGTACGTGAATGTGTATCTCGTTTTTTACTAGTTTCGATGCGAGCCGTCTCGGAAAACCAACACTGTATTCGCGTCGTAAGTAATTTAGTCGAAACGAAACTATCCGCTTCACCAAATTATTTGGCCGAGTAACGACTCTATCCATCCGTCCCTACCTACTGTCCGTTACTACAAAACTATTAAATATTTCTATTTAATATTTTTCATAACATTAACCTAGCTAGTAGTATGACGTAATGATTTGTTAATAAATGACCCATCATCACTCCCGTTCGTAAATATATAAAATAAGCATACAAACAGCTTGACTAGCCCGAAACTAATCAAATTAAAGTCCAGTATATGACAATGATTTGTTAATAAATGACCTAACTTCCCTTCATTACATAAACAACAAACATCTCGACTAGCCATCGACTAATAAAATTATAACAATAAGCATACCTATACATTAGGTTCAGTATTTGACATAGTAATTTGTTAATAAATTACCCATCATCAGTCGCATTCATTAATATATATAACTAGCTGTTACCCGCGGCTTTGCGCGTGATATATAGCCTAGGTAATTCTCAGTATCCTAACCTATGTGTAGGTATGCAAAATTTCATGATGATGAGTTCAGTCGATAGGGCGTAAACGTAACAAAGAAATAAACGAACACACTTTCGCATTTTTAATATTAAGTTAGGATAAGCATACAAACACCACGACTAGCCATCGAGTAATAAAATGACTACAACAAACATACCTATACAGAAGATCCAGTATATCGCCCACAGCGTACGGCCTCTCAACACTAACGACGGGCGGATCCTCACGCACAGAGACCGTCTCACTTGCGCTCGTTTCTGCTTCGGCCTGTCCCGTGGATCTAGAATACAGGTCGTCTTCGGTACCGTCCCTGACGTCGTCAATAAAGGCCATGGAGCGGTACCTTTGGTTGCCGAAGGGCGCCGTGTGCGCGCGCAGCAGACGGTAGTCGCGGAACACTTGCAGTATGAACTTTAGGTTTAGGTCGCGCCATTCGCTTACGTCGTGGATGTTGTACACGTTTATGTTTGAGAATGGGATGCCCTCTGGAAATTAATATAATAACATTTATCTGTAGTAGCCCTCTCCGGCTGCGCCCGGATTGAACATGTATTTATATCTTTAATCTTTCCTCATGAATCACTCTGTCTATTAGTGAAAACCATATTAATATCCGTGCAGTAGTTTCTGAGTTTATCGTAAACAGACAGCCGCGGCGGAGGACTATGTTTTATAATATATATGTTGATTCAAGTCGTCCCATGGATGTCGGACAAGGCGACTTAGGAAACACAAGATGAACAAAGCTTATAAACATCAAGGAGACCTCTCCAACCCGTCTGGCCAGCGTGGAGAATGTAAGTAGGCCAAATCCTCTGATTGCTCTAGCCAATATATGGATCTGGTATTACAGAGAGGGTTATGCTCTTTAATTATTATTTTACAATTGAGACGTCATACAAGAAATTATTGTAGGGAATTATTTTCGTACAAGTGACTTTACAAGAAGAGTGACTTTTCCATACAAAAACTATTCGTTTTTGAACGCTCGCTCGTTCAAAAACAGCCGTCCTGGGTATTTACCTGGGTCTCCCAAGTCGTGCGGGATGGAATCCTTGATTTTGAACTTGACCGACCTTCCGCCGTATAGCGACCTCCTACACTTTTCAGTTTCTAATGTTATGCTATCCCGAAACATGTACTGGAGGACAACCTTAAACAAGAGTAATTTTTAAAATTTAACAGTATTAAATAAATATGTAATTTTGGAACTAACTAAACTTCAACTTGACTTTCTAACTCAAAATAACTGGACCGATTTTGAAAAAACCTTTCAGATTATGTACGTATTATTATTATACGTATACTTACATATACAAATATATGCTCTTAAAACAATACACTCTTTTTGGGCGGTCGTGTAAAGAGGCTTCCCAAATACTTTCTTGAGGATTAGGCCACAGCTGTGCTAAAGCTAAAGACACGTAGAAATGGAAGTCGTAAGTGTAATTCTATACTCATGTCCTTTCAGATTATGTATGTATACTTACATACTACGAATAAGTAATAAGTCTGGAAGTGTAACTCTGAGTAAAAAATGACCCCACGCAAATGTTGCCCGAGTGGGCGGGGCTTACAAATGTTGCCCAACAGGACGTCAGTTTGTAGTTTGCTCTAAGCGGCGTACGTTAAGAACGAAAAAAAATATTTTTCGACATTTAAACACAATGTCATCGTGTGTAGTGAAATGGTGCAGAAGCCACACGAAGAACAAATACACAGGGATCAGTTTCCACTCGTAATTAGCAGCTTTTAGTAATATAAACTGAAAATTAATAAAAACATTATGGCCAATATTATGTCACATGTAGTCAGGCAGTTTAATGACTTTGGTTAAATTCGATATCCATGTAATGTTTTCACATTTAATAATTGATTTGTATGAAAGGGTAAATTTTTAAATGAAATCTACGAAAACAGGAGGTTCTTAATTTTTCCGTATTTTTATTCCGATGTAACTGATAAAGTGAACTGATTTATATTGTTTTTCTAATTTGTCCACTTAAAACGTATATGTTAATACCTTTGTTTAAGGAAGGTATAGGTATAAATTTTAATCCACTTATGGTCCCTTGATGATGTGACAAAATAATTTAAGTCACATTTTTAGTACAAATTACATAAGGTCCTTTCGGTATAAATAAAATGTGTAAATGCCTTTTGTACCAGAAATTGTCCGTATTTAAAGAGATTTTGATGCCCAATGAACTTGAAATTTGTACTGGTAATACCTACATAAATTTTAAATACCATCTCATTTAGATATATGTGTGAATATGTCTACATACAAACAATCATAAGATTATATTTAAAAACGGGTCACTCACGTGCTACTTTGTCGGGATTGCCGACTATAGTTTCGAACTCATCAGGAGTCCATTTCGTTGCGTCGCGCTGCGTGCGGCGCGCCGCGAAAACGCAGTAAGGGTCCGGGATACTTCGGCGTCGCGCATCCCGAACTCGCCTTGAAAATGGACTCCTGATGAGTCCAAAACTATAGTCGGCAATCCCGACAAAGTAGCACGTGAGTGACCCGTTTTTAAATATAATGTATTTATCTCACGTTAGTTTCAATGATATAATCATAAGATTGCCCCAAATTGGATTGAAAACCTTGTTCGCTTCACTTGCTAGGTCAATAAAATAGGTTTTTATTTCACTTGTTCGTTTATTTTGTTCCTAGCTTTCCTTTTGATGAAGTGCGAAAAAGTTAGTGGATAAATGCAGTTTGACTTGAGGACTGACCATTGCACTTGGCACCCATTTAGATCTCACTTCGTTTGTCATTAAAGTCAACAACCAAAAAAAAAAACTTATACGTCGCCATATCACATCACAACATGAATGCTAACATAATAGCGGAACCCGGTTTCCAACGCATCACAGAAAGATGAAATGGAGGAATTTGATTCTTCGCAAAGTAACAACATCAAAATGGCCGTTGAAACAATTCAGCGATATAAAGAATAACTTGAATAATAATTAAATAATTAGTTTAAATTATGAAAATGTTAAATTAATAAACTTATAGTGTAACATTCTTATTTTGACTTATCATCTGAATTTATTGCCTAAACTCATCCTCGCGTTTTAAAAACATTTGACAGTTGCGCATTGCTGTTGTACATTGCAGCAAGTGTGTGAACCAATGGTGGACGATTGATTTTTATGTAAACCAATCTACGATCTTGCCGGTATGCCACGCCCTTCAACGCCTGACACAAGTGAAGTTAATTAGCCTTGTTTACATGTGTTGTTCTATTGTTCAAATAGTCGAGATAAAATGTCAATGTAATGAAGTTTGGGGCCAGATTTCTAGACAGTTTTGTTCACAGTTACGCTTCCAGACTTATTACTTATTCGTAGCTTACATACACAAAATACAATACACTATTTTTTGGACATTTAAACAAAGAAGCTTCCAAAATACTCACTTGTAGATTAGGCCACAGCTGTGCTAAAGCAAAAGAAGCGTAGAAATGGACGTCGTAAGTGTTATACATTCTATACTCATGTCCTTCCAGATACCCAAACACGCCGAAGTCATGCCTGAAAAATAGAATTAGTTAGTAATGTGTAAAGCAGGTTAACATAAGAAGACAATTTTAATTCAAGGATCTATTGAGTGTTTTTGGCCGTAGCTGTGTAATTCCCAGCAGAGTAAAATAGGACCACTCCAAGACTTCCCGTGGATGTCGTAGAAGGCGACACGGGAAATACAAGCTAAACAATGCTAATAAACATCAAAGAACCGTCTGGCCAGTGTAAAGTGTATACCAAATCCTCTAACTGATATGGCAATTTTTTTTTTATGTCATACGACGGCAAACGAGCAAGCGGGTCACCTGATGGGAAGTGATCACCGCTGCCCATGGACAACTGCAACACCAGGGGTGTCACAGGAGCGTTGCCGGCCTTTTTTTTCCCCTCCCCAGGAGATGGGCCTCCGGCTCTCTCACTCACCGAACGAAGCATAGCAGCGGTAAAGCTACTACTCAAACGTCGATTTACTGTGGTACTTCCCCGGACGACCCGGCCCATTCATGCTACTAGCAAAAGTGATTTTCGCCGGTGATTTTTTTTCCGCAGAGAAGATCGTGCTCCTGCAGTGAAGAGCCTCTGTGGTCCAGTGGTTATGGCGTTTGCCTTGTTGACCCGGGGGTCATGGGTTCGATTCCCACGGGAAGCATACTTTGTTAAGTTGTTTCCAGTTTGGTAAGGACATTGAAGGCATGAATCACCTGATTGTCTGATAAGAAAGATGATTCCGTGCTTCGGAAGGCATGCTAAGCAACGGCTTAGCATGCCTTCCGAAGCACGGAATCATCTTTCTTATCAGGTAATATTTGAATCATACAGATCGTGTCTTTCACTAACAAAAGCAAACTGAAAAACCACCACAAATGACTTTTTATTGACGAGCTCCGTGGCGCAGCGGTCAACACACCTGCCTGCGACACGGATGGTCCCGGGTTCGATCCCCGGTCAGGTCAAGATGGAAAATGATCTTTTTCAGATTGGCCTGGGTCTTAGATTTACCGTCCAACGATCCGACCGGGACCAACGGGTCCCGGATGCCATCTGGTAGTCGTTAAAGGAAATACGTCGGAGGCCGAGAGGCGGTTCCGAAGAACTCTGACACCAGGGTGTGCATGGTCAATTGACCGTGTCACCTACACGAAATGATGATGAATGGAGATTATAAAAGACCTGATGATGATGATGCTAATACCACATTAAGATTTCTATATAAACCGAGTTCGACGTGCCTACTCCAAGAAACAGATATTCAAAAGCAATCGATTCATATGACTTAGACGGCGTCTTCACGGTACAGAGTGTAGGCGTGAGGTATGAGTGCAACGGTGTTAATTAGCTCCCTTGGAACGCTTCAGAATCTGGTACATAAGGCTCGTCTACCAAAGATTATCATCATCATCAGGTCTTTGTAAGTCTCCACTGCAGGAGCATGACCCTCTCTGTACTACCAGATATCCTCCATATATTAGCCAGAACAGTCAGAGGATTTTGCCTACTCTCTCCACGCTGGCTAGACGGGTTGGAGAGGTTCATGTTTAAAGCTTTGTTTAGCAAGTGTTTATGTCGCCTTCTACGACATCCACGGGAAGACTTGGAGTGGTCCTATTTTACTCTGCCGGGAACCACACGGCCATGGTGCCTCCTGTGAGGACCTCAATTTATATAGAAGTCTTTGGCTAAAGGCTGCGCTACACTTGATTGGCATGGGATGGCATCGCAAGCGACGCGTCATTTCAAAACAACCTTTATACTTAGTACCATAAGATGCATAACTGCTTGAACATGGCTCGCCGGCCGGCGGCTTTGCCGCACTCGCGCGGACTAGACGCCCGCAAGCGTGCAGCCGCCGTTTTGCACCTTATGTCACTAGACATATAACTTGTTATGAAATGACGCATCGCTTCCGATGCCATCCCATGCCAATCCAGTGTAGCGCGTCAGAGTTCTTCGGAACCGCCTTTCGGCCTCTGACGTGGTTTCTTTAACGACTAACAGATGGCAGCCGGGACCAACGGCTTAACGTGCCTTCCGAAGCACGGAACCATCTTTCTTATCAGACATTCAGGTGATTCATGCCTGTAATATCCTAACCAAACTGGAAACAACTTAACAAAGTAAGCTTTCCGTGGGAATCGAACCACGACCCACGGATTTAAAGGCAAACGCCTTAACCGCTGGACCATGGAGGCTGCGCGGCCCTAATACACGCTTACCTGGGATCAGTCTCCGGGTATTCGTCTTGGACGTCAAACCATATGGTTCCGCCGTCCGCCACGAAATAAAGCTCGTTCATTAAGGCACTTTTTAACCAATCTGGTATATTGCTGTAAACAAAACGGTGAAATTATAACAGAGTCATTCGTTGTGGTTTTTCAGTTTGCTTTTGTTAATAATAATGAATAAAAAGAAATATATAGGGACAAATCACACAGATTGAGCTAGCC
The DNA here is from genome assembly GCA_963082605.1 of Rhodophaea formosa. Classification (NCBI taxonomy): domain Eukaryota; kingdom Metazoa; phylum Arthropoda; class Insecta; order Lepidoptera; family Pyralidae; genus Rhodophaea; species Rhodophaea formosa. The sequence goes on along the minus strand of OY720216.1, from coordinate 3,862,151 downwards.
CCAAAGTAAGTTCGAGACTTGTGTTATGGGATACTAAGTTAACGATACTATATTTTATAATATATACTTATATAGATAAACATCCAAGACCCAGGTCAATCTGAAAAAGATCATTTTCCATCTTGTCCTGACCGGGGATCGAATCCGGGACCATCCGTGTCGCAGGCAGGCGTGTTGACCCCTGCGCCACGGAGCTCGTCAACAAAAAGTCATTTGTGGTGGTTTTTCAGTTTGCTTTTGTTAGTGAAAGACACGACCTCTATGACTCAAATATTACCTGGAAATCTAATAATTATTTACAGATTATTCTTTTATTTAAATTAATTTATTTAAATTAATTAACTAGCTTGTCATAGTTCTTGTTATTACAACGTAAAAACGTAGACAATGTTTAATTAACCTTCAATTTACATGATGTATGCAAAATTTTTAGAAATAGTACCGTATATTTTTACCTATTAGTAAATATGGGGTCTTGCCACTCTGCGAGTTGCTTCTCCCAGTTTTTGTAGCTCCTGAGCGCGTACGCAGCTATGCTGGCGCCCGCGATCCCGTCGCTACCGAAATATTTTGTATAATACCTGAAACAAGAATAATTTCAATATAAAACTGGCCAAGTGCGAGTCAGATTCACAGATACTACGTAAGGGTACACCATCATACAAGAATTTACTGCTACTACTAATCACACACACTTCTAAATTTTATTTTGTTTTTATTACTGTTGTCGTAGCAGCAAAAGATGTACACATTCTGTTAAAATGCTACTCGCCGCCGGTATGTCGTTATATTCGACTAATCCGCACGCCGCTGCCTCCCGTGCGTCTGCCTCGCCCCTCCGTCGCCCGGCCGCCTGGAGCACCCGCTACGGGCTCGAACAGGACCCTTAATAACGAAGAAAGTACCAGTTGCTTCTTTACCCGCGCAGATCGTAAAAGGCAGCCAAAAAAATTGCAAAAATCATCTGTCCATGTAGCCATGCGGCTAGCAATCCATCAATATTTTTTTTCATTTATACACCCTCTTACACGATGGGTTCTAATTGGTCTAGGCTCTGTCTACCCTTTCAGTGTACAGAGTTAAGGTGATAGCTAAGCGCAAAAGTCTTAATTAGCTCCCTTTAAAGGCTTCAGAATTTGGTACGTACGGCTCGTCTACCTTAGTTTATATAGAAGTCTTTGGTTCAGAGTGACTGCCTCATCGAGAATTTCAAATGATGACATAGAATTATTGTTACCTTTTATGTACTTTCTTATCCTTCTTATATTTAATCACAGGCATGTCCCAGGCTAGGCAAAACTCGGTGGACCCCGCTCCTCCTGGGTCCAACGATATCACACTTGACAGTCCCATGGAGTCACCTGATGAAAAAGTATAAATGTACTTTTAAAATAAACCTTCTCGGAAAGTGAGGAGATTTCTCCCTACAAATTATGTAGGAAGAATTAAATTTATGAACAATTTTAATATTTAAACTCCCCGCCACGAGAAGCTATAAATTAAGTACATCAATAAACGTCTATTGAGTTGGAGTTACCTAGCGACAATATTATGAGTTAACCAAATACAATTGACTTAAATTACTATACGGATAATACGAAATTAAAGACCAATTCCAATTAGTCGGGTTATATTTCAACGATACAAAACGCTGTCGCTCAATGTTCTTTGGTGCAGGAACGAGTCCGACTCCGTGAATGTAAACATTTGGTCCGCATTTTTGAGGTTTATAATAAAGTGTCTGTAATAGTTATTTTTTTGCTATAACTTTTTTTTATTTTATTAGCTATTGTGTCTCACTGATTTATAACAAGTTTCTGTAACAGTTTTTGCTGTAAGTTGTTTTTTTTTTTGTTAGGGCTCTCACTGTAGGGCAAAAGCTTTTTTACGTTACCAAGTATTTTTTCACCTGCAAACTCATTTTAGAAACAGAATTCTAACCATCTGTTCTTTGGTTTACCATTTGATACAAAAAATATACAAAAGAAATATATTTTTTTATTTCATCTAAATGTTGCGAACTCCTGAACATTTGTTTACATAATTTATAGCTTCTTATGACGGGGACTTTAGATTGGCCTCCAACAGTTTTCGCCCCTCCATCCAACAAACTACATTCAGGAGCTACAAACTTGCTTGGGCCACATGGAAATGCCTTACACATTTTCACATTAAAGAAACCTTTACCGTAGAACTGTACCCATAAAAAAAAACCGGCTAAGTGTGAGTCAAACTCGCGCAATGAGGGTTCCGTACAATATGCTTCGTGAACACACACACAATGTGCAAAAATTTTTTATTCAATTGACTAGCGCTATCTAGTGGTGTTTTAGTGAACTATTTCCATAGGTGAACTTATTATAGTGAGTTTACCACTTTATTTTCAACTGATAGAATTCTTTTTATTTTTCCTGTAATCTTCAAGCAATAAACTATATATTGTAATTTTTTCGAAATTTTAGGTCCAGTAGTTTCGGAGATCAGGGGGGGAATGGTCAAATTTTGCCTTCTTTCGTGAATAAAATCAAAAGTATTGATTTTTCTCGAACAAAAAAAAATATTTTTGAGATCCTCATAACAAGCCCTTTCATTTGATATATAACACGGTAAGGTTAGCAAAACTTTTTTTAACATTTTCTATTTGGAACCCCTAAACTGACACTTATTTTAAAAAAATATAAATTTACTTTACACATACGTGTTTGGGTCATAGGTTTACACCATCTTACCAAATTTCATTTAATTTGGTTCAGTAGATTCGGAGAAAATCGACTGTGACAGACGGACGGACGGACAGACAGACGCTCGAGTGATCCTATAAGGGTTCCGTTTTTCATTTTTTGTACGGAGCCCTGAAAATCATTAACAATACATTCATTTGCACCCCAGGAATGAATGACCAAAAACACCGAATAATAAATTAATGTTATCGGTCAGAAATAGCTATGGCAGCTTCCCATACATCGTTTTAGTTAACAACCAAATTTAGCGTCTTTGAATGATATATACCTACCTTGTATTATAGAACATATATTGCCGATTCTAAAGGTAAAAAAATCATATTTATAGGAAGTCAGATTTTTAGATATGATGCTTAGAAGTTTTATAGGTTATGTCATTATTAGGTATTTAATACCTTTGCACCAAACAATACTTTATTACCAAAAACTAAAAAAGCTCAATGGAATAATAATATATCGATAATTATAAATACGACTTAAATATCGAATAGCGTTTAAAAAATATATAAGTCTTTTGGTTGCAATGAGTTTTTAATACACTTTTGGTGCCCCAAACTAAAAATCTGCCATAGCTCTTTAAACAAAACAGCCAGCAATTTGGTGTTGACGTAAGAAATGTTTTTACATGTAGGTACAGTCCGGAAGGCGTAAGCTGAGCTTTGCATTTGTGTGAGTAGTCACCAAAAGTAGAGTCAGACAAAAATCTTTTAAAAATATATGTTATTTTGTATTGTTCATGTCTGTAAAAAAACTATTTAAATTACATAATATTTTTCTTACTTGGCTATTTAAAGGTTTTCGTATTCTTAGTTTACTTGTGTTTGCAGCCATTTCACTAATAAATTGAACACAATAACAAAATATAAATAATTAAATACGTCACGCTGCTACCAGTACAAGGGTGAAGTGTGACAGGTGCTCGGCGGAGATGCGCCGTGCTTTTGGCCTATGTCACACCTACACTATCTGTGTGCACTCACACAAATGCTAAACTCAGCTTAGGCCTCGCGAACTGTAACCATTTTTGCGAATGCCTATTAATTAGATTACACTTGTATATGCAATCGTATTCCATTTACATTTTACCCTCCTAGGTGGGTCAGTCAAGTAAAAAAGACTTACATTTATGTATTTTTTTGTGCTTCTTCTTATCCGCTTCGTCATTTGCTTTCTCCTTCTCCACATTGGGCGGGGGCGGGGTCAGACTGGGGTCCGGTTCTAGCTTCCCATTAATCTTCAGACAGTCCCACACATACGAGAAGGTCTTCGCCGAACTCCATAGACAATAGCCTTCGTGGATGGTCTCGTTTTCCACCTTTTTCTTGGCTATGGTGAAGGTGCATGGCGTGTCGACGATCTTTTGCTCGAGCGTGACCCCGCACGTGTGGTCTTCGGCGTATCTTTCTAATTCTAGTTTAGCTGAAAGAAAATTAATGTTAAATATATATGCTATTCAACAACAAAAAAAATCTGCCTTGTACGAGCAAGAATGGCGCACGAAGGGTTCTGTTCAACAATAGACTATCAAGCAAAAAAGGCAAAAAGAAATCACGTAAATTTTATAGCAGCCGAGATTTCTTGCTAGCTACCACCATTCATGAAATACAATTTTACCCATTGAGTACGGAACCCTAGAAAAACAGGCCGCTGCGTTTGAGCGCTCTTTATCCATTGACCTCAAACGTCAAAATAGACTGCAACTTTGTATGTTACATGTGTGCAGCGTAAGTAGGTACTGTAAACGGGATAGAGTAGGGTTACGTGCTGAAAGGATAACACACTGATGTTAAACTGCTTATTTTATTGTTAGATTTCCAACATACATTTATGCCCTCATACAATGGAACGTAGCTTGACTTCTGTGTCAATTCTGTTATATCTTTTTTTCTTAAACGAACGCTTTTGGAATACATCAAAAGCATTTCAAAATCTTAATGAAACCTCCTTGCTACAGTACTAATTGGGAAAATACATGATGTTCAGATTTTTAAAGTCTCATTAGAATCTATCTCACAAACAAAAAAATACACAACCAAAAGCGCTTGGTAGCGGATGCGTGGGTGACATAGGCAAGTAGGACCTCGCTGCTGATTCTTTTGCTATCAATTATCATGCAATTTAAACACAAATAGTAAGTATTTAAGACTATAGCTGATATAAACGTTTTTACTATGTCCCCCTGGGAAACATTTATAATCATTGTAGCTGATATATGAGGTGTACATAGTGTAGTGACGTTTATAATCATAAAGAAAAAAAATATCCGATTTTCTGATTAAAATGTTTTGCTTTGCCCAAAAAATAAGTAGCATTCACTAACCGACTGACTTCTTCTTGTTGCGCCCTGCCAGGACTTCGGTCCAGGTCAGAGTAATGGACACATCTCTGTGTTCGTCGCACACGTTGGTAGCCGAAAACACAAATACTGCACAGGGCAAACTGCTATCCTGAAAGAAAATATAGTCAAGAATAATTAAATAAAATTCAAAACCATCAGTTATCTTGAAAACCCTGACACCAGTGTTGACCACTTACACACACGAAAACCAAAACAACAAATCTCAAAAGCTACTTACTCAGCCTTTTGATAAAACTTGCACATCATCATCATCATCACGTCTTTTTTAGTTCACACAGTGGTAAGAGAGTGCTCCTGCAGAGCACTCTCTCTTACCAGAACCATATTATTAGCCAAAGCAGACATAGATATTAGTCTACATTCTCCACGCCGGCCAGACGGGTTGGAGAGGTCTCTGTGAGTATGAATAATAAAACGAAACGAAATGTGAATAAGCTTTGTTTAGCTTGTATTTCGTAAGTCGCCTTCTACGAAATTCACGGGAAGACTTGGAGTGGTCCTATTTTACTCTGCCAGGAACCACACGGCTAAACTTGCACGGACCCAAATAATAAGGGATTTTTTTCCATTCGACTTATAGTTTTTGAGATATATGGAGGACAAACATATAGGTTCAATTAAGTACACAAACATACATAAACTTGTAAAATTTGGCATACATGTCTTGAAGCTGGTATAAATGTAAAAATAGAAAAAAATGTCCAATTCTAGCAATATTACATACTAGCAACTTTCACGCTACGTCGTCCGCGTAAATTATAGTCTATGTCACCCTCAGATAAATTTGCATACTACAGGTGAAGGAATTTTGGAAATCTGTCCAGTAGTTTCTGAGGCTACTCAATTGAAACTCTTTCTACTTTATAATTTTAGTGTAAGAGGTAGAATTGATAGCAGCATCCTTTTTTGGAGTTGGTGAAAAATAAATAATAGGCGTCCAAACAACATTTAATCAGCTTGAATTGACACCTGCCAGGTAGATAACGAAAGTATCCACAACAACATTAACTATTACAATTAAGAAATCAATCAAAACACGCCATTTGTACGATAATAAAAATCTTTTACGAATTAAGATAAGCGATAATGTTATTTGCAAGCTTATTTTTTATGGAGAATTTAGAGAGAGAGAGAGAAATCGTCTCATGAAGGAAAGGTTATTTGCAAGCTTATTTTTAATGGAGAATTTAGAGAGAGAGAGAGAAATCGTCTCATGAAGGAAAGCAATCTTCATGCTGGTTCTAGGAGAAAATATATAAATATACTAATATACTTGTGCGATATAATTTCACTTTTATTTCGCTTTACGGTCATCACCTCAAAGACTGGCCAAAAAAAATCGGCCAAATGCGAGTCTGACTCGCGCATGAAGGGTTCCGTACCATTATTCAAACAACATTAGACCAAAAGAAAATTACGGTTATTGTAGGGAAGCCCCCTAAATATTTATTTTATTCTGTTTTTAGTAGTTGTTATAGCGACATAGAAATACATCATTTGTGAAAATTTCAACTTTTTAGCGGCTTGGGACATCGAAATGTCGAAAATAGGGTCCCGTTTTTACCTTTTGAGTACGGAACCCAAAAACACGCTTATCCGGGTGGGCGCTATGGCGGGTAAATTCCTATTTACAAGGCGGCTATCGCTCTGTTTCAACTCTGACGTTGCAGAAGTCCATGAGCGATAATGAGACTTACCATCAGGTGTTTCAATGCTCGTCTGCCAGCACACACAAAAAAAAAATCCACCACTGGATACACCAAAAATATGCGCCACGAGCTCCGTGGCGCAGCGATTAACACGCCTGCCTGCGACACGGATGGTCCCGGGTTCGATTCCCGGTCAGGTCAAGATGGAAAATGATCTTTTTCAGATTGACCTGGGTCTTGGATGTTTATCTATATAAGTATCTATTATAAAATATAGTATCGTTGAGTTAGTATCCCATAACACAAGTCTCGAACTTACTTTGGGGCTAGCTCAATCTGTGTGATTTATCCGTATATATTTATTTATTATTTATTATAAGATGATCAGGGGTGTCAGTCATCCTCAACTGCCTGTCCGGTTGTAAGCATAACATCAGGCATCAAGTACGCGCGCCCGACCTCCCGTGCTGCTACTTTTTCATCCCCAATCCATCCGAGTAAATGGCATCCCAAATACCCATTATCCTATTCCCCAGTCTAACAACCTCCTGCCTTTCCCTCACTTAAAATTGGGTTTGTTAGGCAAATGCATCAGAACCGATATCAGCCAAAAACTGCTATCACCAACCCGTCTGCCAAGTATGGTGAGTATGGTGAAACTCGCCCACTTAATGACGGAATCCCTTGAGGGAGGCCTATGTCCAGCAGTGGACTTCTTGCAGCTGACATGACTTGCAGAAACAAATAGCTATACTCTCAAGTTTATAAACGGATATTACTTACTTTATAATTATGTGGTATCACAGGCGATATTTGTCGACAAATCAGCTTGACACCATATTTGGACAGGTCATAAGTGGTCCAGGCGCGCGGGTACAATGCCGTGTATTCACACTCCGCGGGGTTCAGGTTCCATTCCCAGGATGCAGGAGCCTTTTTTGGTTTGCTAAAATAATGTTTCTTTTTTACAATTGGAATTGCCAATAGTGGTAAAATTATGTAATTCTTTTTTAATCAGACCAATTAATTTGTTTTATTTTACTAACTGAAATTGAATCAGGTAACTATAGTATTTTGAACACTAAACCTGATTATTTAATTTTAGTTAGTTAGGTCATTGTCTGGGCTGGGCTGCAACCAATGACCAAGCAAAGAAACTTCAGACATGTCAAAACTCAATGGAAAGGAGTATGATGGGGAAGCGACTTACCGACAGAATAATTAAGAATATAACTGATTCGGAAAGTACAAAGACAAGAGAGGTAACATTAACAATAAACAAACTTAAATGGAGATGGGCGGGTCATACCATTAGATGCAAAGATAAATGGTCAAGAAGGATAATGAGCTGGTACCCAAGACACATAGGAAAAGAGGAAGACCTTGCAAAAGATGGGTAGATGACATTAAGGAAGTGGCTGGAGCTACCTGGATTAGGAAAACCGAAAACAGAGAGAGGAAAGGATTGGAGGAGGCCTTGGTCAACAAATGGACGAAAAAAGATAAATAATAATTTTAGGTTAAATTAAGTAATTTGTTGTGTTTTGTTAAGTGTTAAAAGTCCGAATAAAGGCTATTATTATTATTATTATTCTAGGTCATTGTCTAATAGTTTTAGCAGCGCTTTCAACTATTTCAATACCCTCTTTGAGTAAGATTTTTCTGAAACTATTGATTATAGTAAACATTTGTTCTGAGTCGTGCATGACTTCATACTTATTTTTTCATTTGTAACTTCAAACAAGTGAGCAATATAATCCGAAGCTTTTAAAGCTTTAGTAGTTACCTGTAGAATTTTATTTTTTACTTTGCAAAGATAATATTAAATAACAGGAAGAGATATCCCATCCGGAAGCAAGCGCCCTAGCAAACGCTCTGGCAAGCTTAGTTCTAAAAGACGTTAGAAAGCAGGCTAGTTAACTAGACTAATTTGTTGAACGTTAAAAGAGACTGATCGCATCAAAAGATGAAAAAAATGCAATCTGAATAAATGTAAAATCGAAAATGCTTTTTATTGTTAGTTGTTGTATGAATATCTGCTGCGTATAGTTGCATGACAAATCAAATTTGTATGAACCATCCTAGATACTTCAAAGACAATACCACCATATTTGGTTATTTTTATTAAAAAATAGTAAAACTTACTCATAGGCGGACAAAACAGATTGAAAAATGGTCTCCTTCTTTGCATTTCGTATGTTGACTATGAACTGACACTCTGGCACAGTGACGTACTCATAGATACCGGGGTACAGTTGGAACCGACAGAACTCTCCCTTGAACCCTCTGCCAATGGTGCCTCCTCCAATTCCTCCTAATGGACAACCTGCAAGAATACAAATATTCACTCATTCATTATTTTTGGAAACACATTTCTTACGAGATAAAGGCAAAACGAAGGAATGTGACATAGTCATTACATAGAGAAAGGCCTGCAAGTATCTACACTAAATCAGCCGAACCCAGACATCGAAGCTTCATAGCTGAGTAGTTGTGCCAAAGCAAAATAAATATGTTCTTATAAATTCATTCTGTTGACAATTTATGGGAATTATTTTATATTCTTGCACACAAAAGAAGGAAAACTTGCCAATAAAAAATTCTAACCCATTCTCGGAAATTTCGGGAACGGGACATAACTATAGTGGAGGATGCAACTGTAAAAATGCTCAGAGAGAGAGTTTGTAACTCAATTAAGTATAATACTATTTACAAAATAAAATTAAACTTCTTTCTTCTTCTTCTGTTTTATAAAATGGCTTCCACCGATATTTCAGTGATTCTGCCAATGTCCAGTAAATTGAGATACTAAGTATCGGTGTTGTACGGTAAAGTTGTAACAAGTAGCATCAAAGATGGCGTATGTTCTTTGATGCCTCGTGGTCTGGAGGTTATGATGACAAGTCTATACGAGTCCATATAACAGTCCACTTTAACTATTTCACAAATTGTTCCATGAGTACGAGCATTTATAACACCAAACTACACCAATTTCATATTATAAAGTCCACCAAAATCAATTTGCTAAATCGTCCAAGGTGGACCCCTTGACTTCCCACCACAAACTCAAAATTAAACTTGGTACAGTCTGAATCAAACTTTATGGCAGCTCGAATATTAGCTGCGAGATGCGCAGAACGAGCCCCGCCTCCCCGCGCGCGCCCCGCTTAACCTAATATTGTGTACTGCGCAGTGGCGGCTCGTGACTCAAAGATCTGGTGGTGCACATCAAAAACATGCCTAAACAATATGGCTAATTTCTATATGCAGAAATAATTCTCTCTCTTATTTAGATAGGCATTTTTAGGGTTCCGTAGTAAACTAGGAACCCTTATAGTTTCGCCATGTCTGTCTGTCTGTCTGTCTGTCTGTCCGTCCGCGGTTTTACTCAGAGACCATAAGTACTAGAAAGCTGTAATTTGGTATGAGTATGTATATTAATCATGGCAAAAAAGTCGTAGAAAAAAATCTTGAAAAAAATTTTTTTTTTGGGTAGCTTCCATACAAGTAAAGTGGGGGAGTCATTTTTTTTTCTCTACTTACCCATCTTGTGGGGTATCGTTAAAAAGGTCTTTGAAAAATATTGTGAGGTTGAGAACACCATTTTTCGATTTAGGGATCCGTTTCCGAAATATTTGGTTTTAAAGTGCAAATTTTTGTTAGATGTACGTGTCCCCCCCCTCTATCTCCTAAACGGTTATATATAGATACGTGAAAAAAATTACAGCAGTAGTATATATACTGAAGTTGAAAGGAAAACTATCAGAGCTAAGTACAAACTAAAAAGTTATAGGCAACCAACTTATAAAATGTACTGGAAAATGTAAAATTTCATACAATCTTTATTGTTAGATGTTTTTGGTCGTTAAACTGTGAGGTGCGAGTGTAAACAGTGTGTACTCAAAGTTGTCATTCGCAACTACGGAACCCTATACTGCGCGTGGCCCGACACGCACTTGGCCGGTTTTTTTATTTACATTACTTAATGTATGACAATAGAGTAATAAATAAAACAATACATAAAAACAGCTAAAGTAAAACACAAACACATACAAACGTAAGACAATTTACGAGACAAAAACTACCCAATCCGAACATTTCCGAACGTCGGCGTTAGTCCCGCGTCGGGCCCCGTGCGGCGCACGAGTATTCGGTAAACTTCCATACTAATCTTCCGTCTCACGCGCCAGGCGTTTCGTCGCCTTCTCAATAGTAGCTGTATGGGCTCGCTGCGTGCGCTAGGAGCGGGCGCACGGCAAAATATTTTGTCAAGCGAAAATAATACTTATTGTATTACATACATGACTGATTATCATTTGAAAAAAATAATATATTTTTACGTAAAACTGCTTATTTTTTTTTATATCTATGTAATTTTTTTGTATATATATTTAAGCTTAAACTGGTACTGCGCATCGCCTCGCGCGATGTTCCGAGCCGCCATACAGTTTGATTTGATTGACAACAGTGTAAAAACTTACCATACATTCTTTGCGCAGAGATGATATGGATGTAGTCCATGATGGGCTTCTTCTTATGTAATTTTCTATCCATGTAATACTTCAAATACCTGGTAATAATGACTATTTGTTAAACTTAACCTATAATTGCAACCTTTATTTAATCAAATATAATACATATATTTGTATTATAATGTATCATAATGAGGTATTCCTCTTAGCGCAACCATTTTGAAGCACACCTAATGAAGGACAACTAAATTATTCCCCGAAACGCACCTTTTAGTTGCGCTCAGGATGGCTATATTAAAATTTTATTCCACGAAACGCACCTATCTTTAACTTTTGAATAGAGCTGGGAACTAACAGAAACTATTGATAACAAGTTGTGCACATTCCTTTCCTGAAGGGTCCACTTTGCAGAATAAAATGTTAATATTTTAAATTAGTATCGTGAGCGCAACTAAAAGGTGCACTCCGAGGAATACCTCATCATAATTAACTTATGAATATGATACACATGTCAAATATTATAATATTTGCTGTGAGCATTACCAGCACTAAGACATGTTACTCAAGCAATCAAGGAATCGCCACTGGAATAGATGACCACAAGTGACGTAAAATGATCTCTCCTCTCCAATGTTTGGAAGGCAAGTCAAATATTGTTGCAGGCTGGCACCAGTGTTGGCTACTTTCACAGTTCAAAAGTAAAAACAAACAACATTTTTAAGGGCAAATTTTTTTGTTTCCTAACTGCCATCTGTATTTCAAATTTTTTTTTTTTTTTTTTTTTTTTTGTTTCGCGATGTTTGTATTTAAATACATACATACGCGAATATTATTACAATCTAGCCTATTAGTTGGCTAATGAGTAATTTTACATTGACCTAGATTATTACGTATAGAATAAGAATGTGTCCATCGGCACTTTTCTTACTGTCTCTATTAAGGGGAAGGCACTTTGTTCATGTGTCTTTAATCGCACTTTTACTGCACTGTTTTATTGTTTTTTATCACTACACTACACTAATTCAAATGGTTTAGTCCTTTTAAGTCTTCGCACTATGTCCGTATTGTCAAGGAGCTGGATCGCCTCGACGTTCACATGATGAAGCAATCTATGCTCATGTGCTTCAGCGTATTTTTTGATCATTCTATCAACGAACTGTATGTTAAGGTCCCGATGCAGGTCGTCGTTTCTTATGTACCAAGGTGCGTTTACAATAGCCCTCAACACTTTGTTCTGGAATCGTTGAATAATGTCTATGTTGCTCTGTTTGGTACAGCCCCAGAGCTGTATGCCGTAAGTCCATACTGGCATGAGGACTTGTTTATATATAAGTAATTTGTTATGTACTGATAAGGTAGAGTATCTTCCTAGTAGCCCATACATATTTTGGAATCTTAATTCTAACTCCTGTCTCTTCTTTTTGACGTGGACCTTCCAGCGGAGTTTCGCGTCAAGTGTCATACCTAGGTATTTTGCTGTATCTTCGTGTGGTATTCGCTTATCATTTAAATATATAGGGCAATATCTATCACGTTTGTTTGTAAAGTTCACGTGAATAGATTTTGACTCATTTAGCTTAATTCGCCATATTTTTGTCCAGTTTTCAACTTTATTTACAGCTATCTGGACCTTTTCTGCAGCCTCTTCGTGTGTGTCACCGACAGCCATTATGGCTGTGTCGTCAGCAAAGGTCGCAATAGTGTTGTTTTCTAGTTCAGGAATATCACAAGTGTATAATAGGTACAGGACCGGACCTAATACGCTACCTTGAGGTACCCCCGCTTTTATTACTTTAATTTCTGAATATGCATCTTCTTGTCGTACTCTAAAGACTCTATCCGATATGTACGATGTTAAAATATCAGTGTAACTTTTAGGAAGCATTCTTTTTAGTTTAGTGATTAGTCCATCGTGCCAGACCTTATCAAAAGCTTGTGCTACATCTAGAAAGACAGTAGAACATACTTTTTTTCCTTCTAGTGATCTTTCAATTATATTTGTTATTCTGTGTACTTGGTCTATTGTCGAATGTTTTTCTCTGAAACCAAACTGATGTCCTGGAATCAGATTTCTTTCCTCTATTATAGGTTTCAATCGTTTTAGAAGTAGTTTTTCAAATAACTTGGATATGACGGGCAACAGTGAGATAGGTCTGTACGAAGTAGTATCATTTGGTGGTTTCCCCGGTTTTGCTATCATTATCACTTCTGCTACTTTCCACAGGTCGGGCACATATTTCAGCCTGAGTGCAGCATTTATGAGATTTGTTAACTTTACTAAAGCCTTCCGTGGTAGGTTGTGCAGTATTTCACCTGATATGAGATCAAAACCAGGAGATTTTCTTGGGTTAATATGCCGTTTTATTTCTCGAAGAACTTCTCGTGGTGTTACTAATTTTATTGGTTCATTATTGTTACTGTCATTATCCCTAAGGTCATTCAAGATAGCAACATCATCAGTTAATTCATTTTCATTAGGTTTAAAAATGTCTTCTAAGTGTTCTGCAAACTTTGCTGCTTTCTGTTCGTTGGTAATTGCCCACCTTCTAGGCCCGATTTTCAAGGGCGGTATTTGTTTCATCGGTTGGTTCATACATTTCGTTGCCTTCCACAGAGAATAATCTGTGCTGCGTTCATTAGTCAATTTTCGAAGATATGTGTTTGTGCTGTCGTCGATGTGCTTTTGTATTGCTCTTTTAAGGTTTTTAGTGAGATTATTTAGTATTTTTTTATCCTCAGGAGATCTTGTTTGGTGCCATACTTTTCTTTGCTTTCGTTTCTTGGTAATAAGTTCTTTTATTGCCAATGGGTACGTATTCTTAGCAGTTCTCTTTTTAATCATTGGAGTATTATTCCAAGCAATTTGTTGTATTTGAGAAACAAATTTCTCTAGATCTGCATTTAATTGATCTTGAGTTTTTAGGGGCACTTTAAGATCTATATTATTATCTAACTCTATTTTAAAACTAGTCCAGTCCGTATATTTATTAACTAAGCTTAGGTTGTTATCCTTATTTATAACTTTATCGTTTATTTCTAAATATATAGCTGAATGATCCGAGCTCATGTCATAGCTTTGGTCCGTACTCATATAATTTGAGGATATATTTTTGTATATAAAAAAGTCTATGAGATCAGGAATCTTATGTGGGTCCGTTGGCCAGTATGTAGGGGATCTAGTAGATGCGACATCACATTTAATTTCTGCAATGGCATACATAAGCTCTTTTCCTTTCTTATTTGTTAGTCGGGAGCCCCAATATGTATTTTTAGCATTGAAGTCCCCTCCCAATATGAATCTGTCGCCAAGCGATTGCAAGATCTTCAGGTACGCATCTTTGCGTAATTTATGTCGGGGCGGGCAATATATTGCAGCAACAGTTAGCCGGTACTTGCTGGTATTCAGTTGTACTGCTGTACATTGCGCCTGCGGAATTTCATGTTTGATATATTCTTGGTGTTGAATATTTTCTTTAATTACTACCGCACTGCCACCTCGTCCTTTGTTTGCTGGATGGAGCGCATGGTAAACTTTGTAGCCTTTAAATTGAATATAGCATTGTTTTGTGAAGTGTGTTTCTGATACCAGGCACAGGTCAATGTTTTCCATATCTAGGATTACTTGCAACTCGTTCTTGTGTTTGAGTAATCCATTACAGTTCCAAGCCATTATCTTTAGTTTATCCATTATTTTTTATTATTGGGGGTAACCGTCTTGGTGGTTCTTTCGATTTTCTTCAATCGCTCGTCGAATGATGTCATGAGCTTGAGAATTTCATCTAACTTATTTTCATTTTGAGAGGTTTGTTCTTTGCGTTGAGTACTTATTGAGTTTTTAGCATTTCAAATAAACAATTAAATTTGTCTCTTTGTAAATAAATAAATAAAATAAATAAATATATACAGACAAATCACACAGATTAAGCTAGCCCCAAAGTAAGTTGGAGACTTGTGTTATGGGATACTAACTCAACGATACTATATTTTATAATAGACTAGCAGTCCTACCCTGCTGCGCTCGGGCATGTATTATACCTTAAAACCTTCCTCGTGAATCACTCTAACTATTGGTGAAAACCATATGAAAATCCGTGGAGTAGTTTTTGAGTTTATCGGGAACAGACAGACAGACAGACAGACAAACGCGGCCGAGGACTTTGTTTTATAATATGTAGTGATACTTATATAGATAAACATCCAAGACCCAGGTCAATCTGAAAAAGATCATTTTCCATCTTGACCTGACCGGGAATCGAATTTGGGACCGCAGCAGGCGTGTTGACCGCTGTGCCACGGAGCTCATCAAGTTTCGTCTGGTCGCTTTATAATATTAGTTTATACAACATATTTATAAATAAGCGCAAAACCTCTTAGGCCGTGATTGTGCTTATGAATATGAAGAATTTTTACTATGGGGCAGACTCTGCAAATCAACAAAAAAATCTGCCATTTCATACAAATTGTCAATACCTACTCGACCAGAAATATGAAATAGCTGTTTTTAGTAATAGCCGTTTGCTGGACAATGGAGAAATATTTTTTTATATAATATAAGCCGAAAATAATTTTAACTAAGTAAAATATTGCTGAAGATATATTTCATTAATACTGTATTATTTTATAATATAAAGGATATTACATTATGGTGAATAGTCAATTTATGAGATAAGGACATAATAATATTTCAGGTAAACATCAAATAATATTGTGAAATTAAGCCATCACTGCTGTTTTCATGACTGTAAAATATCAGCTAAAAATTACACAAATAATTTATACTAAATACATAAATGGCCGTGTAGTCCCCGGCAGAGTAGAATAGGAACACTCCAAGTCATCCCGTGGATGTCGTAAAAGGCGACTAAGGAAACACAAGCTAAACAAAGCTTATTTACATCAAAGATACCTCTCCAACCCGTCTGGCCAGCGTGGAGAGTGTAGGCCAAATCCTCTGACTACTCAGGCTAGTATATGGCTCTGGTAGCACAGAGAGGGTCGTGCTCCTGCAGTGGAGACTGGAAAGACCTGATGATGATGATGATGATGACATAAATGTACGAAAGCGAACTTTCAAAGTAAATAAGATTCCATTACCTTGCTGAGAGAGGTAACATGTCAATCACTTGGTTAGGTTTCAGTTGCCTGGTTAGGTTCTGCTTACTCTGCAATGGGTATTCATGGTTCAGAAGCAACTTGAGTCCAAGTTCTGGAGGCCTGTCCAGGCAGGGCCTTTGATCGCCGACCGTCTCCATCTCCATCCTATGGGAAATAGGCCTGATAGATAGCAGCGGTAGCCTTCAAACCTCCGTCAAGCACAACAGGCTATTGTACTAGGGCAATTCATTATCACTATCATATCGTACACATTTATCGGCACGATAATAAGCCGAATTAGAGAGATAAAAAGTTAGACCTTCAATCAGTTCAAATCACAATGTTTCATTGATCATTTCAGTAATCAGAGAGTAATCACCACTTCAACCATGAACTGCTGAAGTCTTGCTTGTCAGTGTCAATGTCATTGAATGTCTTATGTCATGTCAACATTTTTTTTGAAAAAAAAGTAAGTTGCCAGTTGTGAAGTGCAAAAAGCGAAAAATGTAGGCTGCATAAAAAACGTTACTTACAAAAGATACAAAAAATTACCGCAACACACAAGCAACACACATATTCAGCCGCTACATGTGCTTTGCATTGCAGTTTACATTGTTTCCATTTTTTCGTGTCGTTCGATAATATTGACTGGCCTAGCAAGCCAAATGCCGCAAACAAATATTAAAAAACAGAAATAAATGTCAATGTCAAAATCAAGATCTATCAATCACAAACTACGAAGAAGATACTATTACGAAAATGAAAAAAATGCCATACAATCACGTTTGAGTTTCTATTGGGGGCCACAAATTCAAACTCAATTGACGTGTGTTCTATGCCCTAAAATCCGTAAAGGCAGTTTATCAGCAGTGCTATCAATAAAAGTTTAGGTTATGTTTTAAATTTAGGTTTTAAATAAAAATAATTATTTATTTTGCTTAAGTTAACATTTCTTCTACTTTAATTCTAATAATCGGCATTAATAGCTGTTATCAATTTGTATAGTCAGTAAAAATGTTATTTAAATCCTTGATTCTCACAGAACTTAAATTTTGTCAACGACTTATAATCAGAGGTAAGTTATGTACTGGAAGACTTATTTCTTTAAAAGCCGTTTTGTATTATTAGAAAGAATAGAACAAAAATCCTCCTTCAGTGATTTACAAATAGTACAGTACAACAATAATAGGTAACAAGTATTATTGGCATACACTTTATAAAGAAGTCGCTTGCTCTCCAAATAAAAAAAAAACAATGCTGTAGTTAGTATTGTTTGTTTATATGTACATACTCATTATAACAAATGTTATAAACATATATTAAATTGAATAGTAAAATCCATGTAAAACCATCATGCTTATTAAATTAAACCTGCCAACGATATTATTATTTCTTACAGGTTATAGTGCTAAACCTTCATGGGATATCGTAACGGGAGTATGTGTTGAGAGAGTCCCGGTGGTCACCCCTCCACTAAATGAGATACAGAAGAAATACAAAGATATGCTTTATGCAATTGAGGTGGAGAACAGTTTGAAGTCTGACCATGAGTTAAGACATGAAAGTGACAAGTAAGTTCAATATTTTATTTTGTTAAATATCTATTCCCTCATTTAGTAAATGAGTGAAGGATTTAATGATGTGTGTTTCCCAGTAGAGGAGAATAAGACAACTCCAAGTCTTTCTGTGGATCTTGTATAACGACACTTGGAAAACACAAGCTAAACAAAGCTTATAAACATCAAGGAGACCCCACCTACCCAGCTAGCACGGAGAGAGTAGGCCAAATCCTCTTGACTGTTCCGGCTACTATATGGCGCTGGTAGTACAGAGAGGGTCATGCTCTTGCAGTGGAGACTAAAAAAGACTTGATGATAATGATGAAGAATTGAATGAATTTTTTTTTGTTTAGTTATTAACTAACCCCCAAATATTCAAAATAATCTTTACTAATGACAATTTTAAATCTCAGACTGTCTTTGTTTTGCTAGCTTATCTAGACGGTGACAGAATGAGACTTGAGAATGATTTTATTTAAGATGCATCTTGACAGTACCATGTTTATACCTACTTGTCCTTTTGACTGATCTAAAGAAGAATTTGCCTGTGCTATAGTTAGATGTGGATAGACAGATATGCAAAAATACTCAAAGAAAGCCAAAACGCCAAAACTAAATATAATGGAACACAGTGCTCAGTATCAGGCTTATAATAGGTTGCCCAAAGAAATAAAGAATATACATAGCATAAAATTATTTAAAGAAAAGTTGCGGTCGTATTTATTACAGAGAAATTACTACTCTATTGATGATTACTTTAAATAGTTCTACAATTGTGCATTTTGTGTCAGAATTTATAATTTGTAATGTTAATATTAGTTTAAAAATTGTAAACCCTTAGATGTATTGATTAGACTGTATTTAGTTATTAACTAATTGTTTGAATTAAATTATTGTATATTTAAAAATTATTTCTAACACAAAGTATATTGTTTCTGAATAAAGATACTTTTTGATACTTGATCAGAAATTGGTCTAAAGTAATTGCTGGCATCCTATTTGCCTAATAGTTGAGAACACAAAAATACATTAGAATGGCCACAGTCAGGCACACCAAACCTTTGATTAGAAGCTTACACTTTCTAACAAAATGTGCAATCCCATTGTTTAGGGATTCATGAACTGTCACATTACTATGTACAAGCATGTGGTCTCAACGCCTTAATCATACGATTTGTTCTCAGAGACTCGCATAGATGGCGCCACTCGAAACTACACAACATTGTATCTACCGTATTATGAGAATATAAAAATATGATTCACAAAATATATCTTATTACGTTAGTATTATATTGTCTTTGGTACAAGTAATGTAACAAGCGGCAGATAATAACTTAAAAATGGCATCTTATGTGTTATTCCTTAAGGTATAAAGACACTGATGATTGTGTCTAATAAAACAAAAATTAGATTAAAATATGAATTGTGTATTTTTCTGATTTTCAGAAGACAAGCTGAGCTTCTGAAGAATGAGTCAATGGATGTAGATATGGATGTTATCAGTAAGATTACAGCACAGGATTTCGAGGATGCCTCCACAGAGGAACTGGCAAAGTTCAAATTTGCTGATATAGAAACAGGTATTATGTTAATTGGGCCCTGAATGCGCATGTCTCCATACAAACGAAAAAAGGGAATTGTGGCAATATTTGATATTTTTTGTGTAAAATTAAGCATTAAGTATTAATCTCATTATAATCTACGTACATTCTTATACAGTTTTATTAAAATATCAGTGGTTTGAGAAAAGCCTTTCAAAATTTGTATGGAAATATTGAGAGGCTTATAATTCTCATATCATTAATTTTTACCACGCTGAGTAGATTATAATAAAGTTAATGTATGAATGCTTAATTTTACTCAAAAATTATCAAATACTACCCGCTGCTTGGCCCGCGTGGTATATAGCCTATGTCCTTCTCAGTACCCTAACCTATGTGTATGCAAAATTTCATGATGATTGGTTCTGAAGATTCGGCGTGAAAGCGTAACGAACAAACAAACTCACTTTCGCATTTATAATATTAGTTAGAATTGCCACAATTTCCTTTCTCCGTTTGTATGGAGACATGCGCGTTCAGGGCCCTCTTAAGGAATGAGCACATAATAAACACCCATCTTGAGACACTTTATTATGTCATCATCATCATTAGGTCTTTTTGGTCTCCACTGCAGGATCATGACTCTCTGTACTACTGTAGTCATTAAGAGAAAACGTGATTACCGCCAAAAACGGCCGTTTTTGGCGGTAATCTTATTCTCATAATTCTCACTGATTCTGATAATATTAAACATGATTCCAAAAATACTTCAAGTTATTTACCAGTGCTTATATGATTTACATTCTTGAATTTCTGTCTATTTGTAAAGTATTAGGAATAAAATTATTAGCGTCGCTACTGTGCCTAGTGTGCCCCCTTAATCTAATTTAGCAAAGTTACAAGAATAGAATAGCAGGTGGCGTTAGTGTCGTTCATGTAAGCCTAAAACATTTTTTCAGAAGCGGATAAGAAAGGTGACAAGACAACGACAGAGCGATGTCTGCAGCAGCATTTAGTGCTGGTCACAGAGCAGCAACTCGGCAAAGACAAGCTGAAACTCCTGCCGCAGGGGCCTTGGAAAGAGGGCGAGACGTTGCGTCAGGTATTACTGATTAAACTTTCTATACAGTCTGCAGCGCTATATCACTTACACACTACGCGCCCTGAAAACAGGCTTCATGCTTTTCACTTACAAAACAAAGCTCCTTACAAAAAATAAAAAAACGGAACCTTTAGAGGATCACTTGTGCGTCTTTCTATTTGTCAGTTCGTCTGTTACAGCCAATTTGCTCCGAATCCACTGAACCAAATCAAGTGAAATTTGGTGGGATGGTGTAATCCTTTGACACAAAGACAGATGTGCAAAGTAAATAAATATATTTTTATAAATTTTTATTTGTCATATCCTAGAGCCAAACGAGAACATTAAAAAAAATTTCAAACCTTACTGTATCATGCTCTTATCAAAAGAAATTTCAAAATCTCTTCCTAGGGAAATACGAAGAGATTTTGAAATTTTTTAACCCTATAGGGGGACAAATCTTTAAATATGCATCGATTTTGATAAAATATTATGTTATATATATAATTTATGCTCTTAAAAACATTTCATTGCATATGTGTTTCATTGTTTATTAGAATTCACCCCTGAAGGATGTAAATTGGGGTCGAAATTTTGTATGGATATTATTTTAAATCCGCTCCAATTTCCTTCAAATTTGTTACTATAGCTCCTAAATACAAAAAATCAAACACGTATATAATATGTAAAAGTCAGGGTAGAAATAGATTTTGGACATGATAATCCTACATCCATTATTAGGAGTGAAATAACGTTGTTACACCTATCTTTTTTGACGTGGCGCAGCGGTCAACACGCCTGCCTGCGACACGGATGGTCCTGGGTACGATCCCCGGTCAGGTCAAAATGGAAAATGATCTTTTTCAGATTGACCTGGGTCTTGGATGTTTATCTATATAATTATCTATTGTAAAATATACTATCGTTGATTAGTATCCCATAACACAAGTCTCGAACTTACTTTGGGGCTAACCCAATCTGTGTGAATTGTCCGTTTATATTTATTTTTATCTTACCCTATTCATATAGACGGAAGCTAGTTTAGAATAAAGGCTAACAAAAATTATTTTATAATAAAAATATTTGTTCCAGACTGCAGAAAGAGTACTTTCAGAAAAATGCGGTCCCGAACTCAAGGTCCAGTTCCTGTCTAATGCCCCCTGTGGCTTCTACAAGTACAAGTACCCTAAAGATATCAACGGGAAAGTTGGAGCCAAGGTAAAATATGTTTTTCAATTTTTAAAACATCATCATTTCAGCCGCAAGAAGTCCACTGCTGGACATAGGCCTCTCCTAAGGATTTCCAAAATAACCGGTTGGAAGCGGCCTGCAGCTTTTATTTAGAGGCTCCTCCAGCAGACGTTTGTCAGTGTAGACGTCAAAGAAGATGATCAGGACTTCGATGAGTTTGACACAATACCTATTATCATGAATTGTTTTCTATGATGATGACGATGAAGCAGCTCAGAAAACGACAACGAATGGAGACATTAATGAGCCAGCGAAGGATGAAGATGTTGGTTTCTTTAACCCTTTAAAAAGCAGTAGATATATTCAAAATTCATTGTTTTTGGACCTTATCTCCGGGGCAAAAGGTTCAATTTTTGGTGGCTATATATTTGCCACTGCCTTGAAAAGGTTTAACAGTCTTTTACCTCACGTGAAAAACCTAGGGCCAGCTAAAAGTTGATGCTTAGGATGACAATTCAGGAGCTGGTGTTGCCCTGCGTGTCCGACGGTGCGCTTGCCGGTACGTGGCCGCCATTCGATAACCTGCCCCATTCGGCCATCGGTTCTGCGCGCTATGTGCATTTTTAAAACAAATGTTTTCCACAAGAGTTAGGATCAGATGGTAGTAGTTGATATTCTTTGATGCACACTACCTCAATAAACTGCACCTCAATCGCTGTACAACTGTATAATTCTACAGGATTGAATGAATGAATGAATAATTTATTTGAAGACACACAGCACAGGACATAAAACTTTATACAATTAACACACTTGTTTCACACTGTGTACGTCTTCAAATAGGTCCCAACTCAGCATATGTTGGTTATAAAGCCAACGCTGATCTTCCGTTGGGACCTATGTTGACGTCACGGGTGTGCGCACTTACTACTAACAAACCGGGAAAAAAAACGAAACTATAAAAATAAAATACAAATAAGAAACTCAGGGGTACTATTTCTGAACCTTCGCCCTCAACGATTCCTGCATGGAAGTCTTTCCGTCCGCTCGTCTGCGAACGGCAAAATTTCAAAAATCGTACCCCCAGATACAAAAATGATTGATGATTGATGTCTCATGATGTCTCATGCTCAAAAGCCATCGTTAGATAGCAGCAGATCCACTGCTAGTCCACTAGTCTAATCCGAATGTGTCCACTAGACTAATCGGAATGTCTTTAAGTGTACAAAGGATATTACGCATTTATTTATAAGATAAAAAATGTAATGTGAACAAATGCAATAATCGAAAATGTTTTTTATAGTTATCATCATCATCATCATCATCAGGTCTTTTTAGTGTCCACTGCAGGAGCACGACCCTCTCTGTACTACCAGAGCCATATATTAGCTTGAGTAGTTAGAAGATTTGGCCTACACTCTCCACGCCATACGGGTTGGAGAGGTCTCTTTGATGTTTATAAGCTTTGTTAGCTAGCGTTTCCTTAGTCGCCTTTTACGACATCCACGGGATGACTTGGAGAGGTCCTATTCTACTCTGCCGGGAACCACACGACGACCAATTTATAGTTAGTTGCGGTATAAATATCTATGAAATATTGTACGAAGCGACATTTGTGTATAGTTGGAGCGAAAATGGACACGTCAAAGATGATACCAAGGTGCGGGTACGGGTTAACATAGCGATGAAGAAGAAACAGATAAAGTGACATTTCCTATTGCAGGTATTCTTCTACTACGCAAACTACAAGAGTGGGCAAACCAAAGCCAAAGCTGATTGGTTGACGAGAAACGAGCTGTCGGCAATTCTACCAGAGCGGTACAGGAAGTCTGTCAACGAGTTTCTCATTGAGGAGTCGTATTAGAGTAATGTTAGTGTTATGTATAGGTAGTGTGTAGAAATATACTTATTATTATCTAGTTGACATGTTTCAGTTTATAGTCCTTACCTTATCTCATTCAACGAAAAGTAGAAGCCACTTACCAAACTATATCTCTTTCATTTTTGGAACCACACAAAAAAACAGCTCTTGAACCAAGTAAAGATAGACTTAATTTCATTCATTCTTCAGTCTTTTTTAGTCTCCACTGCAGGAGTATCCTCTCTGTACTACCAGAGCCGTATATGGCTTGCACTTTCCACGCGGGCCAGACGGGTTGGAGAGGTCTCTTTGATGATTATAAGCTTTGTTTAGCTTGTGTTTCCTAAGTCGCCTTTTACGACATCCACGGGAAGACTTGGAGTGGTCCTATTTGACTCTGCTGGGAATGACTCGGCTTGGGCAAGTTGGTTACCAGCTCATATTATAAGAAGATATAAGTATTATTATAAAATAAATAGTTTTGATTTAATTCATGATGGAAGACGATCCCTTGATCTCCGACACTACTGAGCCTGAAATTCAAAAAGAAATACAAAATATGGTTCCTTGCTAGTAGATTACAGGTAAACCTACTTATAAGAAAGTGGTAAATTCAATATAAATACGTTCAACGGAAAATAGTTCACTAAAACACCACTAGATAGAGCTATTGACGAGCTCCTTGGCGCAGCGGTCAACACGCCTGCCTGCGACACGGATGGTCCCGGGTTCAATCCCCGGACAGGTCAAGATGGAAAATGATCTTTTTCAGATCGACCTGGGTCTTGGATGTTTATCTATATAAGTATCTATTATAAAATATAGTATCGTTGAGTTAGTATCCCATAATACAAGTCTCGAACTTACTTTGGGGCTAGCTCAATCTGTGTGATTTGTCCGTATATATTTATTTATTATTTATTAGTAGTGGAAAGACATTTGACTTTGGTATAGTATGGAACCCTCTCCACGCGTGTTCAACTCCCATAAATTGGCCTGGGTCTTGGAAGTTTATCTATATTAGAATCAAATATAAAATACCAATAGTATCGTTGAGTAGTATCCCACGCCACGACAAGTACGACTTACTGTGGGGCTAGCTCAATTTGTGTGATTGTTTGTTTTTGTTTTTCGTATGTGTAAGTGGCTAACACTGGTGTCAGATTTTTCAAGCTGCCTAAAGGCATCTGACATAGCTTAACGACTGCCATCAACGATGACAGCCGGGACCAACGGCTTAACGTGCCTTACGAAAAAAGAAAGAAAATTATTTTTGGAGCCACACACTAAAGAAAAATAAATTCCATTTAACTAGTTGTACATCTATATCCTAAAGAGTGAGGCGCCAAAAAGGGGCCGCTCAGCATGAGACAGTAATGCATCTGACATCACGCCGCTGATCTTCCGTGACACCTTTTAAAATGAGAGTTAGAACACTGCTGGGCATACAGGTGATACAAATCAAGTTCAAGAATTTGTCCCTCCGCTCCGTGGCGCAGCGGTCAACACGCTGGCCTGCGACACGGAGGTCCCGGGTTCAATCCCCGGTCAGGTCAAGATGGAAAATGATCTCTTTCAGATTGACCTGGGTCTTGGATGTTTATCTATATATGTATTTGTTATAAAATATAGTATCGTTGAGTTAGTATCCATAACACAAGTCTTTCATAAGAACTTACTTTGGGGCTAGCTCAATCTGTGTGATTTGTCCGTATATACTTATTTATTTATTATTTATTTATTTATTTATCATCATTTCGTGCAGGTGACACGGTCAATCGACCATGCACACCCTGGTGTCAGAGTTCTTCGGAACCGCCTCTCGGCCCCTGACGTGGTTCCTTTAACGACTACCAGATGGCAGCCGGGACCAACGGCTTAACGTGCCTTCCGAAGCACGGATTTTTATTTATACACTGTCAGTGCGTGTTTTGCTTTTCACTTTTGCGATTAAATAGGGTTTGCTACTAAAGATATTATAGATAGATGTGGCTAGATAATACAGGATGTTACCGCAAACACTGTTGTCCATTTCATTTTGAGCTAATTTAATGGTACTAGACCACCAAATAAGCTCGTCAAAATGAACAACTTTTTCTTGGTGACCAATGCTGGGAACTCTTCAGAATCTTGATTTTCATATCTACAAGCGTTCGGCTTGCGGAAGTAGAACTATATGGAAACGTCGAAAAATTTTGTGAATTCCCAGCGTTAATGGATGACTTGTTATTTTGACGGTCTAATTTGGTGTTTCAATGAACGATGGTGGTAACCCAAAAATCCTGTATCACTTCATGATGCGACCGATCATTCCGAAAATGCCTACACCACGGGACGTTATCCCAAAAATCGCGGGTTATCTACTCGTACCTACGTCTTTGCACATGCCATTCTGTGACCCAAACCCAATACATAATATTATTATTATAATTTCTTTTAAAGTGCGCAGTTCTCTTACCAAGAAACCTTGTTTAGCGGGAATTGGCAGCCGCGAGCACTTCAAAGTAATGCATCGAAATAGAAGTTTACTCAAACAATGAGCGTGATTTACGGATAAACACTGAACACATTCGATTCCCGAATATTGCACACCACCAAACATTTTTAAGCCTTGTTCATTCAGAATTAAAGTCGAAATTGCTGTGTAATCCCAAGATGGTTTGGTACTGAGATTGTTTTTAATATGTTTTAGGAAATTAGTCTGTTGCAAGCGTCAATAAGGTGCAAATTGCAATGAAGGTGAGGTAAAAGATGGATCATGTTAGCTGCACTTCCCAAGGTTCCAGGTTTCCCAGTTATCGGCGAGTTTACAAACAAAACCGCGCTGTTTTTCTTTCGATGTAACGTTAAATAATATTTCGAGCAAGTAAATAAAGATGTTTTGTTTCCCTCGGGTTAGTCAGTACACGTGGTTCTCGATTATTTTGGTATGTTTTGTAATACTAAAGCTTGCAAAGTCGAGGTTGCTAACGAGTAGACGTGACCGGGGATCCTACTGACCTAAAAACCAAATAGTGGAAGTGCTGACACTGAAATAGCGGTAAAATTAAACAAACCTGGATTCGGAGGGCAACGTGTAGCTTTGTTGGATGTAAACACATATGCTTCTTATGAAAACATTGGGATTCGACTAAGAAGTTCAATTAAAATGTTTTGTACACTTCAATCAAAATGGTATGTTCCAGCTTCGAGATCGAGAATGAGGTCTGTCAACGAATCCGCCTTGGTTGGGCAGCGTTCGGGAAGCACCTCAAAATACCTCAGTGCCATAACTGTAATCAATGTGTGTGACTGATTACTTATGGGGCCGAAACGTGGTCCCTTACTATGGGCTTAATAAGAAAGCTCAAGGTCGCTCAAAAATCTATGGAGAGCTACCTACTTGAATTAGGTTCTAATATCCAACATAAAATTTTGAACAGTGGGTCAAATTAATAACATTAAAATAGTCCGTTAGAATATTTTAATATTCTATATTATAATATTGGACTAGGTACGTTTTTTTTTTGTAGGTATAAATGAGAAAGTTAAAGCGCATCAAAGTTCATGAGTCTCGTGGACTCACATACTATTTCATCATCATTAGGTCTTTTTTAGTCTCCACTGCAGCGGGAGCATGACCATCTGTACTACCAGAGCCATATATCAATCAGCCAGAGCAGTCAGAGGATCTGGATTTGATTTTTTTTTTATTCTCTGACATAGGTACTATTTCAAAATAACAAAAGAAAAATATGTGTCTAAAGTACCTATATTTTGTGATTATCTAACGGCGGACTAATTATATATTTTTAGGAACCTAGCCTCAGTGGCGTAGCGAGGTGTGTGCGAAGTGTGCGACCGCACTCGGCCTCCGGGCAGGGGGGGCCTCGGGAGGGCCTCACGCCGCCGGCCGGGAGGCCGGCGGCTTGAGGCACCCATGGCCTGGCACTGGGACGGGCACGGCCACCCTTGGCCCTGAATTCGTTGGCAATGTTTTCAAATTTTATTCAGAGAAGATGTCAGGCCAAAAAATACCTGCTTCAATGTCAACTTACTAATATCTAATAAAAAGAAATAAAAGTTCGAAAATCGGGCCCTGTTGCAATGTTGATTTTATTTCTATACATTACCTTACTTACTAATTAAAAAGGGGGGCCTCCAAACCCTAGGGGGGCCTCGCAAAGCCACTTCGCACACACCCAATTTTGGGCACGCTACGCTACTGCCTAGCCTATTCTAGATAACGTTGGGATTATGATAGATATGATATGATATTAACCAGATGAGAAGATTAAAATTACCATACCACCTGGTGTAATTCGATAGCTTAAATATCTAGGTTTATAGATCAGAATTTTCTCGCGCTCTCCAGAATCTGGGTAAATATTGACTCACCACTCCCTCGCAGCAGACAGCTTTGGGAATAAATCTGTTTATCAATATGTTTGTTGGTTAGTTTCTATTAAGTATTATCATCATTTTCTGAGGGTTTTGCTGATTTCACGCCAGTCTGCGACACGAGTGGTCCCGGATTAGATCCTCGGTCAGGTCATGATGGAAAACTTCTAAATCTTTTTCAGATTGGCCTGGGTCTTGGATGTTTATCTATATAGGTAAGTTTATATAAAATGTAACATGTGTAAAGAGTTGAGCTCCTGTAACACAAGTTTTTTACTTAGCACAGGGCTCCAGCATTCTTTGTATGATGCAAATTTTGTTGATGAATAAATGATTTGATTTATTAATAAAATATAGTATCGATCACTTTCACACAAACTGAGCTAGCCCCACAGTAAGTTTCACAACTTACTGTGGGGTTAGTTTCGAGTTTAGGACCTAGGTAGGTATATAGTTAAGTACTACTTCATCATCACATCTTTTTTAGTCTGTGTGATTTACCCCTACCTATATAAGTGGCTAGGTCCCTAAGATCGGCCCTTAAGGCCATGCATGCAAATCGCGGCCCATCAGGCATTATGAGAGTTTGCTGTCTCTCCAAGCCTTGCGCACCCAGGCAACGCCCGAAGCCGAGGTTCGTCCCTCCTGGGGACCCTTTGGTGATGTTTACCTTACAGGTTGAGGGCACTCTGCTCTCACCTCAAACAAAAGTTAGGTGAAGTAGCGAAAGCTCATTTGGAGCTAGCTTATACATAGGTATAGTATACCTACATCAAAAAAGTTAGGTCCGTTATCAGTTTCTCAAAGGAACACACTTAATATAGCGATATAAGTACTTACATTTTTGACTTCCCATACAAATACGCTCTCTCGAAATCTGTTAATAGAGTTTTAACCAACGTATCTATATAAAATCCCTAATATTTATCACGTAATTTATAAACAAAAGCGGTCTCTATATCCACGAGCTTGCGCCCAAGTTACCACTGGCCCAGCAGGGGGCGCTGTTAGACGTTATTGATAAAATTCTTAACACACCACACATTTCTTCCCAACATTCCCAAATACTATGGTATGGGCTTTTATGGGCCTTCGTTTATATCAATTAATGTAAGCCTGTGATCATATTTAATGTGTGAACGTGTTATTAATTTATGAATAAATATATCTTTATAACAAACATGGTTGTAAAGTTTTACGATTTAGTGTTTAAGGTTTAAGCTTTGACTAAGGTTTTATGGTCGCATATTTTACTGACTCGTATTAATTTTGTGTTATTTAAAACGGACAGCGTAGGTAGCCTACATTATGATTTTATTAGGTATTGCATACGGGCCGTATCGGATTTAATATCTTAATTATATTATTTGGTGTTGCATTTTCTTCTTCTTTCTTCTTTTTAATTATGGCTTCCACCGACATTTCAGTGATTCTGCCAATGTCCAGTATAATGAGATACTAAGTATCGGTGTTGTACGGTATGTGGCATCAAAGATGGCGTATGTTCTTTGGCAGCCTCGTGGGAGATTTTGGCGACAAATCTATACGAGTCCATACTATTTCACAAATTGTTCTCGAGCACGAGCATTTATAACACCAAACTACACCAATTTCATATTATAAAGTCCACTTAAATCAATTTGCAAATTTGTATAAAGCAAACGACAACTGAACCCCTTGACTTCCCACCAAAAACTCCCTTGAATTTTCTTGATCACATCTGTACGTTTCTCATCTTAGACAGTTGTTTTTAATGTTTTGTGATCTGCTTCGTTATATACATGTTATAAATATACCTACATGTATTATATACATTTATATGTGTTTTTGTAAATATAGCGTCTTCCATTTTTGATCAGAAAAATAGTTTTTTTCTGATCAAATTTTTTTAATTTTTTTTAATTTAAATTTATTTAAATTTTCCAATATCCTAAAATATTTATTTTTCTATAGTAGTCAACTAAAAGTTACCAGAACGTCGAAAATTAAAACAATCTCTTTAGACTTAAGAACAGCCTAAACCAGATCCATTTGTGAAATAAGATCTCCAGACCAGCAAGACTAAAACGAAATTTGAGTTTTATTTCAGAGATTGCCTAAAAACACACTCACTCTATTCTCAATAGTCACTAAACATAGACAATTTAAAAAGCGCAACCTAATCAATCCATTATACACAAAAGAAGTGCCGAAATACAATCCTCCCTTTGTAAAACGATGACACCATTATTAGGCAACGTCCGAAAAAACAAACCCAACAGAACTCACATAATCTGCGTCAAGTTAGATAAAACGGGTAATAGAAATTCCCATTGTTCCAATTTTAATGGACCACCGACCTTACGGCGGCGTCCCGCAAAAACCTCACGGAAAAAGAATAAGAAAACCTATTTCGCCATTGAGAGCCGAGGAATTTCGGCAAGTATTTTATCTCCAGCTTTCACAGTTCGATGGCGGTCTCAGTGTTAAATTATTGCCGAGACAACGTTATCTCCTAAAAGTGAGATGCTTTAGAACGTTACGAGTATACTGATTGCTTTGATAAAAACATCCAGCGAAACCTATGAATACTTTAGTCCTTGCCGCTTTTCATTCAATGCTACTGGCGCCTCCGTAATGTCTTCTAGTTATTCTATTGTACTTACTTCCTAACATACCGTAATTTCTATTCACATACTTAAGATAAAGACCACCTCAAGTATATAACAAAGATAAGAGCAACCGTTCGGTTAGCTGTCGATCCCGGGAATCGAACCAAGTAGCCGGGACTGTTATCGAGGCAGTTGAAAATTAACAATTGCCGTAACGGTACTTCATGAGAGGTACTCGGATTTACCGATATCTTAGTCACATACATGACGAAACAAAAGTGATTAACTAATAAGTACTTGTGTAAGCGCTTTGTTTTGTAAGCTTAGGAATCTTCAAAGCTTTGTGGAAAGTTCACAGAGCCCGAAGGATTAGGCTTATTGGGCTCATTAGGTTGAATAGCAGAAGAGGCGTGGGAAAAATTAATCTTTTATTTTGGTTGCAAATATTTTCTATTGTTTAAATTTTAATTGGTGTTAGTAGGACAGGTAAGAGAAATGGTTCACTCGCTAAACCCTGACCTGGTGTAACCATATTTGAAGAAAGGAAAATTATCCCAACAAGAATAGAGTAAATTCTTTCCGATTTGCAGTGTTTTTGTCGTCAATTTCTTGCTGAAAGTACATATCAATGTCGATTGTTGAGGTAATGTGACGTAGAAGTTATAATTCATCAATTTATTTGATGGAAAACCCATTAACATACAAATACTTTCCTACTAAGTAAGTAATAATTAAAATAAATTTTCAGCAAAAAAAATCGTTTTCAAACAAATTGCCTAATTAGAAATCGGTTCAATCGATGTTGTTGTATTTTAAATGGGACCATCATCATCTCAGCCACAAGAAGTCCACTGCTGGACATAGGCCTCCTCTAAGGATTTCCAATATGACCGGTTGGAAGCGGCCTGCATCCAGCGCCTTCCTACGACCTTTATCAGACCCTTCTTTTTTTTTTTTTTGTAAAAAGTCGTTAAAAAAAGATTGCGACTATTTTCGACTAATCTTCTTTTTAATCACTAGGCACAGTAGCGAAGCCAATCATTTTATTCCTAATACTTTACAAATAGAAAGAAATTCAAGAATGTAAATCATATGAGGCACTACAGTAAATAACCTGAAGTATTTTTGGAATCATGTTTAATATTATTAGAATCAGTGAGAATTATGAGAATCAGATTACCTATTTACCTTTTCTTTACCTGATAACCTATCTTAATGACTGATTCTCATAATATTAAAACATAATTCCAAAAATACTTCAAGTTATTTACTAGTGCTTATATGATTTACATTCTTGAAGTTCTTTGTATTTGTAAAGTATTAGGAATAAAATGATCGGCGTCGCTACTGTGCCTAGGGTGCCCCCTTAAGGGCTTTATAAAAGTTAGAACGAAATTCTTTAAATGACCTATTAACGCGTTGAATCATACCCCGTAAATGTTTTTCCGGAAAATTCAAAGCGTATGGTATCTTTTCCCTGACCTAGCATAAGCAAAATAAATGTGGCGGGCTTGTCTTGGCCTACCTACATCTGGTTTTTCTCGATCATTGTTGAGAGTTGTTTAAATCTAATACGTATCATTACCAAAGACTTCTATATACAAATAAATAAAAAAATATTTATGGACATATCACACAAATTAAGCTCACCGCATAGTAAGTTGTGAACTTGTGTCGCAGTCACTGGATACTAACTCAACGATACTATATTTTATAATCCCAACTAATATTATAAATGCGAAAGTGAGTTTGTTTGTTAGTTTATTTGTTTGTTTGTTTGTTACGCTTTCACGCCGTATCTACTGAACCGATCATCATGAAATTTTGCATACACATAGGTAAGGGTACCGAGTAGGACATAGGCTATATATTACGCGGGCAAAGCCGCGGGTAACAGCTGGTAACTTATATAGATAAACATTCAAGGTCAATATGAAAAAGATCGTTTAGATGTACTAAGGTAGACGTGCCCTTCTCCAAGAAACAGACATATAAAAGCAGTATCACGTGAAGTAAGTAGACGGCGTCTTTACGGACTGAGTTTAGGTGTGAGCTAAGCGCAATGGTGGTAATCCCAACTTCCCAACTAATATTATAAATGCGAAAGTGAGTTTGTTTGTTTGTTTGTTACGCTTTCAGCCGTATCCACTAAATCGACCATCATGAAATTTTGCATACAAATAGGTTAGGGTACCGAGAAGGACATAGGCTATAAATTACGCGGGCAAAGCCGCGGGTAACAGCTAGTAGCTAATAAATAAATAGGTATATACGGACAAATCACATAGATTGAGCTAGCCCCAAAGTAAGCTTGTGTTATGGGATACTAACTCAGCAATACTATATTTTATAACAAATACATAATACGAGTAGATAAACATCCAAGACCCAGGTCAATATGAAAAAGATCATTTTTCTTCTTGTCCTGACCGGGGCTCGAACCCGGGACCATTCGTGTGTGTGTTGACCGCTGCGCCACGGAGCTCGTCAAGCTTCCTTTGAACGCTTCAGAATTTGGTACGAACGGCTCGTCTACCTCAGTTTATTTAGAAGTCTTAGATCATGACCTGCCTACGTAAATTTTGGGTAACCCATTCTTCCTAGGTATGCGTTCATAGGTGGGTGGATACAAAGTTTACATTGAAAACTCGCACAAGTGAAAAACGGTGAAATTAAATAGTTCTAGGCGTAAGAGTGTTGATAAATGGTCTGAAGAAAAACACTTTCGGTTTCTCGTTGAGTCATCGCTTTTATACGCCAGGTGCTTGGAATATTTGATGATTCATGCAAAATTGCAGAAGCTTTGGTAAATATTTTAGTTTTGATGGATACCTGTCCAATAAATATGAAATTAAAAACTGTACGTGACCCCGACACGAAAATGCCTCCATCTTGTTAACAGCTGAACAAATTTTGATAAAACATGTATAAGAACCATCGTCAAGAACCTTCTTTCAAATGAAAAACACCGCATCCAAATCGGTTCTCCACTTTTAGAGCTTTTGCTACTACATCGGTGATGGCAGAGTGCCCTTAACCTGTAAGGCGAACATCACCAAAGGGCCCCCAGGAGGGATGGACCTCGGCTTTGCGCGTATTCATGCCGAGTTAATACTTTACGACTCAGCACAATTGGAATGTATGTACGTAATAACTAGCCATTCATTGCCAAACAAAGAAGTCTTATTGTCAATTTATCAATAATTTATTTAAAAAAATGTTAATTTATAAACAAATTGACAAAGGAGTACCTCAACTTGTGTTACCACATACCCAGGTAAGTAGTGGCAACGCTGTTGTTAATTATTTCCATGTGACAATAAAGTAGGTATCAAGACTTATCAAAATCACTAATTGGCCTTAGGACACTTGCAAGCTATTTAATTGTACGCAGTAGCTTTTCCTTTTTCCTTTGTGCTGTACTGTAGCAGAACATTTTTATTTCCTAGTGGATGCTCAATCCATCCACTACAAATTTAAAAATGATCTTATCAATATCTTGTATGGCTAGGTGTATTTAACTTTTATTGTTTCAGGCTTCTATACGAGGTCTGCATAACTGCATTAAAAGTTACAGTTAAGTGTTCCATGTGCTCTATCTTTCTGTCAATACCTAGTTAAAGGATAAAAGAGCTGTGCTGTGACTCAACTCGGAACGGACATCCCAAAATCCAGTCGTTACGAGATGATTGTAGCCATTCTCATCGTGAAAATAAAATTTCTTGTAAGAAACTAAAATACCTTAATTATCTTAAATTCGTCCACTCAAGCCCGATAACGTGAGAGTCGAAATCGTTTCCAATCAGAAAAAAATCACATTTATGGTTGGTGCTCGGTGTTCGGAGTGAGGATGCGTCGGAGGCTCTCCGAGGAATGTGTGGAGCACTCACACACGCGAGGGAGGCGCGCTGCCAGGTGGGCTGCCATTAGCAGCGCGTCTCGAGCGGCCGCTCTTCATCTTTATGATAATTATTTTCTGTTTGTTTTCGTCGAAGAATCGACCCGCCTTGCCGGCGGACGCTTCCCAGAACCCACTTCCATTGTGGTAAATTAAAGCCGCCTGGACCCCTGCCACGACGAGAGATAATTCGACAGGATGCCGCATATTATTAATTGCACTATGACTTGTGGAAATGGAGCTTCAAGTTTAGTGAGTCATTCATTCTGGAAAGACGCGACCCGCTCGCGTGGGAACCTATAACATCCGTGATTTATACCCACTTCCACTTTACGAGCTTTTAAACCTCAGGGAAATACATATCTGAGATTGAATCCAACTCGAACTCCGAGTTCGCTCGAGTTTACTATCGGCACAATGCGAATCAATTAAGGCTTGCGAGGTAAAGCGATAAATTTCCAATTAACTACATGCTAGCATCGGGCTGTACTGAGCGATCGGTTCGTTAACTAGAGTTTAACAAGGTAATAAATAGGGTACAGCCAGACACCGGTGACCAATAAAAAGAGGACCGTAAATAAGCCGAATGCCGCAATAAAAAAGGGGAACCTCATAATGTTTACAATCTTGTGGCTTTATTCACTTTGTGTTCCAATTTCATGCTAAATCGAGCGGATAAAATCCTACTTTATCAAGCAGACGCTCCGTCTCGTCGCGGCGAGCTCCCGCGCCGCCCTCGCGCTCCGCTG
The DNA here is from genome assembly GCA_963082605.1 of Rhodophaea formosa. Lineage (NCBI taxonomy): Eukaryota > Metazoa > Arthropoda > Insecta > Lepidoptera > Pyralidae > Rhodophaea > Rhodophaea formosa. The sequence continues at coordinate 3,826,985 of OY720216.1, read as the reverse complement.
CCGGCTCGTCTGAGACCATCCGCGGTGAGGGTGACCATTCTAATCGGTAATGTTTTATGCAGGTTTTGAACAATGCGAAAGTTACTTTAATAGTAAAAAATAGGTAAAGCGTAAGAAAGAAGGTAATTAATAACTGAAAAAAAATTTAAAGATTTTAATTTAACATCTTATCAACTTTCATCGTAGGAATTTTCTTTGAAAATCAACTTAGACTAGGTTACTTACGAAAACTAGAAATGCCTAAAATTCTGCGAGCTTTTTCAGGCATTGAGAAGTTACGGAAATAGCACAACACAATGTAACTATAGGAACATATTCCATTATGAAACATATCGGGATTTCACCATAATGCGGGCTTTCAATACTAATGACCGTGAAAGTTAGAAAATCTACAAATAATGTAGTCCGATTTTTTCCATATTTCTGGCTGCCCTATCGTCACTCCGCCCGCGGCAGCCCTCCGCCATCCTCGGCTAAGCCTTCATTAAATTCAGATCTCCTCAGAATTGAATGCACACAATGCACAGACTAATCTGTGATAATTCAATTTGAGACCAAACGTAATAATATATTAATTTATGTCCCATTTTGGTAAGCTATTTATATTCCACCACTGGAAACAAACCTCCCCTTTTTAGGGTTCCGTAGTAAACAATCAGATCTCCTCAGAATTGAATGCACACAATGCACAGACTAATCTGTGATAATTCAATTTGAGACCAAACATTATAATATATCAACATATGCCCATTTTGGTAAGCTGTCAACGCTGGAAAATACCTCCCCTTTTTAGGGTTCCGTAGTAATCAATCAGATCTTCTGAGAATTGAATGAACACAATGCACAGACTAATCTGTGATAATTCAATTTGAGACCAAACGTATAATACTTATATTATTTTTTATGTCCCATTTTGGTAAGTTGTTTATATTCTACTGCTGGAAAAAAATCCTCCCCTTTATATAAACTTTCATTTAAATTGCACACGCCGTGTGGTTTCCGGCAGAGTAGAATGGGACCACTCCAAGTCTTCCCGTGGATATCGTAGAAGGTAACAGGAAAAACAAGCTAAACAAAGCTTATAAACATCAAAGAAAAAACCAACCCAACGTGGAGAGTGCAGGCCAAATCCTCTGAGTGCTCTGGCTTATGTATGTTTCTGGTGGTACAGAGAGGTTCGTGCTCCTGCAACGGAGACTGGAAAGACCTGATGATGATGATTTAATTTGCAATGTTAGTAGGTAGTATATATCTTTTTTGTTTGGGCTGACAATTCAATTTTTAAACATCTATAATTTACCAACTGGACTAAAATTTTGTGTGCTAATGGAAATCAGAAGACAATGCAATATTATGATGTACCATGGACCTGAATCTGATGATGGAGTTGGAAGGCGGTTATAGGCAATTGTAAACAGATCTTAAACTAACCCTTGTAACTAACTTCGTATTTAAAAAAAAAATATGATCTAGAAATTGTAATGTACCATAAACCAGTAAAACGAAAAGCTATAAAATTGTTTGTTTTCAAAGCTTTTTACGTGTGTATTACCTGATGTTTTTTTACACTTACTATCTGCAAAGTTATTGGTACCAACTTAACTAAAACATGAAGCCTGAACGAGTTTCCCATTGACCATCCCATAGACCACAGTAAATACCTAAATCTGTGATAATTCAATTTGGGACCAATGGAGGCCAAATAAAATGTTTTATGTTTATGATAAATTCCGTGAAACCTCTTAGTGTCTCGTTGTCAGAAATAAAAAGCTTTTACGATTTTACGAAGTCACGGGGAGATAAAGAAACGCGCCCAAGATGTTTAAGTACCTACTACATAAGTATCTATTATATTTAGAGTTGTTACTACATATACCTATATTACATTTGTATCTATATGTATCAGATTTACGATTCTTTCCACATTCTAAGCTTTGATTTTGTTACTGCTAAAGCTGGGTGAGGGAGCGGAGCGGAAAATAAGTTATAAATGTCGCAAACGCAGCGGTATCTTTCAAAGAAAAACCCTATGATTAACAACTACTTCTCTTACCACAGAAACCGTAGAATCCGAACAAGAAAATGGACAACGTTTAAGGAGTGTTGCCATTAGGCAATGTGGAGCACAACCCATCAAACATTGACGCCTAAACTAAATATGAATACAAAAATCACCGCATTTTACGTGACGACGCTGGTAATACAAGTAAAGAATGATCAGCTGAGCATTCTCCCGGTTGCGTCTTTGGTTGTGATAATGAATGTGACTAAAGAAATTCATAAAAACGATCTAAAGAAAATAACTATGATAGAATTATTATCATTAACTGTTGACATAACTCTAGGAGATGAGCGCTGTGATGCAATGTTGCAATGCGATGTTTATTCTCTATTGTATTAAAAATACAGATATCACATGAAATTGATCTCTGCCATCTGCAATATTATTTCAGGAAATGTTAAAAATTTTCGTGTCATAGCATGTAGTCATTCCATACCAAGCATAGATAAAGAATAAGTCTGATAGAAGATATATAAAGAACTGTTGAAAGGACCGTAAAGCAAGGTTCTGATCGATGCAAGCGGGCGCATGGCCTGGCTCCAACCGGCATTCATATATTACTTTTAATATATGCAAGCAAAGATGTTTGATAGAAGAATGATATCGAACTGTTGACAGAGCGCGAAGCAAAGCTCTGATTGATGCAAGCGGGCGCGCCGCACGGCACTGACTGTGCCAGGTGCTGAGAAATAGAACTTTAAGCATTTTTGATCCATGTTTCAAATCATAGACAAAGAATACATAAATCTGATAGGAAAAATGATATCGAACTGTTGATAGAGAGCGAAGCAAGGCTCTGATTGATGCAAGCGGGCGCGCGGCATGGCACTGACCGCGCCAGGTGCGTGCGGCCATCGACTCCATAAAATTAATAACTCGTCGAGCCTCCTAACCGATGCTCTCTTGGGGATCGTGCGCACTTCACGTGTGCTTTCGGGAATGCAAGCCTGTATTGGTACTGGTACTTTCTCTCTCATCCAAGCATATTCGAAGATGCTTCCTAAGCTGTGGTGTTTTGTTTTAGGCTGTTGAAATATTTGGCGATATTTTGCAGCCAGCAGCCTGCTGTATTTGAAGAGGTACCTTAAGATCGCTTTACTACCTATACCTATATAATTCATCATCATCTATGTTGCAAACTCTTTAGTTTTATATGTAAATACTTTTTTATAGATTTTTGTATATATTTTTAAATTTCGATTAAGTCAAATAAAAAATGTCTGAGAGAAAGCCCATCATTTACAACATTCATTTACAACAATCTATATAATTGAGACATAGTATCCATTGTCCCTTAACTCTGTGTCTCTCTCTCTGATATAATTAGGAGATTCAGCAAAATTTGACCGATAAGAATAAAGATTCTCGTCGGTCTAATTTTGCGGAAAGAAACAATACGAATATTGGCTAAAGTATGAAATGGCAAATCTTCAACGTTTCACGTGTGTTTTCGCGACTGCAAGCCTGTATTGGTACTTTGGTAATTACAACACTCATCCTTATCATATTCCAAGATACTCTCTCAACTGTGGTGTGTTGTTTTAGTCTGTTAAAATATTTTGGTGATTTCAGGCATATATGAGTTTACTGTCTCTCCAAACCTTCCGCACACAGGCAACGCCCAAATCCACCATTCCTCCTGGCCTTTGGTGATGTTGCTAACACAGGTTGATGGTACTCTGTCCTCGCCTTAAATACCCGGCGAATTTTCAAAAACTCACTTGGAGCCACTACATAGTCGATCCAAAAAAAAAGTTTTAGTAGTACAACGCTATCTGTTTTCCGCGACTTTGTACGGTTTGGGTTTTATCACACAGTATTTCCAGGCCCCAGGGTTCAGAAGCAACTCGGGTGATTCGCTGACACGAAAAGGTCTTTTATAGGCAATTTTTTACATTCATGCAATTTTTGGACAGTTCCTATTTTTAAACCAGCAGGCCCTATGTTTCTCACTAATAATGTAGCTACCTAATCGTGAAATATATTTTTAAAATCGACTTATTATTCTTTGTGTGTAGTCATTACAAATAAACAACATAAATCATTTCTGTTTATAATATTATTTGAGGTTCTATGTGGATTGCAATCGTTACACGAAGCTGAGGGCAAAGATTAACAAGGCTTTTTTTCCCAAAAAAAATAATTAAATCGCCTATCTTGGCTAAATAATTATAGCTTGTATCACTCGGTGTAAGGATTTTAATGATACCCCATATGTCATATAGGCATTTAGAAGTTCTGGTGGTATCAAAAAACTCACGTACATGAGCATAATAAAACACTCCTTTAATGGCAACTGTTGTTGTTATTGTTAATTAAAAACAAACGACAAAATGTGCAAGGTCCCTTACGGATCCATTGCAGAGATGGCATGTATCGCGTTCCCGGAGTTATGTCTCAGTTCGTATGTGATTACGTTTCTTCTGAACACGATAACGACTCATTGTCCAGACACAGCTGGTTCAGCGGAAATACACTTTTTGTCTAATAAATTTTTAATCCTCCATGCCAGCCTGCGACAGGAGTTGTCCCGGGTTCGATCCCAATGGATGCAGGTCGTGATGGAAAACGATCTTTTTCTGATTGGCCTGGGTCTTGGATGTTTAACTAATATTAGTAAATATTATAAAGTATACCTAGTATCGTTAAGTTCTACGACACAAGTTCTCAACTTACTGCGGGGCTAGCTCAATTTGCGTGATGTGTCCCTATATAATAAAAAAATTAACCAGCGCGAAGCGCTAGCGACGCTTCCCTGTTTCAGTCTCCTTTGCAGGTCGTATTGCTCAACCGATTCTCGTTAAATTTTGTGAGCATGTGCAGTACTAACATATTTTTTCTTTTACTTTCGTAAGAAGTGAGCTACTCTCCGACATGTTTCGACTTCATCCGTAGCAGTACTGTATGGGGAACCCAGTTATTTTTAATTTTGACTTATTTTCTTTGGAAAAAGTGGTGAAACGTTTTTGCCAGTTCGCTGCGGGTTTCCTTTCTGTACGTTAATACTTTTATTTTGTTCTGTATTAGAGGTTTCGATTTCTTACCTCGTTAGATAGGAATTATGATCAACATTGGCCGCTCTTGAGAAGACACACAAGACAGTATGAATGTGCATGTAACCTACACACTATAGATACACAAACAATATTGTCTCCCCCGGCTCAAAACGTATTTAGTCAAATCGAATACTTGAAAAAAAAAAATAAAGGACCAGCAACCGTTTCCGATACCATATCTGAAAAGATACAAAAGAGACTCAGCGTCCGTGGTCCAGTGGTTAAGGCGTTTGCCTTATTGACCCGGGGGTCGTGGGTTCGATTCCCACGGGAAGCATGTTCTTTCCAGTTTATTTAGGACATGCATGGACATGGACAGGCATGAATCACCTGATTGTCTGATAAGAAAGATGATTCCGTGCTTCGGAAGGCACCGTTGGTCCCGGGTAACACCCCGTCAGAGGCCGAGAGGCGGTTCCAAAGAACTCTGACACCAGGGTGTGCATGGTCGACTGACCGTGTCACCTACATGAAATGATGATGATCAGACCAGTTTGGATCAGTAGAAATATCGACGATATTTATCGGATATCATCAAAGCTGTCTCATAATTATTAATGTTAATTAAGATAACGTGTCGCCGTAAATGTAAGAATGCTTACATTTCAAAAACAACAATAGTTTGTGTAGCCTGAGGTACTACGAACTGCATTCCCCTCTTAATCGAACAGGTTGTAGGCAGTATGTGTGCATTACAATGTAAATGGCACATTCGTCTACAGGTGCCGTAAAGAACCTGAATTGTGTGTGCCTGCACAACATCTTAACTTACACAACGCATTTCGAGTGTACCATGTGCATTACCGGCTTTGTATACCAGTGTGTGTAAGTTCATCGTATCGAGTTACCGTTAGGATGGAAGCGAAGAAGTTTGTTGGAGCTATGCAGGTGGATGTAGCCGTGTGTCGGTACGGGTCACAGGTGTAAGCAGTACGAGACACGCGGGCGACACCGCTTCGAAGATGATAGTGATTGTAGCTGATAGGAGGAAATCTTGATATGAATTTTGCGATCGAACAATTTATAAAAATCGGCCAAGTGCAAGTTGGACTCGCCCATTTTCTATACAACGCTGTATGGGAGTCCCTTTAAATATTTATTTTACCAAGTTTTTAATATTTCTTGTTATAGCGGCAACAGAAATATATCATTGTGAAAATTTCCACTGTCTAGCTACCTCGCTTCATGACAAACAGACTGACGGGCGGAAGGATGGACAGTGAAGTCTAGTGAAGGTCCTATTTTTACCCTTTGGGTACGTAACTCTAAAAATTGCATAAAATTACACGTGCTTTAGAATAGATTTTTAGCTTTTGCAGTTACAATCACTATGATTTTCAGTAACGGGTGTTGATCTTAACATACACCTCCGCAGTTCCTCAGGCAGTTTATGAAATAGCAGCTGTAATGTTGCTGATATATCCAACTAAACTCAAAACCCATCGCGATAGATATAAATAAATAAATATAAATATATACGGATAAATCACACATATTGAGCTAGCCCCAAAGTGTTATGGGACACTAACTCAACGATACTATATTTTATAATAGATACTTATATAAATAAACATCCAAGACCCAGGTCAAACTGAAAAAGATCATTTTCCATCTTGACCTGACCGGGGATCGAACCCGGGACCATCCGTGTCGCAGGCAGGCGTGTTGACCGCTGCGCCACGGAGCTCGTCGTCGGATAGGTCCCGTTGTAAAAATTATCAGATCCTGGTAACTAAAATAAGGTATTAACTAAAGTGCAATCCCGATGAAAAGCAAGAGAGTGGCCCGTTTTTGAACACAATATGCCTCTATCTCACGTTAGTTTGAAATTTGAATAAATAAATAAATATATACGGACAAATCACACAGATTGAGCTAGCCCCAAACTAAGTTCTTAAGAAAGACTTGTGTTATGGGATACTAACTCAACGTTACTATATTTTATAACAAATACATATATAGATAAACATCCAAGACCCAGGTCAATCTGAAAAAGATCGTTTTCCATCATGACCTGACCGGGGATTGAACCCGGGACCCCCGTGTCGCAGGCTGGCGTGGTAACCGCTGCGCCACGGAGCTCGTCATGTGTTGTCGAATGTGTTGTCGAATGTGATGTCGAATGTTTTACATACATTAATCAGGGCGCTAAGGTAAAGAAAAAAAGAATAAAAGAAAGAAAGAAAAGATAACTCACAAAAAAATAACTAAAAATACTTATCAGTAGATAAGTATTTTTAGTTATTTTTTGACTAGTAAGTCAAGCAAAACTGGAACGTAATACAATTGATGATGATTTAAAATCAAGTAAATCATCATCATCAGATCTTTCTTAGTCTCCACTGCAGAAGCACGACCCTCTCAGTACTAAGTAAGTCATAGAGCTATAATAACAAACAACTAAACTTATAAGTATTCAAATATTTAATCAAGCGAGCCACGCACACATTAACTAACAACTTTCACACACACACGAACGTCTGATGTACAAGTACATGTAAGTACCTACGTTGTGAGCCCTCCATAATATAAAAGTCATAATAATGTTTTAACGTTTCGATTCAACGCGCAGACAAAAAGAAAAAGACAATAATCATTTAGTGAAGGCACAAATTCCAACAGAAACACAACGCGCTGATAGGCAGCTGTGAAACGCACTCCTGTTGAGGACATGCGATTCAATTTATTTTAAATTATTTAGTAGTTACTCAGTCTTAACGGGTTGTGATTTTTGTTTGTTTGTTTTTTATGTGTAAAAGTGGCTTTTGTTATTATTTTACTATAAACAGTTTTGATTTTGTTCATGAAAGGAGATGAAAATTGACCACCCCGGGATCCCTCCGATAACCGAATCGAGCGAAAATTTTGAAAAAAGAAATTACTTACACTATTACTTAGTTTATTGCTTGCAGATAACAGGAAATCCTGTAAGAATTCTATCAATTGAAAATAAAATCGTAAACTTCGTTCAATTACTGAAAGAAGTTCAACAAAACATCACTAGATAGCACTAATTACTGTGAGGATTTCAAATTACTTCAATCATACCACAATCGAATAAAAACATTTGACTTTGGCATTTTACGGAATCCACGTTCGTTTTTTTGGTTTTTTCGAAGTCTTATTTTAAGCGCAGGCTTAGCAAACTGTATAAGTATCTGTTGAGCGTCTAATACGGCTGCCGCAACGACAGCATCACAAGGTTTGCTGGCTGTTGGGACCGCTTTGGGCTCTCACACCAGCTCATACAACAAATATCTTAAAGCAATTGTAGACACTTTCATTGTATGAAAATTAAACAATACGACAAGCCGTGCCTCATTCTTTTATTTTGGTTACGTTTATAGTTATTAATGTCAAAACATTTTTTTTTTTAATTTTAGCTCAATATTAGCAATTTTCCCTTTACATCGTCCACGTAAATTATAGCCTATGTTACCGCAGATAAATCAACTTTCTATGGGTGCAAGTATTTTGAAAATCGGTTTAATAGTTTCGGAGCCTATTCAATGCAAACAAACAATCAACTCTTTCCTCTTTATAATATGAGAATAGATAATTAAATGAGCCGTGTGGTTCCCGGCAGAGTAGAATAGGACCACTCCAAGTCATCCCGTGACAATCAAATAGACCTCTCCAACCCGTCTGGCCAGCGTGGAGAGTGTAGGCCAAATCCTCTGACTACTCAGGCTAGTATTATGGCTCTGGTAGTACAGAGAGGGTCGTGCTCCTGCAGTGGAGACTGGGAAGACCTGATGATGATGATGAGATAATTAAATAAAGTAAAAGAAAAAGAACCATCATCATCAGATCTTTTTTAGTCTCCACTGCAGGAATACGATCCTCTCTGTACTACCAGAGCCGCAGAGCAGTCACATATTAGCCAGAGCAGTTAGATTTGGCAGGTACTTCTTCTACGCTAGCCAGACGGGATGGACATCCGGTATATATTTAATTATTTAGTTTTAGCCCCAGACGCAAAAAGAGAGGTGTTCTAAGTTTGACCGCTATGTGTGTGTGTCACACTAGCCGGCAGATAGCCGTAGCTCCTAGCGTTATTATGTGCCATACTTATTAGAAATCCTAACGTAAATTATTTATTTTGTTTAATTCAGAAAAAATTTACATTAGGTTCAGTTTGTAGGTAAGTACTTTATAGTGATATCTTTTACATATATCGTAAAATTACAATATGAGTATAATAAAGTAATTACGTAAGTTGTTAATTAAAATAGCTTCAGAATCAATAAGTATGTACTTGCGCTGTGAACAGATTGTAATGGTCCTACCTAATAATACAGGGTGTTTCATCGAGATGGGCCAATGGGAAGGTTTATTTTTGTCTTTAATCTTGACCAGTTATGTTTTTTAGTTAGTTTTTTTTAAGAGATTAAAAAAAACTGGTCAAAGAAACTATTTCATCGATTTTTGGGAAAAAATATTTGCATTCATATTTTTTAAACACTGGGTCGACATCGATTGTGTCGATGTCGATTTCGAACATAAAAATCATTTGCTGCTGAAAGTGTCATACGCGTCTGTATGTCATACGGGTCTACTTGACCCGAAATCCTGTCGATTTCGAAAATAAAAATCATTTGCTTGAAGGGCAGTAATTTTATTGTTCAAATTTAAAACAAAGACGATGAATATTTAATGTTTGTATATGTACGGAACGTTTCAGGAAGATGCTGCATTTAATGTTTTGAGCGACTAAAATAACAAGCTTTTTCCATACAAAAATAAGACTCATGCTAATCCTCGTATGCAGTACTTAGTTACTTCTAAATATTCAAATATTTTGTACCTATTTATTGAGCTTTTATTTTAGTCGACTCCTTTTAAATATTGTAAGATATGTAGTAAAATTAGGGTAGACATATTTGTACCAAAACAGCAATTTTTTTTATTGCTTTTTCTATAAATTATAATACAAAGTTTTCCACAATTAATTCTATCAGTTTTTTAAATAAAATATGTGTAAGTAACGTCCCGTCCCCACGACATATCTTTTCTGATTTACATCTTTCCAGACTTAGGTATGCTAGTGGATTTTGAAAATATGCAAAGGCTGATTTTATTTTCTAAAAAATCGGTTTCATGGTTTCTGTGTCAATTTTTGTCTAACCTTATAGTAAATAAGTAAATAAACCACACCACAGATCCATCTTGTTAAGACACCCTGTATAGTAAAGCATGATCCCAGATAAATTACTTCATACTTGTTTACTTTTAGGGTTCCTTACTACAAAAGCAAAAAAGGATCCCTTACAGGAAAACTTGGTTCTCAACCTGTTCGTAAAGCAAGACTGTTTATTTGAGAAATAGAAGATGGTCTCTAGTAAAATAAATATTATATGGGTACAGTACATATAAACATACCCCTTAGCTGCGCTCATAAACTATAAAAACCGGCCAAGTGCGTGTCGAGCCAAGCGCAGTGTAGGGTTCCGTAGTTGCGAATGACAACTTTGAGTTCACACTGTTAACACTTGCACCTCACAGTTTAACGACCAAAAACATCTAACAATGAAGATTGTATGAAATTTTACATTTTCCAGTACATTTTATAAGTTGGTTGCCTATAACTTTTTAGTTTGCACTTAGTACCCAGCTCTGATAGTTTTCCTATCAACTTCAGTATATATATACTACTGCTGTAATTTTTTTCACGTATCCATATATAACCGTTTAGCAGATAGAAGGGCGGGACACGTACCTCTAACAAAATTTTGCACTTTAAAACCAAATATTTCGGAAACGGATCCCTAAATCTAAAAATGGTGTTGTAACCTCACAATATTTTTCAAAGACCTTTTTAACGATACCCCACACGATGGGTAAATAGAGAAAAAAAATTACTCCCCCACTTTACTTGTATGGAAGCTACCCAAAAAAAATTTTTTTTCAAGATTTTTTTCTACGACTTTTTTTGCCATGATTACTATACACACTCATACCAAATTACAGCTTTCTAGTACTTATAGTCTCTGAGTAAAACCGCAGACGGACAAACAGACAGACATGGCGAAACTATAAGGGTTTGTAATATAAGATTTTAAACTTTCGCGTTGCATTATAACTATAAATGTAATAACCGGGACTAAACGCGATAGGCATTTCGTAGTATAACTACCACTTACTTCCTTGACGTTTCGACCGAGTTGCATCGGCCGTGGTCACAAGGCGACTGACGGGCGGCGGCATCGTCTGTTCGGGCGTCGTGAAGTATTTTCTTCCACCCGCAAGTTGTCACTTATTGAATCACTAGTGATGTGGCCACGACAAACTACACTCACGGTATCCGGTTTCGGTTTTAACGGTTTCACTCGCGGTATGCACCCATTAATTACAGGATTCCACGCTGGAGACAACTTAAATCCGTCCTCCCGATTGAAATTTTTGTACTTCTTAATTTCAATCGCTTCACGTACCATCCTGGTGTGGTAATGCCGATCAGTGGAGAGAATTTTAGGGTTATGTAGCTCCATCCAGTGGTTGACTCCCGTATCCAATAAGTGTTCTGCTACCGCGGATTTACTCGTCTGTCGATTTTTCACTGCGGCAATGTGTTCCTTGACGCGTTCGGCTATAGTCCGTTTTGTCTGGCCAATATACGAACTGCCGCAGCTACAGTCGATTTTATATACTCCCGGAGTTTGTAACGGCAAGGTGTCCTTTGGTGATCGTAGTGACTGCGACACTTTACGTAAAGGCGTATAAATAGTCTTTATTGAGAATTTTCTCAACACCGTCCCAATTTTATCCGTTACGCCTTTAACATATGGTAAAAATGCTGCCTGACGATTCACTTCTGGACATCCTTGTCTTTTCTTCTGCTTTCTCCACTCTCTAGACACCCTGTACCCGTTACGTTTCAGTACCTCCTGAACATGTAAAAGCTCCGTTTGGAGATGGTCAGGGTCACATAGGTTATGCGCTCTGTTCGTTAATGCAGACATAACGGATTGAAGATGCCGGGGATGGTGATGAGAGGATGCATGCAGGTATCTGTCCGTGTGTGTAGGTTTTCTGTATACCGTGTGAGATAAATTACCATCCGGTTTGACCTTAATCATCATGTCCAGGAACGCAAGAGATCTGTCCTTCTCCATTTCATAAGTGAATGTCATCTTTGGATGTATGGAGTTGAGATGTTTGATATATTGCTCCACTTCTTGATGGCCTCCATTGACAATGCAGAAGACATCGTCAACGTACCTCCTCCAGAGCTTCACGTGCCCAGGTCCAGTGGCTAGTGCTCTGTCTTCGAAGTGCTCCATCCAGATATTTGCAATCACCGGTGCGAGTGGACTACCCATTGCAACTCCATCGATCTGGAGGTAGAACTGGTCTCTGAAGAGGAAGTAGTTGCCGTCTAAACACTGCTCAATGAGAGCAATATACTCATTAGGTAACTCATGATCGAACAGTTTTCCCTTAATGACCTCAAGGCATTCCTTTAAAGGAACATTTGTGAAGAGTGACTCAACATCGAAGCTCACCATGATGTCTCCAGGTTCCAACTTTATGCTCCTCACTATGTCCCTAAAATGAAGAGAATCTTTCACATAAGACGGTGTTTTCCCAACTAATGGTTGCAGCACTCCAGCAATATGTTTCGCCAAGTCGTAGGTCGGAGAGTCGATTTGACTTACGATCGGTCTCAATGGGATACTGCTTTTGTGCACTTTCGGCAGACCATAAAGTTTAGGGGGTTGCAGAGCTTTGGGCTTATGTAAATGAGTGTACTCGTCCTCCGTGAAAATCTCCTCGTGGTCATGAATCAAGGCTCGAACGCGACGTGTAACCCTGGCTGTGGGATTGAACGACACAGGTTTGTAAACTTTCTTGTCTGCCAACAAATCCTTAACCTTTTCGACATATTGTTCAGTATTCATTACTACAGTGGCGTTTCCCTTATCGGCCTTTAGCACTAAAATGTTTTCATTACTCCGCAGCTGTTTCAGTGCTAGACGCTCTTCTGTAGTGACGTTACTTTTCGGTAGTATTTGTTGGCAGACAAGAAAGTTTACAAACCTGTGTCGTTCAATCCCACAGCCAGGGTTACACGTCGCGTTCGAGCCTTGATTCATGACCACGAGGAGATTTTCACGGAGGACGAGTACACTCATTTACATAAGCCCAAAGCTCTGCAACCCCCTAAACTTTATGGTCTGCCGAAAGTGCACAAAAGCAGTATCCCATTGAGACCGATCGTAAGTCAAATCGACTCTCCGACCTACGACTTGGCGAAACATATTGCTGGAGTGCTGCAACCATTAGTTGGGAAAACACCGTCTTATGTGAAAGATTCTCTTCATTTTAGGGACATAGTGAGGAGCATAAAGTTGGAACCTGGAGACATCATGGTGAGCTTCGATGTTGAGTCACTCTTCACAAATGTTCCTTTAAAGGAATGCCTTGAGGTCATTAAGGGAAAACTGTTCGATCATGAGTTACCTAATGAGTATATTGCTCTCATTGAGCAGTGTTTAGACGGCAACTACTTCCTCTTCAGAGACCAGTTCTACCTCCAGATCGATGGAGTTGCAATGGGTAGTCCACTCGCACCGGTGATTGCAAATATCTGGATGGAGCACTTCGAAGACAGAGCACTAGCCACTGGACCTGGGCACGTGAAGCTCTGGAGGAGGTACGTTGACGATGTCTTCTGCATTGTCAATGGAGGCCATCAAGAAGTGGAGCAATATATCAAACATCTCAACTCCATACATCCAAAGATGACATTCACTTATGAAATGGAGAAGGACAGATCTCTTGCGTTCCTGGACATGATGATTAAGGTCAAACCGGATGGTAATTTATCTCACACGGTATACAGAAAACCTACACACACGGACAGATACCTGCATGCATCCTCTCATCACCATCCCCGGCATCTTCAATCCGTTATGTCTGCATTAACGAACAGAGCGCATAACCTATGTGACCCTGACCATCTCCAAACGGAGCTTTTACATGTTCAGGAGGTACTGAAACGTAACGGGTACAGGGTGTCTAGAGAGTGGAGAAAGCAGAAGAAAAGACAAGGATGTCCAGAAGTGAATCGTCAGGCAGCATTTTTACCATATGTTAAAGGCGTAACGGATAAAATTGGGACGGTGTTGAGAAAATTCTCAATAAAGACTATTTATACGCCTTTACGTAAAGTGTCGCAGTCACTACGATCACCAAAGGACACCTTGCCGTTACAAACTCCGGGAGTATATAAAATCGACTGTAGCTGCGGCAGTTCGTATATTGGCCAGACAAAACGGACTATAGCCGAACGCGTCAAGGAACACATTGCCGCAGTGAAAAATCGACAGACGAGTAAATCCGCGGTAGCAGAACACTTATTGGATACGGGAGTCAACCACTGGATGGAGCTACATAACCCTAAAATTCTCTCCACTGATCGGCATTACCACACCAGGATGGTACGTGAAGCGATTGAAATTAAGAAGTACAAAAATTTCAATCGGGAGGACGGATTTAAGTTGTCTCCAGCGTGGAATCCTGTAATTAATGGGTGCATACCGCGAGTGAAACCGTTAAAACCGAAACCGGATACCGTGAGTGTAGTTTGTCGTGGCCACATCACTAGTGATTCAATAAGTGACAACTTGCGGGTGGAAGAAAATACTTCACGACGCCCGAACAGACGATGCCGCCGCCCGTCAGTCGCCTTGTGACCACGGCCGATGCAACTCGGTCGAAACGTCAAGGAAGTAAGTGGTAGTAATACTACGAAATGCCTATCGCGTTTAGTCCCGGTTATTACATTTATAACTATAAGGGTTCCTAGTTTACTACGGAACCCTAAAAATGGGAACTTCTAAGTAAACGCAATCAAAAACACGGCCAGTTTTGTCGATTTTCTAGCTAGGGTGAGCAAATTGGGTTTGAAGGGTTATACTTAGACAGAGGAAATAATTGCTTCAATTGTTGATTTACTCCTGTATCATATATTTATGAATAGGATAAAAATTCCATTAGGGCTGTAACTTTAAAGAACAAAAATATCGCCCAGGTGCAAGTCGGACTCGCGCACGAAGTGTTCCGTACCCATTATCTCTAATACATTACACTATCGAGCAAAAAACGACAAAAAAAAATAAGTACCTTTGTTCTATGAGAATAGTACCCACCCCTTAAAATTTATTTTATTTCGATTTCATTTTTTATTTTGAAAGTGAATAGGTCATTATACCTACATATATACATTGATCTTGACCTTTTCTTCTAATTGATTGATCTTACTTAAATTTACGAAAGAAAACACACAAGACTGTGAATTTCTAAACATTAAAACATAAAACCACCTGTTTTGCGCGGAACCCTCGCTGCGCGACCGTGACTCCCGCATGGCCGGTAATTTCAAATTAACCGTTGCAATTAGTTTCATCAATAAGTACTTATAATATTGCTATTTTATATCGTCTACAGCATTTAATTACGCCAGTTAGTTTATTTATATTGGTTCTTAATCTTACTTTATTGAAAACAACCGTAAAAACTCCTGTCACTACTACTTGGTTCATTAGTAAAAAACTGGTTAAGCGCGAGGCAAACTCACATATAAAGGTTCCGTACTTACTACAAGAGAGAATATTGATGTAAGTAGCTATAACTTTACGGTTCTTAGGTTTTTTCACTTATGAATAGAAGAGAATAGAAAAATCTTTATTTAGTGATTTACATTATGGTACAGTACAACAATAGTTAGTACAGTTCACAAATTTTGTAAAAATAAAAAATTAAACAATTATATTTTAACCACTGAAAATTGCTGACTGTCATATAACAGTCGGCATCACTGGTGTTCCGTTTAAACACAATAAAATAAAAATATTTTTTTATAGGTGTGGTCTGTGACAAGTACAACTAGAATTATACGATACTACCTGTACGTTTTGGTTCACTTAATGACCGTGTATTTTGATCGCTATATCTCTGAAGTTTGATTTCAACTTGATACCTCCATGTATTCATGAGAAAAAGAGTTTTGACCAGGAGGCGGGTGGTCTACGGAACTCTAAAAATTAAAATTAATGTCTCGTATTACTTATAATTACTAAGTTCGCGTATGACACTTTCAGCTTTCACCTCTCGTGAAATTCAATAAAACTGATTAATTATTATTTTTATAATAAGCGTTTAAGATTTGAACCTAAAGGACTTGAATTAGCAACTTGCTCTATATACGACCAGAACTTTACTACCGTTAAATGCTACCGCTAATACTTATAAGAAGTATATGTTCTTTAATACTTAATAATACATTTTAGAGATTGTATTTTTTGTTACAAGTCCAATGCGACATTTCGGAAGGCTGTAGTTATATCTACGTAATAACATTGGAAGCAATCCGATCGAACTCCAAGGGACTTATGGCTCACTACAAAAAACAAAAACAATCTTGGACGCAATCACAATTAAATAACGTTGACAAGAACAAAAAATGGGGCACTAAAGTCATTGCACAAAAGGCGATCGAGCGTTTTAGCACCTCCATAAAAACTGAAGCGAAACTATGGTCAATAAATTAATAAGTCATCGTCAAATACCTCCAATTACTGGACAATATAAAGTGGAGTCAAGCAGGTAGGTAAACAAAATAGAGCTGTTATAAATTTTACAAGAGCGGTCGGCCGCGCTCGAGACCGCACAATGCCGTTTTTTTTTTCTCGATTTTTTGCTCGTTGGCATTCGCTTTGTGGGCTTACTTCCGTCGGTGGAGGTTTTTATGGTGGCGCTAAGCTGGACAAAAGCGTAGGGACAGTGCGTTAGCGCCACTTCAACTCACACCCACCCTTAAACAAATTGTCGCATTCTATTGCCGTGCGTCATCATCTGTTATGAAATTATAGACACATCTCATTGTTAATTATAAAATTTCTAGCGATGAATTTTTTAATATTTTGTTAGAAAAAAATGGTAAGTTAAATTATTACTTCACATTCGTTTATAGCAATGGTTTATGATTTTATATTTATACCGGCAGTCCTCCTTGGCGTCCCGGTCACATACATATTATGATAAGTTAAAAAAATGCTTTATACCAATACTATAAATCTTACCGGAAAATGCTCTACACTTCAGAAAAAAACCATCAAAATAAGCCTCAGTAGTTTACAAAAGAAGCTCATAGTACAGACTACATAATAGTTGCTCAGAATTAAGAGACGCTTTTAGAAGGGTCCTGGTAAGAGTAGAATAGAACCATTTCAAATCTTCCCGTGGATGTCATAACAGGCGAATTATATCATATGTCGTTTATTATCTTTGCACACTCGATCGTTAACATAAACATGTTCCAAAAATAATAAATCTATGTATATTGAAATTGTAACATGAAAACAGAAAAAAGAAAAGAAAGAAAAAGACAATAAGGAATAAATATTCGTAATCATATAAAGCCCTTCAGGCGAGTAGGTGACCAAAACTGTTGATAAGAGTTTCTTTCGGCGTTTCTTCTCTGCAGTAGTCGGTTCCGAAACGCTAGTAGTCTGTAGCTTTTGAACAATTAATAAATACATATATCTAATGAGATAATTTTAAATATGATATGACGTGCAAAAGGCACTTTGCAGGCACCAAAGGCCTATTTTCTGAATAAACGTTTTGATTTTTAATATTTTTTTTGATTAAGAAACATATGCTAAAAAAGTTTATATACATCAAAAAGAGACCTCCCTGACCCATCCGACCAGCGTGGAGAGTGTAGGCCAAATCCTCTGACTGGTCTGGCTAATATATGGTTCTGGGGACACCTACAGAGAGGGTCGTGATCCTGCAGTGGAGACTAGACCTGATCTGAATCTTTTTGTCTATTCAGCGTTTGGAAATTGTTCTAATTGGCGAATAGCATTTATAAAACTTGCGAGTTCTGCAGCTCACAGAACCAGAGATAGACTTGAATATACAATGTTTATTTACTCAATAAAGAAAATAAGAAATGGTGAAAAAATTCCACGTGGGAAGGACTTGAACCTGCGTCTAGATCTCAGTACGATCTATGCGTTGCCAATAACGCCACCGCACTTCAAGCCCCGGCGCCGAATTTCTCCACCATATCCCATTCCTCTACACGCATCAAGGCTAGCGTCACCCAACACAACTACCCTACTTTTACAAGTGCGGTATTTGATTTCAACTCATTTTACAATGAATTTGAAAATCATTTGATGTGTAGGAAGCCATACAATAGTTAATATGGGATTTATTTTGCATTCACAATGCTATTTTACCTTATTTACTAAATAAAGAAAATAAGAAATGGTGAAAAAATTCCACGCGGGCAGTACTTGAACCTGCGTCTAGATCTCAGTACGATCTATGCGTTGCCAATAACGCCACCGCGCTTCAAGCCCCGGCGCCGAAGCGCAATAATAGCGAAAATAAGGTAAAATAGCATTGTGAATGCAAAATAAATCCCATATTAACTATATACACTGCTTGTTCCAAATAAGTACACTTTTTAACACGAGCTGTGTACATTCTGAAAGCAGGCTCTTTTAGATTCGGTATGATTCACTTTTGCAATTAGACACTTCAAGTTTTGGTATTTACCTAAACTCTAGTGTTCCAAACACTGGATCAGCAAGAAAGACATTATTTTTCGTTCTTTCTTATTCCATAATATTTATTTTTATTTGTATGAATTATTATTAAAAGTATGAATTATTTTATCAGCTACATTCCACATCACATTTTATTAACGTTATATAAACTTGTCTTAAAATTAATTAATATTTATCGACAAATACAAATAGTGTCTTGCCTACTCCATTCCGCGTATTTAGTCGTGATGAATATATTATCTTTAGCGAGCCAATATTTAGACGACATACATAATTGATTGGTTTTTTAATACCTACTTGGACCAGACATCTGTGTAAATAAGCATTGTTTCTGATGATGATGAAATACGGTAGTTGCCTAATGTTAAGATTATATAAAACTAGCTGTTACCCGCGGTTTCGCCCGCGTAATTTATAGCCTATGTCCTTCTCGGTACCCTAACCTATGTGTTTGCAAAATTTCATAATGATCGGTTCAGTAGATTCGGCGCGAAAGCGTAACAAACAAACAAACAAACTAACTCACTTTCGCATTTATAATATTAGTTGGGATGTGATTTGTTTCTAATGAGACTATTTTCTATCTAAAAACACTATAAAGAACACTTTTAATTTGATATTGATTCGTTAAGTGATTTTAAAGCTTCTTTAAAGTTGGGTGAATAGGACCATTTTTTAAAGTATGAAAATCTTTAATTACAATTATACTGTAGTTTAGTCTGCAAAATTTATAGCTACTTATATTATGAAACCATTACCATAAACGAAATATTTCGTATAGCTACTTAACAAAGTTCTTACGCCACCCATACAAAATACAAGCTTGTGACGTCACAAATATGTAGGCGTTTCAGCGGCGCGTTTTCACGTCTAAAAACATGTGTCTTTAAAACTTTTATAACTGAAAGAGTTTTTTGTTTAAAATGTGTTTCTGTCACTATTGTGTTTATTTTTGGCAGGTCTTTACATAGCAACATGAAAAAAAAATTATTCAACATGCCCATTATGGATATTTTTGGTTAATTGGGTAATTCCGCACAGCGCTGAGGTAGGCGTAGAAGAATAGAGGCCTATGCTCAGTAGTGGGCGGAAGAAGGGCTGAGATGATGATAATGATGATGAATGATTCAGGAGGTTCTTTGCTCATCCCAATTTTTTTTCTATAGGATCTAGGTTTTAGGTAATTTCACAATTTTCATTAGGTACTCTTAAAATAACATACATACATACTCACGTCTTTATCCCTTGCGGGGTAGACTGAGCCCAAGGTCATAAAACCTACAGGCCACGTTTAGCAACGTAGTGGGCGTAAACGTGGAAAGGGGAATAAATACTTATAAATTTTAGTTTTAATATAAGCAATAGTTTCTACCTGCGATTTCACACGCGTGTTTTTCCTATTTATTAATACTTATCTTTCAACTTAACAGGCTATTTAAAATAAATACCGAAAATAAGATTCATCAACAATAAATAGTGACACCACTCCACATTGGCTTGCATGTGTCCCACATGTGTCCACTTCACAGAAGAGAGAGAGAGTAAAAAACAGACAATAATTAAACATTTAAACAAACTTCTCCATTTGTAATATTAAAAAAAGTTAGGATTCCTACCTAATAGTACTTTATTTCAACTTAATCTAATGAACTTAACAGATTTTTTAAAATAAATGACTAAAATGAGAGTCATAAACAATAAATAGTGACACCACTCAAGAGACAATAGCTTACGTGTGTCCACTTCACAGAAGGGTACCGTACGTCGCATATTTCTCAAAGTGCGTGTTTGTATTATCTCAAAAGTTTGTGCCAAAGCTTTTGTGTACCTGTTAACTTTCCCCCTTTTTTTTTGACGTTCCGTATAATGCGGTGATGTGTTTGTGTTTCTTAAGATAATCAGCATTGTGCTTTAAGCGCCAGCGGCATTCCAAAAGCTTCTGTACTAAGAACCATTAAGAATGCAAAATTGCAAAGGAATATTTTGTAGTAATGCCACTTTAAATGTTGTTGAATAGGGACGCACCTTGATGTTATGAGACCCTGGGCTCCACTAATTGAGGGGCTACCTAATTAATGATACGAGCCGTTAATAAGGTAGCACTTTTACATTTGTAAAATATACAAATGTTTTACAAAGACGCCTATCTTTTATAAAGATACAAATATTTTACAAAAATACAAATCTTCCAATCTATTTTTAGGTTACAACCCAAATAGCAAAAGCGAAAGAAAGAAAAAACACCACTAACCTAACCCAACCAAATAAATGTGGTATTTTGACTTTTCGTTTGTTGTAAAGTAATGTTCGCAAGGTGCTGAATCCGACTCACACTTGGCTAGTTTTCATCTATTTTCAATGTGGACTAAGGGGCTGTTTAAATTTATTCGCCCATGTTTTCAGACCAAAAAGCCCATAGACCCGCCACTGCTCTTGAAAAGGATAATTCCTTTACAACTGGGTGAAGCCTCGTCTCAGCGTCATTTACGTCCTTATCAGTTATCAGAGAAACGTTAGAAACTAGCGGTTAATGTATTGTGAATCATGCTCTAAGGAATGACTCACAATTTTTTGTATTGGAAATTTGAATTTGTTCTCACGCTGAAGGTTTCGGACTTGTCAGCACTTGCCGTTTTTAAAGGTATATTGACGTCATACACTCGAAAGGGTTTTAATGTATTGTTTGTTTTATAATATGCGGGTAGGCTGACTCTACATCTTGGCAATATTTGAATTTTGGAATCAGAATCTTAAATGAATTACAGCTTAACAATAAAAGAAAAAAGGAAATTATTTTAATTTTTTTTCTTATCACTTTCTTTTCTATTAGCAATTCTGATGGATAAAGTAAATCCTTTTGTTCTGGTTTGATATTTTAATTGGTTTAGTAACACTAAGAATGTTATTAAAATCGTAAATATATGATGAAAAAGGACTCACCACAGGTAGGATTTTAGAACAACTTTAATAATATACGTACACCGAGCAATATAATGCTATTTAAAAGTCTCTAGATCCCAGGCAAGATTTTGTGCTCGTCAGCTGGTTCAAGTTTTGATAAGAAAACTTTTAGGAATTTCTCGATGACGCGTTGATATCTTTTGTACGGCGACTTTCCGGTTCCATCCCACTTTTTCACCCCAGTTTTGTAAAATTCCGCTTTCATACCAAAAACTTTTCCGCAATGACTTTGGAGCAATTAATTAACTTAGATTTTGTGCTTTCTAGCACGTTTATATAATTATAAATTAAAGGTGATATTTACTCTGTTTGGAAGTTGTTAGTTCTTGTGTAAGCTTTATACCCTGCCCTTCTCTATACTGCTGACCAAAATTTTATGACGGTCTATCAGACAGTTATGCCGATAGCGTAAGCAATTCTATTCAAATTATAAACGAGACAAAAGTTTACATGGGTGTAAAATTATTTGTTGCTTTTTCTTCTTTTTGCGAAAAACACTGGCTGGATTTAAATAAAACTTTATACATATACTTTGAGCTAAATATATTTGTATGCTTCCACAACCACAGTTTATACAAACTTTTGCTGGCCAGCGCGTATCCACTATGTAAGTTCCTTTATGCTTGCCTTAACGGATGCAGCAACATCGGCAAGGATCGCATGCATTAACTACCAATTGGTTGCGGGCATGAAGGGACTGACAGTAGTGGGTGGGCGCTAGCCAGCAATAGTTTGCTACATGCAAACTAATTGGTGGCGAAAGCACACAAAAATTATTTAACTGAAGTGCATTTTACTTTGACTTTCGAAAATAAAGTTTGCGTCAACATAAAACTTTATACCTTATATATGTTATAGTTGACACACAGAACAGCACATAGGCCGTATTTTACATGGAAAAAAAGAGGAAAATAATACTTGTATTATCATAGTTTAATTATTAAGTCTGGGGTCCCGATCCCTGTCTAATCCATGAGGATGTATCCAGAGAAACTATGAGATGCCTACAATAATTCAAAACTGAATTAAATTAATCAAACCTTTATACGTATTCTGAGAATGACACGGTCGTTTACAACATTTAATCCCAGCTACATTCTATCCACATGTAATTATACATCCAAATACTGTGGAATGAACACAATCGGCAGGTAGCAATTAGGATCGCTCGTTAGTTCGAAAGGTAATTTCTTTATCGGCGCGCGTGAGGTCCGAGACGTAAAATAAATAAAATACAGATATTCTCAACAATAGGAGAAAACTGATTATTTTTCAACCGACTTCAAAAAAGGAGGTTATCAATTCAACCCGTATGTAAGTATGTCATAATGTTTTTGTATATGTTACTCTATACCAGCTTCTACGTGTGCTTATTTCGTAACTTTAAGTTGGATGACAGTAATTCTTCTTTAGTTAAACTTGATATTGTCCAACTTCAACAAGAGGTAAGTATTTACCTCGGTGCTCGAGTTAATTTTTCTTCTTCGTGCAATTTTTCTCCCAGTGAAGTTTCTATCTTCTAATATTTGTAAGAGTTCTCATAAGATGAAATTATTTAAGCCACTGAAGAAACTAGAGAATTTTGTCAAACCTGAGCTGCTAGCAAGCCACCTCATTATTTCCTTACCACATAAACACTATAAACTAGGCTTTTGGGTCTTGTGGTCCTAGGTTATGTTAACCTTGTAAGCGAAGCAATGAAGTCCTACATAGGATACCTTTCTCTTTGCTTTTTATTTCGTGCCCAAACTCCGTAGCCTTTGGCGCGCCGACGGACCTCCCTAAACACCTCCCTAAGGACCTCGGCTTTATGGGGTGAATCATCACTCCATAGACCAGATACATATTTTAGTGGAAGTGTGACATTTCGTGCCAGAAGACTATATTATTTATGGAAAATAGATTTGAGTAAGAGGAAAGCGGAAATGTAGAATGTGTGATATAGGATCAAGTAAATAAATAAAAACAAAGATTCTAATCATTGTGGAATTTTGGTTTCCGTGACGCAGAGGCTTACATGCCAGCTTATGACACGAATAATTCCGGATTCAATCCCCGGTCAGGTCACGACGTAAAGCAATCTTTTTCAGATTAACAAGGGTCTTGGATGTTTATCTATGTAAGTATATTTTATAATTAGAGTATCGCCGAGTTAGTATCCTTACTGTGGGTTTAGCTCAATTTGTGTGATTTGTCCCTAGGTAAATATTCATTATGTTTTTATTCATATTTATAAAACATGACTGTGTAATTGCGTATAACTAATATGTCAGGTAACCGATGAACTAGCTGGCGTGTGCATCAAATGTTAAATAACTCCTAGTTTGGATTACACTTAGGTAAGTTTGATGTGTTTACATACAAACAATCACGTATTTTTCCCTTGCGGGGTAGATAGAGCCCAGCCGGCCTATTTACTAACTCGGATGACAGGTGTCGATGCCTATCAATCAAGAATGTAGTGTTACAATGCGGTTTTTGTATTTCAAATAAAAAGTTCGAGCAAGCAAAACCCGCATTGTAATAGTAAATTCTAGATTGATAGGCATCGACACCTGTCATCCGAGTTAGTAAATAGGGGGGTAGGTCTATAAAACCTAGGCCACGTTTAGTATGTTGGTGGGATTGTAGGTGGAGAACGGTATCAAAATTGTTGTGGGTTGCTAGCTGCATCGCCTATTGACATGATTCATTACGCCTATTCCCTTGATCAGATCTTACGATCATCGCAGAAAGAGAAGCAGCTGATTGATGTGTTTAGATACTACAAGTTCCAAGTAAGAATCACATTCGAACTTCTACAATTGTCCCAAAAAGTTAACTACAATTATGGCGCTTACAACCCAAATGGTATTAGTAGTAACAAACAACAAGTCATCATCTGCACTTTAGACGCGGTAGTGTGGCAACAAGATTTTCAAAATCGTGAGTAAATATTTGCTCTCCTCACAATTCCTCAGCGCACGTCGACGAGCAAAAAACATGTTAACAAGAAGGGTCCTGTGGGAGCGGCCGCGCCTGAGACGGAAATAGGAAATTGGGGCAAGTCAGAGCAGGACAGAAGGTGCCCCGCCCACAGCCACCCACGTAGTCGTAAACAGTCCAAATCCTTTGAACGCTTTCATGTATCCCAAATCGAAATCGCTCCGAGCATCACCGGCCGATCACCACGGGATAAATGCATTTGATATCAACGATTTAAGACATAAAATCCCTTGGAATCGTTAAATAAGTTATTCCGTGTTGTTGTCCTTTTGTGATGGAGATCATAATGATAAATAACTCGGAGAATAAGTCCACTTGGAGAATAATAATTGATTTTGATGTCTTAAACATAATAGAGCGTGTTGGATGTTTGTGTTCAAATCTTTTATTGTGCTTGCTTGAATATTATGTAACCCATTAACTATATTTATAAGACATCATCTTTACAGTCGTTACGGAATCGGAATTTGGATCGATATATTGTATTTTACGGACTAGGCCTCTTTTTTTACACCAATCCCAATTGCCCAATTTTTTCATGGTAATTGCAAATGTATTGCAAAACGTCATATGGTGCTCGTACTCAGTAAGCTGGTTACTATAATCGTCAATTTATTATAAATACTGGCTATTAAAGTCATCAGTTTATTATAAGTATTCTGAACCGATTTTATAGAAAACAGTTCAGATAAAAAGGAAAAAATATTTCTGATACTAAAATAGTGTCTAAATAAATATAGTCTTAAGATCAGTTTACAAATACAGAATGTGTGTAAGATCAGACATCAGCACTGCACTCATAAACTTAATATACTTACTTATTACCGAAAAATTAATTTATTTCAAAAGTACAAAAAAAATAGAGACAAATACATACGAACAATCACTCGAAAATGCCCCCCCGGATAGTACTCGGCTCAAAGGTACCCATTATGCTGGCAGCATTTCCTCTCTGAATTGCAATGGATATCCTTTGAACCAGGTACCAGCCAGAGCGGTTGTCATAACCACGGTCTCTTAAACGACGTCCTATCTCACTAACAAAGTCTCTTGCTTCCGGACACCATGGGCCAGCTGTCTCTACGGCGACGGGCACAAAATCATAATTGGAAGCTAGAATTGAATATTTTGCTCTTTTTTGGGTAGCTGCGGCCCGCGCAGCCGCCCCAGGTGTCCGCATGGTGCTAGTGAGATAAGACGCCGCATAAGTACTAACGCAAGTGGCGTCCCACAACAGACTCCGTCCCCTCTGCCACGGAATCAAAGTCAATCCATCGGGTCTTTTGCCATCCGTCCTTGAGAGACCTGAAGGCTCTAATTGACAAGGAATGTTTGCTGATATTAATGCCCGACGTATAATATCATTAATTGCGTGATGGCGCGACAAACGCCCAGCACATCGTACACACCCAAGAGCATGATGTCCATCCACGTCTACTGCTCCCCCACAAATGCAGCGATGCGGCTCACATACTGCACAGCCCAATCTTAGCGCCACAGCAACTCTCAAAGAATCATTGTCCAAGAGCGTCCCCATGGATGGCGATGGCACAGCATGCAGCCAAGCTCCGGATTCCGGTTGAGATGAAGCTTTTATTCTTGCCAATTGAGCACCATCTACCTGTCTCTCTAACTCCTTCAAAATAACTCTTGATCTGGCATCATCCCAGAGTTTTTGTAGTTCGCGTCTGTCAGGAAGAGATTCATTGGGGCATTTCGAAGACCAAGCTAATAAAGCTTCATTCACATGGGGCAAGACCAATTCGTCACCGTTAATTTTTAATATTTTAGTAACTAAATTGACTACCCCATGTGAGGACGCTAAAAAAGCCGGCACTGATACCTCCGACAAGCGACGAACGCCAAGACCTCCATGTCGAATAGGCAAAGAAGCTTGAACCCACTGGGCTTCGTCAAGCTTTACATTGAGTATGGTCTCAAGACTCATCCGTAATGCATCATCAAAACATTTAATTTCCCGGGGACACAACCAAGCTGGGCACGCTCTAATAACATATGTCATACGAGGCATAGAAAGAGAACCCCTGAGAATCACCAAAGCAGTGTGCGAAGACAGATGTTTTAAACGCTCATGCGATGCAGTAAATGACGAAATCTTGTCCATTATCACCGCCGGAATAGCTTGCTGAGAGATGGGAGCACCTAAGAGTGTAAAATCATCATCACCAACAGTCCTTACCCCCGGCAACAAAGTTTCGACACGTGGAATAGACGCCAAAGCTTCGCTCCCGCTTACGTATACCTGACATTTAGACCTCTATGTCTGCATTACACTTGGTTTGCACTAATAAATATGTTTGGATGTTGTGACACAGATATGGCGCTTCATATAAGTTGAGTGATATGATTTATGCCTAAAACTACTACAAACGAAACTACATCCACGCATATGTGTGTGAGTTAACTAACAGGGTCACCACCGCGGAATTAATTCAAGTACCAAGGTAAGTACGTAATAAGAAACGGCGCGTAATGACTAATGTATGACGGGCGCGTAATGTATGACAGAGAACAGTAGCTAACCCTGTTTTTCGAAACCTTAAAAACTCCTTAGAACGGGGGAGAGGTCAGTACGAGGACGCTATATTGCGAGGGAAGCTGCGAGTGTAGTACTATTATTTTTATTCTGTGGTTGTGACTTTATCGGGAATCAAATGATGATGAAAATTGACAATTTACAAAATATTTTTTTAGTCAATGATATTGACTAGTTTCAGTAGGTATATGTTCAAATATGGGGCGTATCCTTATAATGTTATAAATGTGAAAGTTTAAAAGTTTATAGTATTTTTTTCTCTCTCCATTACACCATAACAACTGAACCGATTTAGATTACATTAAAACAAACGAATAATTTATTACTTGGATTGACATATAAATTACCTTTGTTGCCAAGGAAGTTGGTGGAACATATTACTGGTTTAAAAAAATCCATCAAAACGACTCTACATTACTCCTAAGCCCTAACCAAATCACGCCAAAGAATCGATATTTCCATACCGGATGCGATATAATTACAGAGGGCATGACAATGTATAAGAAATAGAATGGCATTTGATGTATAAAACCAATTTAGCCAATAATAAATGGGAGGCAGCCCGAGGCTGGCCGAAGAATTTGGTCCCACGATTTCGGTGTCTTACGCGTCACACCGAAACGTAACGTTAACAATGTAGACTTGGAACATAGAAGTAGGAATTCACTTTTTTTTAAATCTATGATAGAATAGACCTCACTTCTGTTATGTTTTTTAACTGTCAAACAAAACAAAAACGCCTTTTTTAAAACAAGTAGCTTCCCGATGTCTGTATTTGTAAAACTATGCAACCAATAATAGATAAAGTAATTCAAGAGGATGGTTTATACGTATAATTCATGCCTGGGCGAAGCTAGAGGGCTGCTAGTTACCTATATTATAAAAGCAATGATAGAATAGCCCAAAACGGTCATAATAAATATGTTTTTATTTGCTAGATCATCCCACAATATTCACACTAGTCTGTTTCTGCCATGGTGGCCGTGCGGTGCACTATTATATAAGTGACAAATTTTTGACTTCATACGACAGACATGTCTTGCCCAGTCTATTTTAATCATGACAGTTTAAGGGACCTATTTACATACATAGCTCAGACCAAGGATTCCTTGGTCTGAGATACATAGTATCACGTCTTTAACCCTTACGGGGAAGACAGAATCTAAAGCTAAAAGACCGAAAGGCCAAATTAAGCATGTTAAAAAAAGATGAAATACGGAATCAAAATAGTGATGGGTTTCTAGCCACACCGCCTATTTGGCACCTATATCCTTTATTCAGAAAAAAGCACACAAGGAATAAATGTATGAAGATGTATCTGTAAACAATAATTAAAGTTTTTATTTCTCGTTGCTCTGGTGTAATGTAATGATAATGAATCAACATAACCGCGTTTACATAGCTCAGTCGGACACTGCCGATTTGTAGTCATAATAATGGGTCAAAATTATGTGTTTGCACTTGGCGTGTCCAAAGCTTGAAATGTGAAGGAAAGTAAGTGTTATTAACTATTGATTCCTTTTCCCTGCTCATCTAAACGGAAAACTTTGTTTTTCTGTACCCTTACATTTTAACTGCCCAAAATTTAACCCAAAAAGGACTTTGCCCAATGATGCCCATACTTTCGCGTTATTGTTTTCTTAGAGACTTCTGCATCAGTTGTAGTCTCTTTTTTAGTGTTCCGTACCCAAAGGGGAAGAACGGGACCCTATTCACGTGACTTCGATGTCCGTCTGTCTGTCTGACTGTCTTTCTGTCTAGGCTGTTTCTCTTAAGCCAGGATAGCTAGATAGTTGATTTTTTCACAGATGATGTATTTCTATGGCCGTTCACCATACGAAGCATAGAAACAGTAAAGTAACTACCCAACGTCGATATTCTGCGAGAGTGTGGTGCTAATTATGATTTTTAATTCCTTTGCGTTTTAGAGCAAATTTGCGACATCAACAACGACCATATCTTTTGACTTAGAAGTTTGATTTATGATATTAATTTATTCCTTCACTTGACAGAGAATTAGAAAGCGAATTCTTAACTTTTGAGATACAGAACCCTATAAAAAATTGCCAATATTCAGCGCTAACACAGCTCAGGTATATTAACTCAGTTGAAGGCACGGTGTGACTGCGGCCGATTTGCGGTCACATTAATGGGTCAAAATTATGAGTTCTGTCCTTGCCGGCCATGTGGGAATGTGCAAGCTATCGCGTCACGTGGTCCCCTAATTACGTGTCGATGTGGATGCACAAATTACAGCCTGTCGGCTGCCAGGGCCGGCCGACCGGCTTTGATTTATTTTGGTCTAATTGGCGTACAATTTTTCGAGTCCCGATTAAAAACTACGGGTATAACTTGAATGATATTCAAACTTTTGTGCATTTTCAATATACCTCATCATCAGGTCTTTCGAGTCTCCACTGGAGGAGCACGACCCTCTCTGTACTACCAGAGCCGTATAAGCCTGAGTAGTCAGAGGATTTGGCCTACACTCTCCACGCTGGCCAGACGGGTTGGAGAGGTCTCTTTGATGTTAATAAGCTTTGTTTAGCTTGAGTTTCCTTAGTCGCCTTTTACGACATCCACGGCATGACTTGGAGTGGTCCTATTCTATTCTGCCGGGAACAACACGGCTCTACTTTCTACACGGCTAAACTTTCAATATACCTACTTAATAAAAAATATATTTTTTTATGAAATAATGAATTAAGACTTTTCTTTCCTATATTTTTATTTCTTTCTTTCGCCCTTTAACCTCATAATTATGTTTATAAACAGGACCAATAATAATAGAAATAATTGCCTATGTAAATAAACAGGAATGTCCCACTGCAACCACGATGGATTTAACTCCATTGAAACGTCAGCGGAAACAAATAAATATAAGGTTCGCGCACTTCGCGCTAAGGCCTGTTTATATAAATGAGACTTTTGTACATAGATTTAAAAAAAAAATTTTCGTCTTCATACTTCTATGCTTTTGTAGGTAACAAGTTTTCCTTACGTAAGGTCTACAAAATATGACAACCATTTCCATTTGTAATCAAATCCAAAAGGAGAAGGTTCTCAATTCGGTTGTACGTAATTAAATGTTTTTTACCTCATAACTACGTCATTAATGAACCGTTTTAATAAATTCTTTTTTATTTATAGGCGGGTATACTTTCGAATTGGTTCCGATTCTATTTTATGAAAATTGGTTCAGTAATTTAGTTTTGTCGTTTTAATATGAAAGATTTTTTTTTTCGTTTCACATCTGCTTTTCTTGCTTATGTAACTATTATTAGGTCGAGTATGCTGATAGGTAGTTCTCTACTAAAATGCAATTTCTTTCGCATTGATGAAAAGACGCGCTTGAGTTTTTCTTCCATACAACGGCAATACTTTAAAAGTTTAAGTAATAGTATATTTAGTAAAAACCAAAACGTTCTCAAACTCATATTGACAGAGGAACACACATCCTCAGTTATCAAGCGCAAACAAATAGGTGAAACTAAAATATTTCTCAGCTCATCGTTTTATCGCCGGCATTAGACACTACCTGTTAAACAGAATTACGACAAAAACAACTTAAATAAGAGGCCGACGGAGCGTCTGGCGCGCTCAGAACAAATAAAAGCGATGCATTAAGTGCGTATAAACATGTTTCGTAGAGTCAATATTTGTTCGTGCGTTCCCATGGGAAGCGGTCGATTAGAGTTGTAAAAACTTGAGTTCGCGAGTCTCGATTATAGAGTGAAATACTCATTAATCTTTAGCAGAGTTTGGCAAGAACTTGAGTCTATATAGCATAAATAAAATAATAAAAGGTGAGCGATGCATTAAGTGCGTATAAACATGTTTCGTAGTGTCAATATTTGTCCGTGCGTTCCCATAGAAAGCGGGCTCGATTAGTATTGTAAAAACGTGAGTTTGTGAGTTTCGTTTATAGGCTTCGGTAAAATAAAAGACTCATTAATCTTAACCAGAAATTAGCTTGTATTAGATTTAATAAAATGTTGAAATATGAGCGATATATTAAGTGCAAATAAACATGTTCCTGTAGTGCCAATTTTTATTCGTGCGTTTCCATGCTGGGAAGTGGGCTCGATCAGTGTTGTAAAAACTTGAGTTTGCGAGTCTCCTTTATAGGCTTCGGTAGACTAAATACTAAAGTTAGCACGGACTTGAGTCTATGTATAATAAATAAAATATGAGCGATACATTAAGTCACTAAGAATTATGTTTATACGCAAACATAATTTTTTAGTGATTTGTACGTGCGTTCTCATGGGATGCGGACTCGATTAGTATTGTAAAAACTTGAGATCTCGAGTCTCATTTATAGAGTAAAAGACTCATTTATCTTGAGCAGAGTTTAGTACGGACTCGAGTCTATATAGAATAAATAAAATGTCAAAATATGAGCGATACTTCAAGTTCTTTAGTGACGGAACCCTAAAAATGGCAAGGAATGGCCTTGGCCACGAGGGTTTGTGTCGCTATATATTCAACAGACAGCTACACGCATTCACAATTACCTTATCTCGTTTCGCCGAGCTCCTGACATCACGCGACAAATATTTCGTGCTTTTCGAGACCCACCCCGAACGTTTTTAACCATTTTTATTGAATATCTTGTTAAAATTTTAGGCCAAGCCTAAAAAAATATGTGGTGAAAAAGAATCGCCAGACAGAGGTAGGATTAGAACCCATGTCTCTTAGGTACTAAGCGTGTATGTATGTATGTAATTTATTGTACAAAACCTTTAACACTAAACAAAATAATAACAAAAAGAAAAAAATAAATACAATGAAAAAGAACATTGATACCAACTACATCACCGTGACTTCGAATCACCGCGTCAAATTTTCTAATCAACACATATTACCATGTAGCGTATACGCATTTGAAGCCTGAAGCATGCGCGGCACGAAGTACACACTTCTTCAATACTACCCTGTATTTAGTATTGTTGTATTCTACTTCATTCATATCAGATAAATAGAAAGTTGATTAAATTGAAGAAAGCGTTAACTCAGTTAAATCCCTGGCTCGTAATCCTAATTTTATTCGGGGTCAGTTCCTTTTCCCGTTCCGCCGTTCGGTTGTGAGTTAACTGACTCAATGATACTATGTTTTACATTGAAATTATATTATTATGTAAACATCCAAGACCCAGAACTCTCAGAAAAATATGGTATTCCAACATTAAAAACAGTTGTAAAAAATATTTGCCAAATAATAAAAGCTTGTAAACCCTTAGATTAATTAATTAGACTGTATTTAGTTATTAATTAATTGTTTGAATTAAATTAGTGTATATTTCAAAATGCCGTGTGGTTAACGGCAGAATAGAATAAGACCCTCCGTTGATGTCGTAGAAGGCGACTAAGGGAACACAAGCTAAACAAAGCTATAAACATCAAAGAGACATCTCCAACCCGTCTGGCCAGCGTGGAGAGTGTAGGCCAAATCCTCTGACTGCTCTGGCTATATATACTCGTAGCTCTGGTAGTACAGAGAGGGTCGTGCTCCTGCAGTGGAGACTAACAAAGACCTGTTGA
Source organism: Rhodophaea formosa (assembly GCA_963082605.1). Taxonomy (NCBI): domain Eukaryota; kingdom Metazoa; phylum Arthropoda; class Insecta; order Lepidoptera; family Pyralidae; genus Rhodophaea; species Rhodophaea formosa. Next base: position 3,794,231 of record OY720216.1, on the reverse strand, counting down.
TGATGATGATGATGATATTTCAAAAATAATTTCAAACAAAATGTATATTGTTTCTGAATAAAGATAGTTGATACTTGTAATCATAAATATCTACTGGTAAAAAACGTGGCGAGCGGCTAACTCAACTCAACGGTTGATACATTGATCTTGCCCTAAAAGTATTTTAAATGTCCCCAGTCACTCCCTATACAATTCTACGCTCATCAACTCCCTAATGAGGCCTAATTGACGTAGAATTCTGATCGTGATGATATCACAGCTATCGAAAGTTGTATCAGGAGGCTACCCGACATGTGTACCTACCTACTGCGCATGCGCAGGTACCTGCGATGGAATGCCCGATACGCTCCTATAATGATGTTAAAACAAACTGATAGGCTGTCATTAATGTGACTCGGACCCCAAATGGGGGAGGCCCATTATAAAAATTTGTCCCATCCGTTTCGGCCCAAATTTATGGTTATCGAAGTGACCCGTTTCTGAGGCATTTTATTGCCGGTAGATTAGAGTGGTTGAGCTGATATCAATGTTTTAAAACGTTGGATTTGTGTCACGACTCACAACTCACGATTCACCCGACTCGGATTTGAAATAAAGAATAATCGATTATTTAGTATCCCAACTAATATTATAAATGCGAAAGTGAGTTTGTTTGTTTGTTACGCTTTCACACCGTATCTACTGTACCGATCATCATGAAATTTTGCATACACATAGGTTAGGGTACCGAGAAGGACATAGGCTATATATTACGCGGGCGAAGCCGCGGGTAACAGCTAGTGAAACATAAAAAGAAAAATATTACAACAAGCAACACATACAAAGAAAAAATTATACATCTTTATGTTCATACCAAAATGGTTTCCTCTCAGCGTATGTTGTGGATTTGTGGCTGAACCACAACGCTGGTCTTCCACGGACGCCATACAAATAATATAGTATATTACAAATGTATATAGCATCTATATTATGATTTGGACCGAATGGATCGTTTTATGTCCACAAAGGAAGATTCACATTTTTTTACGGTAGCGTGACGAAATGCAGAACTTAGTGAGTCTGGAAATAGACAACAAATTTTTCTTTGATTGGCAGAACCCGAATGTCGTGGTAAAATCTCAACTAAGAATATCTTCCACTAGATTTAAATAACAATGAGTTAACTAGCTCTTCCTAGAAAAATCATAAATCACGTTTGTTGTATGAGAGGCCCTCTTAAATATTTATTTTATTCTGTTTTCAGTATTCGTTGTTATAGCGGCAACAGAAATACATCATCTGTGAAAATTTCAACTGTCAGGCTATCACGGTTCATGAGATGCAGTGTAGTAAAAGACACATAGACGGACGAACGTATGGATATCGAATGCTCAGAAACAGGGTCTCGTTTCTACCCTTTGGATACGGAATCCTAAAAAAGACATCAACGAGCCCAGAAATGACGATACTAGGTCTTTTTTCAATGTTGTTTGCTTTCGGAATAATAATAGCCGCTACCAAACGATTGGCAGAAATATTTAATGTTTACTATTCTTCATATAATTAAGAAGTAGGTATAATGCGATAAAACTCATCATCATAATATCAACTGTAAAAAGTCCATGCCATAGACTGACGTACTTACATAAGCTTCCCCAAGATATTCCAATACGACCGATTGGAAGCGGCCTGCATCCAGCGTCTTCCTGCAAACTTGGTCAGGTCTTCTGACCACCTGGTCGGGTGTACAACGCTGCACCCGCCTATACGTGGTCACCATTCGAGAAACTATCTGCCCCACCGGCCAACTCTACGCGCTGTGTAAACATAATTACATAACACTCATGTAAACATAATTAACAAATCGAATAATAAATTAATGTCAAGCGTGTTGTGTTTTCCAGATGTGAGCTGCTTGAGTACTTATTTACCTTTCATTTAGTTATTCAAATATGCAGGCATGCGCGCTCCCGCCACTGAGTCTGCTTGAATCAAATAGGTAGGTACATACAACATACATACTATCCACATATATTAGAAGATAGTAGCAGATAGAACATCTGTGGTTTATGGCATGCGAAAATCTCAGTCCTAAATGTCAAACTTGTTATCCAAGTACAGAGCCGGACTTAGGTCACACATTATAGACAGAATTTTGTCAGTTTCCTCATGGTACATCTACCGTGTTAGGAAAATATTTTTCTTCCAACTATGCTGCAATTCTATTATAACTGCACTACATATCCAGCACAAAGCGCAACTTTGCTGCACTAGGAGTAAAAAAAAACTAAACAGTTCCATACATTTTTGCTGCTCCAGTGCAGCAAAAATTTATGGAAATCCTTTACTGCACTGTTTAGTTCTTTTTTTAAATTGCGGGACAATAGTTGTCACATGTCATATCTAACAGCCGTATGGAGTTTACAAAGGGACGTGTGTATTGCCTAAAAAAAATACACGCCATATAGAAAAAAGGTGGGAATGTAAACAACAAATTTTTAACTTTTGTAATTTGTCTTCAGTTTTATTTTTCACTTACTTTTATTGCAGTAGTTGAAAGAAAAGCAGATTATGCTCTCTGGCACTCCTCGCTGGCGCTCGGGCTCCAAATAATCACTCGTGCAGCGATAACTTACTTTCTGCTCAGTGCAACAATCTACTATTACTTATATAATAAACCAAATAAATAAGTACTATAATTATGTGGTTTCTCTCTCAGTCTTAATCGTCAGTAGCTTGAGCCCTGTCCGACTGCTGGTGGCACTATTGGATTGGATTTTTTTAAAGTAGTACATTTTTGTGTGATGCATACATACATACAATCACGATTACATACACACATTTATTTTTCCCTTGCATTACATACGATACATTTTTCCCTTGCGGGGTAGACAGAGCCCAGGTCTATAAAACTTGAAAGCCACGTTTAGCATGTTGGTGGACTTGTGGTTGTTGTGGAGGACGTAATTAAAATAGTGATGGGTAGCCGCATCGCCTAATGATATGGTTCCTCACGCCTCGATCGGCTTTTACGATCTGCGCGGGAAGAGAAGCAGGTGGTACATTCAACCTTTTTTCTTTTCTCCCACACTGGAATAATATTTATCTTGGGAAGCTAAAAAGTCGGCGTGCGCATTATAGCGCTTACGCATGTTAAGCAACACTGTTAGTGGTCTGTACTGGGATGGATAACCACAAATGGTTCATATTTTTATTCGAAAGAAGATATGTTAAAATAGACAGCTGTCATGATTAGATGACAATCGTCAAGTTATGTCAAATGCTATTACGTAGACTATCTGACAAGTGTGTTGGCAACTTACACGAAAACCAGGCAATATTATCTGGGCAAATAGGCGTCATCTGATCAACCTACTCAATCGATGTGGTTGTGAAAGTCTCAGTAATTTTTCCGCGAATTCGTTTGCGTAAATTAAAGCCTATGTTACTCGCAGACAAACAGCCTAGTATTTTTGGAGCCTATTTAATGCAAACAAACAACAGATTTTTCTTTTTAGGGTTCCGTACTAAACAAGGAACACTTATAGTTTCACCATGTCTGTCTGTCTGTCTGTCCGTCTGCGGTTTTACTCAGAGATTATAAGTATTAGAAAGCTGTAATTTGGTATGGGTATGTATATTAATCATGCCAAAAAAGTGGTAGAAAATTTTTTGGGTAGCACCAATACAGGTAAAGAGGAAGTAATTTTTTTTTCTATACAAACCCATCGTGTTGGGTATTGTTAAAAAGGTTTTTAAAAAATATTGTGAAAACACTATTTTTCGATTTAGGGATCCGTTTCCGGAATATTTGGTTTTAAAGTGCAAATTTTTGTTACAGGTAAGTGTCCCCCCCTCTATCTGCTAAACGGTTATATATGGATACGTGAACCTACCTTGAAACCTAAAACCTCAATAAACGGGCCGCCCCTGACTCGCTTGTTTCGAATGAAATGTGTCCAAAAGGCGCCTCTAGGAGCGCGCGAGCTACCGTCATATATCCTCTGTGAACGAAGACACCCTAGACCAAGACGACTTTCCTTGTAAGCAGAAATGCTTATTCGGTTTTACGCAAAAAAAAAATTAAAATTCCTATCCAATATTCTTACTTATTTACCTGTCACAGTTTTCTTAGAAAATCAATGATTTACCCCACCTACATTCTTGTATGTAAAACTAAAGTTGCAGGTGTCCTACTAAGACATTTGCATACACATAAACATTCTAGTTTGTTTTGTTTTGATTCTTTTTATATATATATTTTTTTTTTTGTAGTATATTTCTAATAGTTATATTTCTTCTTTGTCTGTTCGATACTATGTAATAGTTATCAGAGGAAACTTTACTGGTTAATGTGCAATTTAAGATTAATATTGTTGTTCATCTATATAACTGTCTGTTTCCCTAATAAATAAATAAAAAAAAAATAAAATACGCTGATAGAGGCTGATAGTATAATATCGCATATTAATATGCTTTAAAAGCACGCATGTACGTAACACAGAAGCTAGTGGTTTGGTCATAATGTATTGAATTTTATGGCTGAGGCCTGCGGTATGCAAAACGCGATAATCTCACGTACGCCAATACCAACATACATTTGCTGTTAATTTTTACAAAAAATACGCAAATATACGCCGTAATACTTAGCTATAAAGACGAAGAGATGATTTTTTGATGTTAAGCAGTATTTATGCGGTAGAACTTGGCAGGACCGTAGACTGGTCTTCGGAGCGTTCGCGTCAATAAGTTATTATTTTTGCAAATATTCCAGTGTCACATACAAATGTGTTTTAATTGTCGTAATGACTTTCAAAATCATATGAATAGTAGAATTAAGTTTAGATTAATCAACACAGTACTCCATGCACGTCTATTTTAAATTAAAATATGCGAAATCTTCATTTCTTTTCTTGCCACAGTAAGATTGTATCCTAACACGCTTCCGCATGATAAGCAACCCCGGGCGCATTCCCCACTTGGATGGGTGACCGAAAGTGCCATAATAATATCTCGAGCTCCTCCGTGCTTCGGAAGGCACGGTAAGCCTTTGGTCCCGACTGTCATCATTGATGGTAATAGTTAAGCTATGTCAGATGCCTTAAGGCAGCTTGAAACATCAGTCTTGGCCACTTACACACACAAAAAACAAACGACAAAGATCGTCGTTTTTACGTATATATATATAAAAAAGTTTATGCAGAGCATTTGTTCTTTAGGTCATTCTAAACGCGTCTAGATTGACGTGGGAAGCGCTGCGGTTAGGCACCAGGAGCGAAATAATTGAATCATTATTAAGTATATTATAATGGAATAATTAATATGCTTTGTTAAACATTTAGACTTATTGTTGTTTGAGTAGTGTTTGGTATTAGTTTTATAATTATTATTAATTTTGTTCGACAATGTCTCATCATTATCCGGTCTTTTTTTAGTCTCCACTGCAGGAGCACGACCCTCTCTGTATTACCAGAGCCATATATTAGCCAGAGAAGTCAGAGGATAATGAAGACAATGTCTAAATTGTAAAAAAAATACTTAAAAAAAGCCCACTTGCCGTTGTTGACAATTTACGTCCGGCAAATTGATTTTTTGTTGACGTTGCAAAGCCTATGACTCTTCGAGGAAGAATACGATTCCAATGAGTCCTCACACTTCAAAATCGGTCAAGCCGTTTAAACTAAACGAGGCAACAATGGAACAGACATACTTGCAATCTTACATATATATAAATACATACGCGCAAAACACTACCCTTCTTCTGGGTGGGTCGGTCAGGTAAAAAACTCGCATTATCTATCACTTCTGATGTTGATGCGAGTTTTAGTACGCCGCTTTTTTTTTGTTTTTTTTTTGTGTGTGTAAGTGGCCAACACTGGTGTCAGATTTTTCAAGCTGCCTTACGGCGTCTGACATAGCTTAACGACTGCCATCAATGATGACAGCTGAGACCAACGGCTTAACGTGCCTACGCCGCTGTCCGGCGTCTTCTCAACCTTTATTTGATTTTAAGCTTTCGCGGCCACAATCACTATTATGTTCACTATGGGACTTACGGCGATTATTTTTGAGTTTCGTCTGATATTTCGACAACATTGCAGCTGCCATTTTCAGACTAATTCAAGTTATGTTGTCGAAATATCAGACGATTCTCAACCCTTCTCCTCAGACAAATTGTAATAGTAATAATTAAACTGTATTTAATATTTGCATGCCTAGATAGGTTAAAGGTGAGATGCTTGTATTCTGTGCTAACAGCTGTTTTTTTGTGTCACTTTTTCCGCAATTAAATAAAATTGAATTGAATTGAAAAAGAGTTTTTGTAGAAATATTTTATACCTACTTACTTTCGACATGCACCCTGGGCTCGAAAGCATTCTGAGGATGCAAAGAGAGACTTACGAAGGCTTCTCTCAAAATTTGTCGTCAGATATAAGTAATGGTAAGCCATTATCATATATTTAAATAGTAAAATCGTCTAACTTAAGTATTTGGGATAGTACTGGGATATAGGGTTTAGGCATGATTATAGAGTGTGAACTACAATGTAAAGATTATTCTAAAGGAAAACATTATGTATGTATCTTTTTTTGAACGTTATTTTTTTTTATATTTGCAAGTCGACAAACTACTACTTCTGTGTATTTACATTGGGCCACATAGAAAATTATACTATCCCAACCCAATACTATTGGTTAGTACCGATAGTATTAAGATAGTATACTTTTCTATCAATAATACTCGTATAATAGTTCATACGAGTATTATTTGGTAGTATATTTTTCTATGTGGCTCACTGTACTTAAGACAGTTTGCAACTCTTGTTTAGTAGGGCTTTATAATAAAGAGGATAATTATCGTCATCTATTATCGTTGCGTATCTGTAAAGTATCCATCTACAAAGGTACTCGCAACACCTGTGTTATAGGAACTATTATACAATAGTTGGTATGCGATTGTTTCTTATTTTCAGAGCGGAGTCCGTTAACCCGGTCGTTTTCATTGTTTCCTCTGGCGAATTAAAACAAGGGACAGAATAATTACAAGGCGTCAATGACCCCTGACATGCGTGAAACGTTTATATCATAGTGCACGTGAGTTCAAATAATGAGATCAGAGCGATCAGTGCATCCCACAACTTACGTAAGCTTCCTAGTACATGATTCAATAGGATTTAATTAATATAATAACCTCTTGCATTTATTTTTCATTTCATTCATGACTTGGTTGTGATTTTCCTTCCTCAATAATTATATAGCCAGCTTAAACGTTTTTATACTTGAGTTTTGATTTTTATTATTTCACTTTATGGAAAGCTAATGGTGGACATTTTGCTCTGAGGACCACCCACTCTTAATTCAATTTATCTGCGGGTTACTTAAGAGTCGCCTGGACGTGCATGTCTCCATACGAATGGAGAAAGGGCATTGTGGCAATATTTGATAATTTTAGGGCAAAATTAAGCATCCAATCAATTAATCTCATTGTAATCTACGTACGTTCCTATACAGTTTGGTTAAATTATCAAATGTTCGAGAATTATACGCCTCTCAAGATTTCCATACAAATTTGAAAAGGCTTGTAATTCTCAAACCATTGGTATTTTCACCAAGCTCTATAGGAACATACGTAGATTGATTAAATGCTTAATTTTACTCCAAAATTATCAAATATTGCCACAATTCCCTTTTTCCGTTTGTATGGAGACATGCGCTTCCAGGCGACTCTAAAGCTATTATTAACCACATCAAAAACTGATAGACAATGTTGGCAGTAAGTTTGCAGTAAGTAAAAATATAAGTGAATTATTAAATAAAATTTAAAAATAAATTAAGTTCGATAATTGACGAGCAGAGTTGGAGCATGGTAACTAAGTTGGCATTGGCAAAGCAAAGACATATATCTAGTCGTACGCCCAAGTACTACACGCGTGGTTCTTTTTCACAATCTCACTAGAAATTTCCGGCGACTTCATCCGCGCAAATGCCTATGCCACACTTAGGTACATTGCCTTTCTATAGGTAAAAGAAATTTGAAAATCGTAGAATTGGAGCCTATTCAATTCAAACCAACAAAAAATCAAATCTTTCCTTTTTATAATAACTATCACTACATATTATAAAACAAAGTCCTCCGCCGCGTCTCTCTGTCTGTCTGACTGTCTGTTCGCGATAAACTCAAAAACTACTCCACGGATTTTCATACGGTTTTCACCAATAGATAGAGTGATTCACGAGGAAGGTTTTAAGGTATAATACATGCCCGGGCGCAGCCGGGTAGGGCTGCTAGTATATTATAGATGAATATTTGTACCCATTTATAAATAGATCGAACAAGGACACGTATCCTTACGGAAAACCACAGAGCTATAAAAATTACAGAGTTAATAGTTTATTAATGTTTTGCAACAACCAGTAAACCAATACGAGTTAATTCAATGTTTGACCACGCTTTAATTGGTTTGGATAATAGGTTAATTATTTTGGTACTTATAATAAACAAGTATATCTGGTTTAAGCATTTTATTGTATCTGCCAAAAGACAGTGTATTTTATTTTATTAAAAACTTGTACACATGGCATCCTCCTTCGGCCAAACCTTTGGACTAGTCAATTAAAATAAGTTACAATATTTAAAAAATAAGTAACCTGACTGCTGTTTTTGACAGTTTACATCTGATTTTTGCTGACGAGACAGCCTATGACACTCCAGGGAAGCATACGAATCTGACACCTCACACCTTAGCCTTCCAACCAGCCCGTCAAAATATTTTTTTTCCTATGAGATTCCATTACTGGGATATTAAAAATTCGTCATTTTCATACAAATCGCCGAGCCAGCCAAACGCTTTTGTATGAAATTGCCGTTTTTTTTTCTAGATTTCAGCATTTGGGCTAACCAAATGAAAAGTTGGTGTTTTATAAGTAACCCTGTAAAAGTATTTAAAAATATGTAATACTATAACCATGTCAGGGGGGTCAATCTCAAATGCCTGTCCGGTGCTGGTTACAGCTATGGCATCGGGTACGCACACCCAGCCTATCGAGCTGCTACTTTCACTATTCGTGCTTCGGAAGGCACGTTACGCCGTTGGTCCCGGCTGCCATCTGGTAGTCGTTAAAGGAACCACGTCAGAGGCCGAGAGGCGGTCCCGAAGAACTCTGACGCCAGGGTGAGCATGGTCGACTGACCGTGTCATCTACACGAAATGATAATGATGACGGGCTGCTACATTTTCATTCCCAATCCATTCGAGCAAGTAGCCTCATTAATACCTTAATCCCGTTCCTGTAGTTCACTTAATTCCTGACCTTTCCTTGCTTAAAAAAACTGCTTCGACGAGTAGCAAGGTCAGAACTGAAATAAGACTTTGTTTGGCTTATATCGGTTCTGAAGCTGCTACAAATACCTTTATCCCATTCCCCAGTCTAACAAACTCCTACCCATAAACGCATAACAAACTCCTACGCTTAAAACGATTTCAATAGGCAGCAGGATCGGAACAGATATAAGCCACACAAACTGCGCTCACCACCCCGTCTGCCAAGCGTGCTAACTATGACAAAACCTCTCATGATGGAATTTTAAGGGAGGCCCAAATTCAGCAGTGACTTCTTTCGGTTGAGACGAATACAAGAACCGTTAATGCCTACTACGCTGACAGTGACTAAGTCCGTGTAAACAAATTGCCAGTTATGTTGTGTCTATTTATAGCCCACCGTTGTGGCTCGTAGCGACTAGTAATAAATAATGCATGACGAACTCCTTGCACTTGCATGGTTTGCCTGGTAATTGTAATGATCAGTGGAGGTATTTAGTTAATTTTCGATTTTTTTGTGCCGTTTGGTTCCCGGGTGCCGTGTGGTTCCCGGCAGAGTAGAACAGGACCACTCTAAGTTTTCCCGTGGATGCCGTAGAAAGTGATTTAGGAAACTAGCTAAACAAAGTTTAAGTTTTTAGAGACCACTCCAACTGGCCAGTGTGCAGAGTGTAGGCCAAATCCTTTGACTGCACCTGCTAATATATGGCTCTAGTAGTATAGAAAGGGTCGTGCTATTGCAGTGGAGACTAAAAAAGACCGGATGATGATGATGAAAATAAATTAATAAGTTTTCTTAACGTATTTTTTTTACTATTGGCTTCCTATTTTTTTTTTAAATAAATATATACGGACAAATTACACAGATTGAGCTAGCCCCAAAGTAAGTTCGAGACTTGTGTTATGGGATACTAACTCAACGATACTATATTTTATAACAAATACATATATAGATAAACATCCAAGACCCAGGTCAATCTGAAAAAGATCATTTTCCATCTTGACCTGACCGGGGATCGAACCCGGGACCATCCGTGTCGCAGGCCGGCGTGTTGACCGCTGCGCCACGGAGCTCGTTGTTAAATACTATTGCATTAATTATAAGCTGTTGGTTCTCCTAAATAAATAAAATAAATTAAAAAATAAAATATATAGACAAATAACACAAATTAAGCTAGCCCCACGCTAAGTTGTGAACTTGTGTCGTAGGATACTAACTCGTAGGATTGCTTGTTAACCGCTGCGCCATGGAGTAAATGGATTGATTACACGAGGTTGAAATGCCATAAACGACTTGTATCTTGAGCTCCTCTGAGTTTGGAAGACACGTTGAGGCGTGGTCTTGGCTATCATCATTAATAAGGCAGTCTTTGAGTTATGTCCTTTGCCTAAGGACAGCTTAGACAACATGATTGGCGATCCACTCACACGAGAAAGAGAAGATCGCTTACTATTTCTTTTTTATTAATCAATGGGCATGTTGCCTAAAATTTTTTTCGTGTTGCTATAGAAAGACCTGCCAAAAGTAAACACAATTGTGACAGTAATACATTTCTAAGCAAAAAACTCTTTCAGATATAAAAGTTTTAAAGACATGTTTTTAGACGTAAATTTTTAGACGTGAAAACGCGCTGCAGATTTGCCTACATATTTGTGACGTCATAACTTTGTATTTTGTATGGGTGGTGTGAGAACTTTGTTTGGTAGCTATACGAAAGTTGCTATAAATTGAGCGGACTACAATACAGTATAATTGTAACGAAAGATTTTCATACTTTTAAAAATGGTCCTATTCACCCAACTTTAAAGAAGCTTTAACATCACTTAACTAATCGATATCAAAATAAAAGTGTTCTTTATGGTGGTTTTAGATACAAATTAGTATAATTGGAAACAAATTTTAGATAATCTTAACATTAGGCAACTACCGAATTTAGTGAGAGTGACTATCTGCCTGATGGGAAGCAACAATGTGGTACACACAAGGTCTAGGATGTATACGCAAACTCAGTTTACTTTCTTCTCTGCCGGTCCTATTCTACTCTGCCGGGAACCACACGGCGCGGGCCTATATACTTATTAATTTCCTAAAAGTGAAATGAAAATTACGTTTTTGTAAAGAATAACAAATCTGGATTTCAGGCGTGAACCCGCAGCATGACATAGGCGTTCCGTTATCGAGCGGCCACTTTGATTGTTTCATTCGGGCCGTCCTGACAGCATGACGAATGATCCGATGCAGGCCGCTGATAACGCGCCTGCCACTAGCCTTGGTGTCCTGCCTGACACAGAGGAAACTAAACAGAGGCTGAGCTTGTACGGGCCATAGGCTAGTACCTAAAAATCACTATTAGTTCTTAGTCGTATATTAGCAATTTATTCACTGGTAAGAAAAAAAACCTTGTGATAGATTATCAAAAACACTTGAACCTTTATTACTTGAACAAAAATTGTAAAAATATAACCCGTTAAAATTCCCTGTGATGTTATTGTCCGGTACACTTTTTAGCGAAGTGTGACGTCACGAGCCCTAATGAACTTTAACGCCATTTATTATTACGATATTGTTGGACTGGAGAAACGGAATAAAGGTATTTGGGATGCTACTTGCTCATATGGGTTGGGGATGAGAAAGAAGCAGCTCGGGAGGCCGTACTTCCAATTGCAACCACTGGACAGACAGTTGAGGGTTGACCCCTGACCACACATAGTATTTACCACTTTTTCATCGTCGGACATTATTGAAGACGGTGTCCTGCCTTTTTGCAGAAAAATGTTTCGCTGATTATCACTTGCAAACCAACGTTTCACCTATTTTTCACTTTGACAACAAACGATTATCAAATTTTTGTATGACAACGTTTCATTTGGTAGGATTATTGTTAAGCGGATTATTATAATGACAAAAACGTTTGGGGTACCTATTTATTATTTGTCAAGTCTTCTACTAGGCGAAACAACTATTAGATGAATAACGTTTCGTCATTGTAACAGTTCCCTTTTCGTACATTGATATAATGATGGGTACATATCATAATTTCAATTTTCCTTTGTGACTTATGGTTCTGCGAAAAATCGTCTCTAAAGGTAAGGAATATGATGTAAGAAAGAAACTGGTTAACAGAAACTAAGGGTAGGTTGTGAGAAGCGAAACGACGAGCTATAGGATCTACATGAACCAAAACGCGCCAGAAACGAAAGTGCCCTTATATTCTTAAATACACATAATATTAGTTACTTAACGAAACCCTACTTAATGTAACATTTGGTCAACAATTAACAACTGAATGAATATTACGCTAAGTAAAACATACGCTACTTAAAATTTGGCATTTTGAAAGGTGTCATTATAAAAAGGGACCAAACATACAGTTGGCAACTGCGAGGTTGGGAAATAAAACAAATTATAAGAAAAGTTGGCAACTGATTATTCCGCAAAATAAAATTCTTCAAAACGTTAGTTGTCAAGTGATAATCGGCCGAAATTTTTTCTGTATAAAGGCAGAAAACCAGTGAAGACAACGTGTCACGTAGAATTCCGTTCCATACGATGTGTAGTCTCTACACCACATCTACTCTATGGTCCTGTCACCAAAAAACAAATAAGTCCTAATGATCGATCGGTAGACCGTGGACCCCTTAAAACACGCGTTATCTCCAGCGGGACAGGTACTTACCTGTTGAGAGGTGACTTAATTTGTCAAAACGTTGCGCCACAAATTCTTAGTGGGTACTTTACCTGGTGTGTTTATTCAACGATTGTTAATAATAATAAGTAATTCGTAATAATTCTTCCTTCATTATAGGCGTGTGGTACCCGGCATAATAGAATAGGACCACTCCAAGTATTCCCGTGGATGTCGTGGATGTGGATGTGATGCCTTAGAAGGCCACTTAGGAAACACAAGCTAAACAAAGCTTATAAACATCAAAGAGACCTCTTCAGCCCGTCTGGCCAGCGTGGAGAATGTAGGCCAAATCCTCTAACTGATCTGGCCAATATTTGGCTCTGGTAGTACAGAGAGGGTTATGCTCCTGCAGTGGAGGCTAAAAAAGACCTGGTGATGATAAATTTAACAAAAAGACTAATAGTATATTCATCATCATTTCGTGTAGGTGACACGGTCAGTCAACCATGCACACCCTGGTGTCAGAGTTCTTCAGAACCGCCTCTCGGCTTCTGACGTGGTTCCTTTAACGACTACTAGATGGCAGCTGGGACCAACGGCTTAACGTGCGTTCCGAAGCACGGAATCATCGTTCTTATCAGACAATCAGATGATTCGTGCCTGCAATGTCTGAACCAAGCTGGAAACAACTAAACAAAGTATGCTTCCAGTGGGAATCGAACCCACGACTTCCGGGGTCAATAAGGTAAACGCCTTAACCATTTGACCACAGAGGCTGTTAATAATTATAATTTATAGTATACTAGCAGTTACCCGCGACTTCGTCCGCGGTGACTTCAGGTTTGGAATGCGGGGATTATGAAATATGACGCTTCAAAGCGGTAAACTAAACATATACCCCGATTTACCCCCTTAGAGGTTTAATTTAGGGAAACTATTAAAATAGTTACTCATTATTTTTGCCGTTCTCAAATCACACGAAATTTCATACAAATAATATGTCCAAAGAATAAAAAGTTTCATATAAACTTTAATCCTCTATTTCACCCCCTTAGGGGATGACTTTTGAAAAATCCTTCCTTAGTGGATGCTAACGTCATAAGAGAAATACGTGAGGAAAATTTCAAATTTCTAGCTCTAAGGGTTTGGCCTGCGCGTGATCTTTGATAATTGCCCATTTTTTAAAGTATTAAAATGAATATAGTATGTTATCCTTAATATATAGACATATGCCATCGCAGACTTTTCTGTAGACCTAAATAAGATACACAATTCCACCATACATTGTTTTGTTATATCTCAAAGGGTTTAGACAGCGTTTTCGTTGAAAGCTCCCAAACGGCTCATTTTTTTACGACACCTCCAGCAAATATCGTTGGTATATACAAAAATGTATACAAAAACTTAACAAACTATATACTAAAACCTTCCTCGAGAACCATGCTATCCATTGGAGAAAACTGCATGAAAATCGGTTCGGTAGTTTTGGAGTTTATCGCGAACAGACAGACAGACAGACGCGGCGGGGGACTTTGTTTTATAATATGTAGTGATAGTGATAGTGATTAATTGTTTCAATTCCTGTAAGGTCATCACTTTTTTTTCGTTCGGAAATAGAGGGAAAACATAAACATATAACAGCATTTAACCAGATTAATTGTTCAAATTTATTCGGAGTGCGCAGGCGCAGGCGCAGGCTTGGATATTAATCGGAGCAGTTGTCTAATTACGATGCTTAGTTAAACGGCAATAGAATATTCAAACGTTCGCTTAACATGGTTAAGTTTCTATTAGATCTATTGCTTTTGTGTGTTTCCTTTGGGCCTTTTGATAAAGTTCTATCTACTAAGAGTTTTTTATTAAATACATTCCGTCTGAATGTATTTAATAAAAAAAATCTTAATTCATCTCATATATCTCGAATCATGTCAATAGGCGATGCGGCTAGCAACCCATCACTGTTTTAATTCCGTTCTCACCTACAAGCCCACCAACATGCTAAACGTGGCCTTAAGGTTTTTGTAGACCTGGGCCCTGTCCACCCCGCAAGGGAAAAAAGATGTGATAGTATATCTCGAATCATACATTTTAAGGGTTTGTTATTTCTAAAGGTAATTATTTTAAACCCTTACACGATCACTCGTTTATCCGTCTATCTGTCCAGACAAGACCTTTATCTCAGAAACGCGAGGACGTATCTAGTCGAAATTAGTATCAAGTGTAAGTATGTAATTTCTTTTTGTTCTTTATGTGAGTTCACAATGACGGCTTTGTTTGTATTGTCGTGCTTGTTCATCGTATTGGTGATTAACTGTTAAGTAAGATTTATACTAAGTAATGAATAAAAAAATATAAATAAAAATGTATGTACTAACATTGTTATTTAAGAAAAATTGTATATTACTGTCCATTTCTGTCCACTTGTGGTCATCATGTCTATAATCAAAGCATGTTGATTTGCCCTACATATGTTAACACTGACATACATGTATCTGGGTCGTAGGTTAAAAAGTGCGGAACTCAGTGGTGGCAAGGAGATAAACCTCGTGGTTATCAGGGGACGTGTTAAAGCCACTGTAGATCATACGAAACTTGGTATTATGTTCAGTATCTGTGTTATTAATAGAACTGGATGCAGATTTTAATAGTTGCCTTTAAATGGATTGGTGTCACGTGCACGTAAGGTAATTAGTTTTACCAAAGACAATATAGGATTAATAACGTATAGATTGCTAACCTGATATTGAACCAAAATATTGGACGTAGTAGGCGACCTCTAGTAAGATAGCGTTTGTCCGCGTAAGCCTAAACTTGCATAAAATGATAAACAATTTATAAAAAAACATACGCTATAATAATGATTTCATTTTAAAAAGACAAATTTCGTGAATAGATTTTTATTTTCTCATAAAATGGTGAATGTAAAGTAGTGACGCAACCAATAGTGCCATCTATATGCCACTTTCAGAACAAATCTTACGAATTAGATGTTGGTCTTACCCAATACAATATAAAATTTTTGAACTCTTAAAAATAGAAATAGTGCGCCTTGCCTACAAAAAATAAACAGGCCTGTGCCAGGTCCCAGATTGACTTTAGGCCTAGATTTTGAGCTGACTACAAACTTTGAGGACCCCTTGCATTCTGGAAAAGGCGACTCTGAATACCTATGGTGGTGAAGGTATGTTTTGAATGAGAAGATTTTCTTGATTGGAAGTGAACCGAATTGGTTGGTCTCCCATGCTAAACCAAAAGGTAGGAGAATCAAAAGGATTTTTTGTTACGTATGTAGTTTTACTTTTGCTCCTTGATTCATTTTTACAGAGGAAATTGGGTCAAGAATGACGCTCCAAGAGATGTGGTAGATATTGTCCAATATCTTCAACCAGAGTGATGTTAACAGTTATCTCTGGAAATTCTTGTCCAAGGACTACATGCTTCTTGATATTCCAGTATACATCAGCATCACACACAAATGATCAACAGAATTTTTACAGACATGGCAAAAGCGCCTATATATGTTCTGCATTCCCTTTGACGCAACGAAGTGGAAAAAGCAGGCAAAGTATGCACGATTACGCTTTTCTGCTCCGTTCTCATGGAGTTGAAATCAAGCGTCTCTTGGATTTCATGCGTGCCCGGCATCCCAGGCGTCTGGAGAGTACAGAAAGTATCAAATGTTGAGGCTAGCTATCAAGTGATGGGGGCATTCCGTCTCGGATCTGAACCGCACGCGCGCCGCACGGCAGAAATGTGGCCGCAATCCGACACCACCGCGACGCGGCGCGGCCGCAAGGTCGGCTACTGCACTGCGCATGCGTGAGCGTGACCTAGCTGCCATCACTAGACATGCGGTCCCAACCTCTATTCTTTTCTATATTTAGAGATCCGTACACAAAAGGTGACCTAGCTGCTATCACTAGACATGTGGTCCCAACCTCTATTCTTTTCTAGGTATATTTAGAGTTCCGTACCCAAAGGGTAAAGACGGGACCCTATTCACGAGACTGTCCGTATGTCACCAGACTGATGTATTTCATAAACCGTGATAGCTAGACAGTTTAAATATTTACAGATGATGTATTCCTGTTGCCGCTAACAACAAATACTAAATACAGAATAAAATAAATTAGGTACAAAGTATTAATGTTGTACGGTAGGTATACAATTTTAACAAGTAGCAATCACGATGGCGTAAATCCTCTGATAAATCCTCTGATTGCTTTAAGGGAGCTTCTGATGACAAATGTATACAAGTCCGTATGTATGACAGTCTACTTTTACTACGAGTAGGTATGTCACACGTTGATCATCAGCAGGAGCATTTATAACACCAAATATTACTAATAAACTAATACTCCAATTAAATATTATAAATTCCATTAAAATCAATTTGCAAATCATCTAATGCAAACCCCAACTGAACCCCTTGACAACCAAACTGTCGTTGGCCACCCCACCCCTAACTATCGCCTCGATATTGGTCGTCTTTACAAATCGAAACTAGTCGGCAAATCTGACAAATAAAACGTGAGTATAACCGTGATTGTATAATGAAACCTTCTCTTCTCTGATCCGGGTTCCATCTGTTTTATTATAGGTACTATTCGTACAGTTATTTCCTCGCAAGGATTTTACAGCTTGTCTGAAGCTAGCTCTAATAGGGTAGCGTTAGAATTGTAGTTGTTTTGAGGTACGTAATTAAATTTAACAATTCGTAGACTACACGCACAATTTACAATAATGCACATTACATAACCTCTATTTAGTTTTATGCGTCTTTTGCTGTTTTTGTTGTTTATTTAATTGCGTTTTGTTGTTGCAACAATGGAATGTATTTTAATTGAGCACACCGAGAATATAAACCACCTTTTATGCGCAATCAATCATCGGTTTACAGTTTAACTTCGTCATATTATTTATTTATATTAATGTAACTTTAAGAGCGTATACTAGCAGTATTTTTTCAATATGGTTTCCATACAAATGTATTTCTCAATTTTCTCGCTGAAAACTGATTCTAGAGCCACAATTCTTTTTTCATAAAATCTAGTACTAAAATAGGAATGCCCCTATTTTTTATTTTTTCCAAAAAAACTGTTTTTGTAAAAAAAAATTTCTTTTAAACAGGTTTTTAGAAAAAAATAAAACATAGGGACATACCTATTTTAGTAATAGATTGTATGTAAAAAGAATTGTGCCTCTAGAAGCAGTTTTCAGCAAGAAAAAAGAGAAATACATTTGTATGGAAAACGCACTGCTAGTATACCCTCTTAACTCTAGGATTAATTGTGTTTTGAGCTTTTCTTATTCTCTTAAAGGATGAACGTGTACGGAATCGTCTGCAAAAGCTGGCTAGTTTTAGTACGTGATTCTATACATGTATGTATACCAAGAATGTTAACCGTCTTTGTAGTTTAATGGTCAAGGCGTTTGCCCAATGACTCGGATGTTGTGGGTTTAAACCCTACAGGGAAGCATATTTTGTGAAACTTGTTTCCAGTCTGGTCCTAACCAGGTGAACCTGTAATCAGGTGATTAAGTCTGCAACATTAGGATGTTGCAGGCTTGAATGACCTGATTATCCGAAAAGAAGATGATTTCGTTCTTCTAGTTTCTCTTCTAACTAGTTACTTATACTGAAGCGTCACTGATGAGGATGCAACCGGGATACGCTCAAATGATGATGATGTCGAGAATGAAGAATGTGTACATGTGCATGCTTCGACAAGTGTTACCTCATGGATGTTCTGATATCGCAT
Organism: Rhodophaea formosa; assembly: GCA_963082605.1. Lineage (NCBI taxonomy): Eukaryota > Metazoa > Arthropoda > Insecta > Lepidoptera > Pyralidae > Rhodophaea > Rhodophaea formosa. The sequence goes on along the minus strand of OY720216.1, from coordinate 3,775,542 downwards.
GGATAAAGTAGACACATTATTATAATTAGACGTACTTAGAAATCGCTTTATTTAAATATTCTCGGGATTAACGATCGTATCTAATCTTCGGAGTGTAGAGTACATGCATTAATGTCTTGATTTACTGTACAGCCGTAAATACTTATGTTAATAGGGTGTGGTATCGTAATTTAAATTGTAGAGTCTATAGAAGTATAAACGATACACAACGCACCCTAAATCTAGGATGATTTTGTAATAAAAAGCAAATGCATAATAGGCCTAAGAATGAAGTATCGGATCTTACATAACTTCACGACTACCCCTTAACCTTTAATATGTAACACTTGGCAGAGAAAATCAAATTCAATAATTTTCACTTCTTACTTTAATTAATTTTTGGTAATATGTTAGTATAAAAGTCCATAAAAATTAATGTTTTTCAATAACATTTATACACCTGTATAAATTAACTGGTCTATAATCATTCAATGCATTTTTATTCGGGAAATTTTCGATCTGTATTTAAAGAACCAAAATAGGTTCTTTAAATACAGAATTTCTCCTTCTGACCAATCTTGATGAGTTTACGTGTGTAGAAATGGCTCTACCATGGTATATTGTGTCTTAGTTACTAGAAGCACTAGCGTCTGATTATTTTAGCTACTTAAGAGTCGCCTGGACGCGCATGTCTCCATTCAAACGGAAAAAGGGAATTGTGGCAATATTTAATAATGTTAGGGCAAAATTAAGCATCCAATCAATTAATCTCATTATAATCTACGTACGTTCCTATACAGTTTGGTTAAATTATCAAATGTTTGAGAATTATACGCCTCTCAAGATTTCCATACAAATTTGAAAAGGCTTGTAATTCTCAAACCATTGGTATTTTAACCAAGCTGTATAGGAACATACGTAGATTATAATGAGATTATGATTAAATGCTTAATTTTACTCCAAAATAATCAAATATTGCCACAATTCCCTTTTTTCGTTTGTATGGAGACATACGCTTCCAGGCGACTCTTAATATCATTTGAAATGAGTTAACGATAGCTACTTTAAGCAGCTTATATCGATGGTTTAAAAGGTGTCTCTGGGGCACGTTGCAATAGTGAAAAGTACATCTATTGCGAAAGTTTTGACGCCATGACTTTTTTCCTTTCTTTCTTTCTTCTTTTTAATTATGGCTTCCACCGAGATTTCAGTGATTCTGCCAATGTCCGGTATAATGAGATACTAAGTATCGGTGTTGTACGGTATGTGGCATCAAAGATGGCGTATGTTCTTTGGCAGCCTCGTGGGAGATTTTGGCGACAAATCTATACGAGTCCATTTAACAGTCTACTTTAACTATTTCACAAATTGTTCTAGCACGAGCATTTATAACACCAAACTACACCAATTTCATATTATAAAGTCCACTTAAATCAATTTGCAAAATTGTATAAGGCAAACGACAACTGAACCCCTTGATTTCCCACCACAATCAACTTTTTTCCTGTTAACAAGTGATGGAAAAAAAATACTGATGTATCTAAAATGTCATAAGTACAATATGCTCTTGTGAGATTTAATGTATTATCATTATATTGTAATTGTACTGTCTTTTCAAACATTTGCAAGGCAAGCCAAATACATTTTTGCGCTTGTGAGGGTTTGCAGAAGTTAGTCAAGGGGATATATGAATTTTTGTTATTTCAGATACCTTTAAGCAGCTTGAAAATCATCATGATAAAAATCTTACACCAGTGTAGACAACATACACACATAAATTTTAGGTATCTACTGATCCAATTTCGTGTACTGCCTCCTAAGAAAATGAAAATATAATTTAAAATTTGACAATACAAAAACGCTAACAGAAGCATCACGTTCTCACTTTGAAGGGTTTTCTAGGGTTTCGCAGGGCATAAATTCAATAATCGTCCCTTTCTCTTTCAAATGATTTATTTCAACAGTGGGGTAGCCTTGGACCCTGAGAAATTCATGCTTCCTCTTAAGCGTTTGGATGCAGCAAAAGGGGTTCAATTCTACACTTTTATTAATTTGCGATAGTAGTGTTGATTATGAGTAGGTATTGCAAAATGGAAACGCACGGCGGAGCGCGCTCGTACCTACTGGTACCTGAGTAATATTTCCTTCGGATCGGTTATGCAAATGAAATGCAATGTATTGACAAACAATATACTGGGTAACGTATGGAGTGGACGTGAATCGACGGCGTGGCTTACCACGCAAGGTAACGTGGAACCTGACTCGCGAAAAACACTTTTCTGAGAACAAAATAAATATTCATCGTCTATAATTATATAATCAGTAACTTTTGCGAATTCCTCTCCAAACATTACTTGAAAATCTAGCCCGTTAATATGAACAACTTTTTCTACGATACTAATGCTGGAAATTCGAAAAGATTCACATTCTCATACAAAAGTGTTTAGCCGGGCGGGTAATTTCTATGAAAGTGTATTTTTTTAGTCTTTTTCTAGTATTAGTCTCTTAAGAAAGTTGTTCATTTGGCGGGCTGAATCCCCCTTTAAAGGTCGGACAAGGTTTTATAAATATATTGTCATGTTTTACGAGCTGAGCTTACCGTGCACATTTCAGCAATCCACTGCCCCACAAAATATTGATCTCGGTCGAGTGTCACTAATATTACGGCAAGTTACTCGAGTTAGAATAAGTCCACCAGGATTCCCCAGACCGATCTCCAGGGGATCCCCATGAACTTAAAGGGACCCCATAAGCAAGTGTTGTTTAAGTGTTGATTTGCAATCAAATACTTTCGAACCGGTTTTGGGAGAGGATCCGTCACATCCAGCAATCATGTAAGCACCAAACAAGGTCAATAAACTATCTTCGTGATTTTTCTCCACACCTGTCATAGTCAGTCTGGAAGAGGTCAAAGCCCCTGAAAACACAGACAAAGAGACAAGTATCCTGACCTTATTCAGTCTCGTATTTCCTCTGTATCTAATAATTTCATCAAATATTACACTTCCTAACCGCCTTCAGAATGTGATAACATTTAAACAAGGCCTACTTAAATTTAAAGTAGGTATAAGCCTTATTTGTAAATGTTAAGTAAATCTAATAGAAATATGTAATATTCCATGTGTAGTACTAACGACGACGTACATATAGCGGAATATTTAGCATACCTTGTTAGGGTAAGACTGCTGCACTGATGTCACTGATTAACAGAAAGACACACACAATATGTTACTATTAAACCCAGTCCTAACCTTCAAGAGATGCGCCAGTCTTTTAATATCTACAACTTCGCCCGTGGGACTACTGCTGGATATCCGGACAAACATTGACATTTCCCTAAAAAGTATACAGTCGACCGGGCAGCTAGTATATTCTATGTTTTTCCTTTTCTTCCAAACCAGCATGGAAGGGCCAAACTTATAAGTACGAAATAACACTTTTCAGAGCCATATAATCAAAAGCTTTTAATCTTATTTGGCCATGTCTACTCAAAAACTCAAAAAGAAGTTATTCCGAATATTGCTGGGCTGAGTTGCATCCTCAGATAGAGCGACCAAGTCCGGAGTCCTCTTGCACACAATTTTTTTTTATTGTCCTTTGAAAAGAGCTCTCAAAAATAGAAATAACAGTGAAAAAATTATCTTGATAACCCGAAAACTCTTTGAGATATAAGGGTTTGAAAATTCAATTTTTTCGTCTCGGCCTAAACGTCCCTAAGAAAAAACAACTGACTAGTGACGTCACTCCTTTAGCAATTTGTATGCGTGTTGTGAGGACTTTGTTTGTAAGCAATGTTAAATATTGCGTTTAGGCAAATGGCTTCATAACAAAAATTGCTATAAATTTAAAGAGCTATTTCATAGTAATATAAGATTTTTGAAATTTTCATATTTTTGAAACGGACTTTTCTAACCAATCTTATATTACTTTATTCACAAAAATCTTAACCAAAGTTAATGTATCGATATCGGACTGAAAGTGTCTTTAACAGATTTTTCCAGCTAGATGCTTATATAATCAGAAATAGTTTTCAAAATGTACTCTTCACGCAAGTTCCCCATTATAATTAGCCCCTCATTGCCTTTTAACACAACTGCCCAAAGTAAAGTGTAATTTCTTTTTATTACAGTTTATGTATGAGTCTGCTCTACTGGACACAGGCCTCCTTCAAGGATTTCCATTATTGGGAAGTTTTTCAATACTCACCACGCTTGAATACAAAGGAAAAATTCATTAATTTTTAGGGTTCCGTAGTAAACAAGGAACCCTTATAGTTTCGCCATGTCTGTCTGTCCGTCCGCGGTTTTACTCAGAGTCTATAAGTGCTAGAAAGCTGTAATTTAGTATGGGTATGTATATTAATCATAGCAAAAAAGTGATGAAAAAACTTGAAAAAAAAATTTTTTTAGAGTAGCTCCCATACAAGTAAAGTGGGGGAGTAATTTTTTTTCTCTATTTACCCATCGTGTTATATATCTTCTATCGTTAAATAGGTCTTTAAAAAATATTGTGAGGTTGAGAATACCATTTTTCGCAAATTTTTGTTAGAGGTAAGTGTCCCCCCCCCCCTCTATCTGCTAAACGGTTATATATGGATTCGTGAAAAAAATTACAGCAGTAGTATATATACTGAAGTTGAAAAGAAAACTATCAGAGCTGAGTACTAAGAGCAAACTAAAAAGTTATAGGCAACCAACTTATAAAATGTACCGGAAAATGTAAAATTTCATACAATTTTCATTGTTTGATGTTTTGGTCGGTAAACTGTGAGGTGCGAGTGTGAACAGTGTGAACTCAAAGTTGTCATTCGCAACTACGGAACCCTTCACTGCACGTGGCCCGACCCGCACTTGGCCGGTTTTTAATTGGTTGTCTTGGTTTCTGTCTTTTGGCGTAAGTGGTAAGTGATCACCGCTGTCCATGGGCAACTGCAACACCAAGGGTGTAACAATTGCGTTGCCGGCCTTTTATTTTTCAGTCCCCAGAACGGAATTTTTAGCAAGATTTCACTGCAATTTCACTCTTAAATAAAAGTCAAAAAGTAGATGTAATTTTAAGCTTAAATAAATGTAAAAATGCAGAGTTTATATTGTTAATTGTAATTTTAAAATCGTACAATACATTATCAAAACGGGTTTCCAGATTAGAAACGATTTTTGTTGTTAGCGGCGATAGCGATGCGATATTATTGCACGGCGAATACTTTCGTAGTGCCTGGTCTAATGACCAATGTATTTAAAAAAAAGCTCTGAAGAATCTTTATGCTATACCACGATCCATAGGCTATGGAATGTTAAATAAGTAATAAAATTAAATAACTAACACGATAATTTCATATTTTTCCACTGCATCTCAAGTGCATAAAAATACAAAAATACTATTAGGCTGTGTGTAGTTAACGTAAGTACAAAAGATAAAAGCAAACGATCGGTTACTTTTATTGCTGACCAAGCTATGCATTTCTTAACGAGAATGTGAGCGTGGTGTATAAGACACACTACCAGGTTTAACTACGAGAAATACATTTTGAACCAACTGTTTAGATGTCAAAAACTTTTAATATGGTAGAGCTACATGATAATGTGAGCATTTGCTTTTTTTGCAAAGCTTTGGAAGTGTAAGTACATTACTGTATTGTCTCCGCAAACTGATTTTTTTTTTAGAAATTTTTATTGCTTTAACTGATAGAGTCGTTCTGCGACCACGATAGATGTAGTGATACTTCAGCGGTTCAGGCTAAGTCCTGTTATGTCAGCGCGAAACTTAAAAAAGATCAATAAAATCAGTTTTGAGAGTTAAGTGACGTTTTTTGTTACCAACCTTTGTGCCAGAAACGCTAAGGAGTGGATAGTTCGGTGTATAGAAATTCAATAATAAGACTAAAATAAATTTGTTTTTTTAAATAATTGACCATGTTATATCTGTCTTACAAACAAGCAGAAATTTGAACCGCTGTCAGTTGGCTAGACCTGTTTTACTAGACCATGGACATGAGTCCGCTGCTCGGGGCTCGCGGCTCGCGGCTATGCATCTCCGAGAGTAAGTGCACGTACTGTTAACAGGAAAATAGAGACAGATACAAATGGAATCCTGATCGCCGGCATTGCCGTACGCCGGGTTCACGTTGCTCGAGCGCGCCGTACGGCCGCAGATGACAACAACGGATCTATAAGTATTCATCATCATCAGGCCTTTTTTACTCTCCCTCCAAAATACAGGCTCGGCCTAGTTTGGTTCTGGTGCTGACGGCTCGTTTGGTTCTGCTCTGCCTCTGACACCGTATTGCTAGTTAAATAAATAAATATATACGGACAAATCACACAGATTGAGCTAGCCCCAAAGTAAGTTCGAGACATGTGTTATGGGATACTAACTTAGTAGTACTTACTTAGTTAGGTTATAACCTTTTTTATTTTCTTTTTTGTAGTGTTTGTACCTTTGACAACAAAAGCTATCTACTGCAGGAGCACGACCCTCTCTGTACTACCAAAGCCATATATTAGCCAGAGCAGTCTGAAAATTTGGCCAACACTCAGTCTGCTGGCTAGACGGGTAAGAGAGGTCTGTTTGATGTTTATAAGCTTTGTTTAGCTTGTTTTTCCTTAGTCGCCTTCTACGAAATCCACGGGAAGACTTGGAGTGGTCCTATTCTACTACCGGGAACTACACGGCACTACACGTATAACTTACTATCGCGTCTTTATCCCTTGCGGGGTAGACAGAGCCCATGATCAACCATGATGACCCAAAGACCATGTTATGCATTAATATAGTGTCATATTAATGCTAGATACTAAAAACATCGATATTTCATACAAAACCGTTCAGCCGCATGGTAGCGTAGCAGTAGTAAGTAAAGTCCAAACAATTATAGTTCCCAGCATTGGTCCTAACGGAAATGTTGTTCATATTGATGGTCTGAATGTCGAGGGTCAAGTAACACGCTGTATAGGTCCTCCACTCATTATACTTGACCAATGTGAACCATCCTACAGCTTCTACCAGCAGATACTTACACGGGATAAGTTTTTAGTGCCTATTTTTATAACCTTTTTTCAGTAATGGGAAGATGTACCTAGTTGCAGGTACAAGTACTTAATTGCGCTTTACGTATATGTTGAATGTGTTAGAAAGCATTAAGGGGGCACACTAGGCACAGTAGCGACGCCAATCATTTTATTCCTAATACTTTACAAATAGAAAGAAATTCAAGAATATAAACAATATAAGCCTTAGTAAATAACCTGAAGTATTTTTGGAATCATGTTTTAATATTATGAGAATCAGTCATTGAGAGAAAAAGTGATTCTCATAATTCTTACTGATTCCGATAATAATAAACATGATTCCAAAAATACTTCAGGTTATTTACTAAGGCTTATATTGTTTAAATTCTTGGATTTCTTTCTATTTGTAAAGTATTAGGAATAAAATGATTGGCGTCGCTACTGTGCCTAGTGTGCCCCCTTAAGAGCATCATCGTCTAACCGATTTTGTCTGTTGGTTTCAAGCTTAAACCGCTGGGCCAATTTGGATCACTTTGAGTTAGTCTGAATGTGTTTTTATCTCCAAAAAATCCTTTAAGAAGGAGAAAAGAGTGAGGATCCTTTGTATGGAATGAAGTCGATTAAAAACAATCATTTTCAAGAAAGGAATATGAGCTTATCCTACGGAGATGGACTTGAGAACAAAAGCTCTAAATAAGTACAATATAAAATATTTTATTATTGTAGAGTTTTACTTACTTTATTGTCCCGGGAAGAAGATGGCTGCATCCAAGATATATTATGGTTTTGAAATATCTTGGAGCATTCTAGTTAGGGCATCAAGTTTTTTTAAGGGCCCTGGATAATTAAGAATAAAACAATTTTTGTAACCCTGTCACAAAATATTTATATTACTCTCTTTCTACTTCTGGATTTTTACTTAATACCGAGTAAGTCAAAAAACTTGTCATATTCTCAGACATATCTCTAATGATCATGCTGAACAACGTTTCTCAAGGAACATGGGTCGAAATATGAAAAAATTAATGGATTCCCTATACAAAACTGCAATTCAGGTGATCGATTTAGTATAAGAAGTTCATTATCTTTTCATATGTTGTCCATTTCTTTGTGGAAAGTTGTTCAGTATGATCAGTATAGGTAAGTTCGAGAATATGGCAAAGTTACGGGTTTTCAGTGTATATAAACGCGTCTACGTATATAGCCATATAGACATCATCATCATCATCAGGTCATTTTCAGTCTCCACTGCAGAAGCACGACCCTCTCCGTACTACTAAAGTCATATATTAGCCAGAGCAGTCATAGGATTCGGCCCACACTCTCAACGCTGGCCAGACGGGTTGGAGAGGTCTCTTAGATGTTTATAAGCTTTGTTTAGCTTGTTTTTCCTAAGTCGCCTTCTACGACATCCACGGGAAGACTTTGAGTGGTCCTATTCTTCTCTGCCGGGAACCACACAGCACTTACAAAACAAAACTCATACTATAGACATATATATAAAACAAAACTCATATTTCAAAAAACTCAATTATTAGGTACCAAATCAAAATTAACCAACTTATTGATATTTATCTGTTTTAAAAGAAAGTTCTCATATTAATCACATTGTTTAATTAAAGAAAACAAACGAACGAACATAAATATAATCAATTCTACAACTTCTTTTTACAAGCCAACACATACCAATACAAATGGGTTTATAATTCGATGCAAGAATTTCTTAACTCAACAGAATTTCGATGTGAACAAATATTGACGGACATGTAAGTCTATTTAAACGGTATCAGTAAAAATGTTGACTTATCAAAACATCTGGAATTTTAAGCATTAGATTGGGGCATTTAAAGGTCAATAAAAAACGTTAACAGAAATATTTCTGTGGATTCTACGTAACTTTGAAAGCTGCGTAGAAAATATTTTGGAACAACGATAGTAAATAATTATTCCTTATATAAGCCTTTTTATACTAATAATAATAAAATAGAAATCGTGTGCTATTAAACAAGATATTTATATACATATAAAGCGTATAATGTAAAATGAACATCTATTTTAATGGGACATATGCTGAGAATTTTTTTTCTTCTTCTGTTTTATATTATGGCTTCCACCGAAATTTCAGTGATTCTGCCAATGTCCAGTATAATGAGATACTAAGTATCGGTGTTGTACGGTAAAGTTTTTCCAAGTAGCATCAAAGATGGCGTATGTTCTTTGACGCCTCGTGGCAGCTTGGGGCGGCAAATCTATACGAGTCCATTTATCAGTCCACTTTAACTATTTCACAAATTGTTCATGATCACGAGCATTTATAACACCAAACTACACCAATTTCATATTATAAAGTCCACTAAAATCAATTTGCAAAATTGTCTAAGGCAAACTTCAACTGTACCCCTTGACTTCCCACCATTTTTTTTATATTTTCCCGGGCCGGCCAAGGACATTTTGATGGGAATGTCAATTGTTTTTCGAGTTTCCAGATTGGTCCCCTAGAAAAAGTTGTTAATTTAACGGTCTGAGTTTTTGACATTATTTTAAAGGGATACTTAAAAATAATGTCGGTGGTTATTGACTCGCTATTAAATATTTGTAATTTTTGTGATATGGTTTTTGGGCACACAAAATCGATCTGATGTGTGAAAAGCTTGCTTATACATCATTACAATTCTTTATTGAAATATTTAAAAAAAAATCGCGTTTTTAACTAGTTCACAAGTTTTCTGGCTCCCATAGCCAGCTCCTCAAGAGCTTATTCTAAAACTGCATAAAAAAATTCTAGGCTCTCGCTTGTACTTCAAACATCGAAAGAAAGAGCTATACTTTTTCTTAATTATTTCTCGACTTTCAGTTGAAAGAAAAACCTTTAGTTTGAGAAAATAATAAAACAATGCTTTGTAGTTTGGACGGTTGGTAGTATCATAGTAGACGACAGGGCGCCGTGAGCGACGCCGCGCCGCCTGAGCACGCGGGGCGCTTTGCTTGCGATACACACTGGCCGCAACGATCGACAGCTTTTTGAGTATACTTGGTGTATCTTCAAATGTCATGCACTTGAAATTCAAGCTGAAGAAAATACGATACTGCGAAGTGATAACCGCCCACTGCTTTTATCTATTTATCTATCAGTCAGGGACGTCCACTGTTGGACATAGGCCTCCCTTATAGATCTCCCACTGCTTGCATAACGCCATCCTGCACGCATCGTTGTTTTACGAAAATAATAAAACAATATTTTGTAGTTTGGAAGGTTGGTAGTATCACAGTAGACGACAGGGCGCCGTGAGCGACGCCGCGCCGCCTGAGTATGCAGGGCGCTTTGATTGCGAGACACACTGGCCGTAACGATCAACAGCATTGAAAGTGTGTTCTTCGTGCATCTTCAAATATGTTTGCTAGCATAATAGTATAATATAATTTAAAAAAATCATGCCTGAACTTTATGCTTTAACGATAGTGGTTGAAAGGTTTTAGTTGCGGTAGAGCCATGCTACCGGCGAAATTCAATTTTATTCAGTAACATAAATGGACCGGCTCGTCCGGGGAAGTACCACACTCCCACAAAGAATCGTCATTTGAGTAAGTAGTAGCTTTACCGCTTCTATGCTTCGTTCGATGAGAGAGAGTCTGAGGCTCATCCCCCCCACCCTCTGGCGAGATAAAAAAAGGCATAATCCATAGACGGCGGTGACTACTTGCCATCAGGCGGCCCGCTTGCTCGTTCGCCGTCCTATTACATAAAAAAAGATAAAAGATGTTAGTTCGCAATCCTTATTAGCCATGAGTATCCATTCTTATGTTAGCATACACGCACCCACCTGCGACCACCGACTTGCGTCATCTTCAACTTAAAATAATGAAACCAGTTCCGATTGTGATCTGATGGAGAATCGATTGCTGGCCGCACCTGGCCGCAGCGACCCCGTGCTGACACGACACCCGATACCAACCGACAAAAAACCATTCCATATTCAATATTATCATTTTACGACGACATTCGTTTGAAAATCCTATTATTAATTCAGTAACATTTAATTAAATAAACGCCTTCGTTACGTTTTTTTTCGTGTTGACGTTTCTTTTATTTCCATATTATAAGGTTGATCCTTTTAATTTTCGCTTATGAAGCTGTAACAGACCGGGGAGTGTCTCTTCCCTAAGTATAATAAATAAATAAATATATACGGACAAATCACACAGATTGAGCTAGCCCCAAAGTAAGTTCTTATGTAAGACTTGTGTTATGGGATACTAACTCAACGATACTATATTTTATAACAAATGCATCTATAGATAAACATCCAAGACCCAGGTCAATCTGAAAAAGATCGTTTTCCATCTTGACCTGACCGGGGATCGAACCCGGGACCATCCGTGTCGCAGGCAGCCGTGATGACCGCTGCGCCACGGAGCTCGTCAATATTTACTCGTACTTATTAGAATACAAATATAATTTTGCAATTATTTTATTTGTTTAGGTGTCATCATCATCATCAAATTCATCAGGTCTTTTAGCACTGCAGGAGCACGACCCTCTCTGGATTACTAGAGCCATATATTAGCCAGAGCAGTCAGAGGATTTGGCTTACACTCTCAAGGCTGGCCAGACGGATTGGAGAGCTGTATTTAATGTTTATAAGCTTTGTTTAGCTTTTGTTCCCTAAGTCGCTTTCTAGGGCATCCACGGGAAGACTTGGAGTGGTTCTTTTCTACTCTGACGGGAACCACACAGCTACAAGTTTATGTATCACTGAAATACTACTGAACCCATGCAAAGCTTTTTGTGTTTGGATAAAACTTATCCAGAAATTGAACTGGGTCAGGGAGGACAATTTTAACACAATAGGAGGTAAAAAAAAGTAGTAAAAAACTTACCGACTTTTTGAAACTTAAAAACTGCTTTTAGATTTTTTTAAATACGTCGTGCCCGTGAAAAAATATTTTTCGTATTTATTATTTTGCAAGAATTTATGTAAGCAATAAGAAAACGATTATTTGATAGTATTAAAGGAAAAAATTAAGAAATTGTTATTTTTCTTTAAGCAAAAACGGTATATGTCCTGTTTACCTATTCCCTAAAACAATACTTTAGTTTTAAATGAGTTGGGATACCGAGTTTTCTATAGTTTCCATACCATTCCCAAACAACTTTAATCCTTATAACCTGTCACAAAAATTGATGACTTTTTCATTACAAAATACTTTCTTTATAAAAACAAAGTAAAAATACTTTTTATTTCAAAAAATTATGACTTTTGTATTAAAAAATTGCTCCTTTTTGACAAAAAAGAAATTTGTAATAAAAATAGTTATTTATTACAAAAGATTGATAAGACCTAAGTTAAGACCATCTTAACTTGATTGCATGAAAAGCAGTTTTAGGAATGTCGTTATAAGTTTTTTTCTCTACCCTAGAAACAATTTCTTTTCCAAATCGCGAAGCGTATACTGAAAATCTACGAAGGGATACTGACCCAGTTTGTTGAGACATCCGGTATACCAAAATTAAAAAAATACCAAAATATAGCCGAAAAAATCTCATCCGTCATCATCATCAGGACCACGACCCTCTCTGTACTACCAGAGCCCAGAGCCATATATTTGCCAACGCAGTTACAGGATTTGGCCTACACTCCATTGTAGGAGGTACTACAAAAGATCCATATCCAATAAAATCTGATTTCGGACCGAGTTTCCTCAGATTCAGCTTGGATGCAGTGCGTAATCGCTCTAAGTTGTTCTTCAGAACAAAGGATTCGGAGCAATGACCTGCCCTTATTGGTGGGAGCCGGCGCGGCGACACGGAGTGCCCTGTACGAAAAGCGACCAATATATGTCATGTTATTTATTTGCACCTTAAGAGCGTACTTTTTTTCAATATGGTTTCCATACAAATATATTTCTCTATTTTCTCGCTGAAAACTGATTCTAGAGCCACAATTCTTTTTTCATAAAATCTAGTACTAAAATAGGAATGCCCCTATTTTTTATTTTTTACAATAAAACTGTTTTTGTACAATTTTTTTTTCTTTCAAACAGGTTTTTAGAAAAAAATAAAACATAGGGACATACCTATTTATACATACCTATTCCTAGTAATAGATTGTCTGTAAAAAGAATTGTGCCTCTAGAAGCAGTTTTCAGCGAGAAAATAGAGAAATACATTTGTATGGAAAACGCACTGCTAGTATACCCTCTTAAACGCTTATCACTAAGCGACTGTGTTCTTAGAGATCCTTAGAACTTTTAAGAAGCCATTTTTACATGTTGAAGATACTCATAATGCAAGTGACACAAAACTGACGAAGTCTTTGTCTTCTTCTTGTGTCGGTGGCTCAAATAGTCTAAAGAGATTTTTATTTTTCCAGTAGGTTGCAAGAGCCGCGCCACTGCCACTAGCTGAGGTATAATTGAGGTCGTACTTCGCACACGTAGTGGGGCACATGGGGAACGACAAAAGAAGTGACATGGTCTGAACTCTTTGACCACATTCACACTTAACGTTTTTCTGGTCAGGTAGGGCTGAAAGGAAAAGGAAATGTTCCAACGCCTGTACTTTGGTAATAGCCCTATTACCAAAGTACAGGCGTTGGAAGTAAGTGTTTGTTCGTATTTATTTTTTTACAAGAATCAAGTTAAGATGGTCTTAACTTTGGTCTTATCAATCTTTTGTAATAAATAACTATTTTTATTACAAATTTCTTTTTTGTCAAAAAGGAGCAATTTTTTATTACAAAAGTCATAAATTTTTGTAATAAAAAGAATTTTTACTTTGTTTTTATATAGAAAGTATTTTGTGATGAAAAAGTCATCAATTTTTGTAAAGTGTTGTCTGGAAATGATATGGAAACTATAGAAAACTCGGTATCCCAACTCATTTAAAACCAAAATATTGTTTTAGGGAATAGGTAATCAGAACATATACCGTTTTTGCTTAAAGAAAAATAACAATTTCTTAATTTTTTTCCTTTAATACTATCAAATAATCGTTTTCTTATTGCTTACATAAATTCTTGCAAAAAAATAAATACGAAAAATATTTTTTCACGGGCAGGGACGTCGTGCCCTGCCCGTGAAAATCTAAAAGCAGTTTTTACGTTTTAAAAAAGTCGGTAAGTTTTTTGACCACTTTTATTTACCTCCTATTGTGTTAAAAATGTCCTCCCTGATCCAGTTAAATTTCTGGATAAGTTTTATCCAAACACAAAAAGCTTTGCATGGGTTCAGTAGTATTTCAGTGATACATAAACTTGTCGCTGTGTGGTTCCCGTCAGACGAACCGTCCCGAACGACAAAAGAAGTGACATGGTCTGAACTCTTTGACCACATTCACACTTAACGTTTTTCTGGTCAGGTAGGGCTGAAAGGAAAAGGAAATGTTCCAACGCCTGTACTTTGGTAATAGGGCTATTACCAAAGTACAGGCGTTGGACCATTTCGAAGCTTTAGTTTCGATTTTTGGTACGTGTAAGTTTTACTTCATATTTTTCATGTATTTATGTACATTCCTCCAAACCGCAACGAATGTCACAACTGAGATATTACGAACATTATCACAGTTGAAAACTTAGATACGTTTATTAAATTATTTGCTCCTAAAAAAAGGTTTGGTGAAATTGCCTATTTTGTTAAATTTCCTAAAAGAAATGCTCTGTTCTCAAAAATCTGTCGGAAATTAGCGGAAAACTCCAATAATCTTTGACAACTTTAATTCTTCTCGCACAATACAATAAAGAAAAGTATAGATTCGCAGGAAAAATTTCCGATTCGTTTCTCCCATACTTGTGACCTGTATCTTTATTACAATACCCTCAGGTATACCTCTATTACGGTAGGTCAGTATTATCAGGCCGACTATCCAAATTGTACGCTCTACCCAGAGACTCTCAGAGAGACATATATTCTTTCTCGACAAAACTTAAAGAATAGACAAGATAACCATGCCAATCTAATGACTGAGGATGCCAAAGACCATCTGAAATAGAGAAGAACAACCCAGTTCGGGGACATCGGGATTATTCGGGAACTCGCCCAAATGAGAGACTCTCGCTTGGCCAAGTATGCCTTTACATACAAACATAAAAATATTTTCGTAAAACTTAGGTGGGTAGACTGTCTTTGGCTTTTAATTTGTCCGATACCTATGTAGGAGGACATTATTTAAAAACATAAAATGTAAATAAAATAACTGCAAAAATATTGGATTGACGTGACTTTTTGCGTAGAGATATAATATTGTAAATAAATAAATTTTAATTGGAATTTCTTTAGAATTATTTACATTAGTATGTAGGTGTGTAGTAGTAAGTAGGTACATGGAGCACACGCATGGGTCTATCTATATATATGGAATGAACCTGTATCTTGAAAATAGCGGGGTGCCTTGCAAAGAATCCTGCGGGAACTATGTCATCAAAATGGCGCAGGTATATACATTATTATGAAGTAAGAAACATTAGAAATAAAAGTTGTAAGTTAATACTTACAACTTTAGTTAACAAGTGATATGATACATTAATATGTATCATTGTCACTACATATCACTACACATTTAAAACAAAGTCCTCCGCCGCGTCTGTCTGCCATAAACTCCCTCTCCCCTCTGGGGAGGGAAAAATAAAAGGCCGGCAACGCTCCTGTGACACCCCTGGTGTTGCAGTTGTCCATGGGCAGCGGTGGTCACTTACCATCAGGTGACCCGCTTGCTCGTTTACCGTCCTATAATATAAAAAAAAAACTCAAAACTACTGCGCAGATTTTCATGTGATTTTCACCAATAGGTAGACTGGTTCATGAGGAAAGTTACTAGGTATAATACATGCCCGGGCGCAGCCGGGGAGAGCTGCTAGTACATAATAATTCTGAAGCAGCGGAAAACGGCTGCACATTTTTCCGTCCATCGGTGAGCAAAAAAAGGTAGCTTAAAACATTTTTATATCCTTTTCTCACACGTTGGTTGTCATCGATATTTGTGGAATTATAAATAGTTAATATAATTGGTTACACATTCGGCCGGCCAGGTGTACGGGCAACCTGTTCGCTCTCAGTATCAAGTTACATAGGTTTCACATTAGGAAATTTATACGACGTCTCAAGTGACTACCGACTGTTAATTATTGTTTTATCGATAAGATAAATTATTGTAGTTATGAATAGGTTCCGAGAAGAATTTGCAAAACAAGGTGACTCATAGTATTTTGCACAGATGGGCGCGCTCGCCGCGGGGTGCATTGATTAAATTAAGTGACATTTCATTTTGATTCGTCGATGTAAATATGTGACATAAAGCCTCTTCCAAACAGGCACGATGTATGATTAAAGCTTGTGTGTTCGTCGACCGATAGTGAACCGATTCCACCACTGAGGATAAGGAACAAGATATTCAACATAGGTAATATTAACTACTGGAGCGCAAAAGGAACTTTGAAAAAAAAAAAACTTTTTTTTAGAGTGGGAAAATTGCGTGTGATCATTGGCTTCTGCACCACCGTGTGGTTTCCGGCAGAGTACAATAGGACCACTCCAAGCCTTCCCGTGGACGTCACACAAGCTAAACAAAGCTTATAAACATCAAAGAGAGCTTTCCAACCCGTCTGGCCGGCGTGGAGAGCGTAGGCCAAATCCTCTGACTGCTTTGGCTAATATATGACTTTGGTAGTACAGAGAGGGTCGTGCTCCTGCAGTGAAGACTAAAGAACACCTGATGATGAGTTTGACTGGTGGCTTTGATATTCAATTTTTTTTTAAGGTAAACGAAGTGAGAAATAATCGTTATTGAGCCGCCAGAGAGTGAAGGCCAAATCCTCTGACTACTCAGGCTAGTAAATACTAGCCATATCACTCTGGTAGTACAGAAAGGGTCATGCTCCTGCAGTGGAAACGAGAAAGACCTGATGATGATGATGATGAGCCGCCAGAGTCGAACAACAAGTATTGCTTGGCTAGATAGAGATGAGTTGAGGAGGCTCACGGCTAATCTTCAATAGAGCCAAATTATGAGATGAAGGCTTAATTGTCTACTTAAAAATGACGAAAAAATTACTTAAGTAATGTGAGTATAACACGTTATTTTAGAACATATCAACTAATATTTATTATTCTGTCAGCCCCTTTATATAAAAAGATTTATGTTAATGTATGAAAACTAGCGAGGTGTGGTATCAGTAAAATGGAATGGATGTCACATTTATTTAAAAGCAGAAAACCTTTCACTATCTATTAAAATGATATAAATGTAATTATCATCATCATCATCATCTCAGCCACAAGAAGTCCAGTGCTGGACATAGGCCTCCCCTAAGGATTTCCAATAAGACCGGTTGGTAAAGGTAATTATATGATATTATAATTATAAACAATATGTAATTAAAATAAGTATATTTAATTATATTTTTTTTATTAAGCTTTTATTATGAGCGAGTCATACTGTAAAGCCTGCCATCAACTTTTTTTTAATGACATAGGATGGGAAACGAGCATGCGGGTCAACTGATGGCAAGTGATCACCCCCGCCCATGGACAACAGCAATACCAGGGGTGTCACAAAAGCGGCCATGCCGGCCCATTCATGCTACTAGCAGAAGTGAATTTTGCCGGTAGCGAGGCTCTACCATATGTAAATAATCCTATCTATACATAAAGGCTTATCTTCTTGATTTTAGAAGTACTAGCCATCCGACTCATCATTAGATTTGATCAATGGTACGTGTCAATGGTACTATAATAGTGCAGTGTCATTTGACTAACATAGGCAAATACACAAAACTTTACTTCAAAAAGTTAAGAATATCAAAATTAATTACAAAATTTACCCTCACAGACAGACAAACAAACTAACAGGATGAGTAAAAAAAGCTTGTTATAATAACTAATTACACATAAAACTAACAAAAAATTTAAAACGGTAAATAGAGACGCGTGGAAAGTAATGGGGGAGACCTTTACCCAGCCGTACGGCAATAAAGAATAGTAAAAAAACTGAAAATATAAATTTACAAACCGTAAAAGCAGTGTACGAACACTATCAATTCTTTCATTATTATGTTATTAACGACCGATAATTCACCGTCTGTTTTGGAGACACAAATCTGCAATACAAGGAGACACGTTATCTGACCGCAGGTGCGCCCGCGCCGCGCCCTCGTGTCAAAGGTCCTCCGAACCGATAAAAGGGACCGAGGGCCGACGAGTCTGCGGAGACTAGTAAACACTTGTTGTGAATTTTTAATATAATCGGCATGTTGACTAAAAAATTTTTCGTGTTGCTATGTAAAGACCTGCCAAAAATAAACACAATAGTGACAGTAATACATTTCTAAGCAAAAAACTCTTTCAAATACAAAAGTTTTTAAGACACATGTTTTTAGACGTTAATTTTTAGACGTGAAAATGCACTGCAGATTTGCCTACATATTTGTGACGTCACAACTTTGTATTTTGTATGGGTGGCATGAGAACTTTGTTTGGTAGCTATACGAAATATTTCGTTTGTGGTAATGGTTTCATAATAAAAGTTGCTTTAAATTTAGCGGACTAAAAGAAGCTTTAACATCACTTAACGGATCGATATCAAATAAAAAGTGTTCTTTATGGTGTTTTTAGCTTATAAATTTCAAAGAGTCCCCTTCAACCCAGCGTGAGAGTGTAGGCCCAATCCACTGACTGCTCTGGCTATTATATGGCCCTGGTAGAGCAGAGGGACTTGCTTCAGCAGTGGACACAAAATTCTACTCCTATTTGGGCCGTATAAGGAGTTAGCAGAAAGCTAAACTCAATCTTGATTAAAATGAGTTTTAAAAATATTTACGAAACTAGTAAACAATACTTTAAAAAAAAAACTAATTATGAAGGAAAATAATGCATTCATCATTGAAAAATTATTATCTTCCTTAAATGTCACAGCAAAAGACGTTCACCGTATAAGGCCTCGCGAGTCGAGCGAGTTACGACGATGAGCAGCGATTCGAGGAAGAGCAAGGCGTCCGCGCGTCTACGGGCCAGACCATAGAGCACGGAATGTAACTTGCACTCTACTAGAGACGAAAGGTTTTTATAGTAAATTTTGAGAACATGAGATATATATATAATATATGTTCTCTATTATATTTACGATTGTTTTTGAAATTTTTGTGTTTGTTGGTTTATGTATGTATTTTATATGTTTTTGTGATGAAATATTGTATTTTTCTGTGTTTTTTGTGTTTCTCAAATAAATATAAATAGGCTGATATAACATATATCACAAGTGAGTAGAAAATAACAGATTTTTACATTTCTACAATTGCCTTGAAACCCAAAACCTGAAAACGGTACCGCCCCCTGACACGCTTGTTTCGTATGAAACGTGTTGAAAGGGGTCTGTCGTAGCGCGCGAGCGACTATCACATTTTCTGCTCTGTGAGGGCACACACAAGACCTGTGGAGGCTATTTTTAACCATCCTCAAATAATTGATTCAGTAATTATTTTGCGGAAAGCAAGTAAATTACTTCGTGTGCTTCCAGGACTGGAATTAGTCAAAGGGTGTGATTTGTCCCAACATATTTATTATATTTACCAACACAAGCTGAACAAAGCTTATAAACATCAAAGAGACCTCTTCAACCCGTCTGGCCAGCGTGGAAAGTGTAGGCCAAATCCTCTGACTGCTCTGGCTAATGTATGGCTCTGGCAGTATAGAGAGGGTCTCCTACAGTATGATGACGATTTACCATCAGTTAGTTCATGCTAACTATTGCTTGGCGGCTACGAATAACTAATTGGCGGCTAGAGCAATTTTGTTTTAGCCCTGACTGTTTCTTTGGACATTCGAGTAAAAAATAGTTTATCATGCGAGGTATAAGCGATTCGCGGAAGCGCGGCGTCCGAGCGTCTGCGGGCACGGCATGCGAGGCACCTGCCTGCGCCGGCGGCTATTTTTAAACCAGCCGTACCTTGCCATAGACTAGTGTCCGTATTTTTATAGAATCTACCTACAGTACCGCCAAGACACAGAGCGCTTCATACAAGCGGAATATTATTGATGCCTAATACTACCTAATACATCCGTGCACACGTAAATGTGTGAGTTAACAATCACCACCACAGAATGAATGAGGGTTTTAAGAATTGTTTTTTCCTCAGGCGGCGTTGTGTCAAGAGGTATTTTTGACACGAGTTGTCAAAATCCACCAATCATTAAATTGATGATTGAACATGATTGAATAACCGCCTTGGTACATGGATCATCACAAATTTTGACGATAGAAGAACTGAGTTGTGAAACTTGTTTTGTTTTTTTACAAGAATTGTTTTTGACGGCATAAAACAGATTTCAACCGAACTATTCAACCGATTCTTCTTCTCCGCCTTTTCCCTATTTGGGATCGGCTCTGTATGTCAACTCTCTCCAAAGATTTCTACTCCCAACCATATCGGCATTAGCTCCCCATTATTCCATCATATCATTCCTTACACATTCCCTCCACGAGTTCTCGGCCTTCCATTTCCTGTATGTGTCGACACAATTTAAGTGGAGCATCCTTTTAGCCAGTTGATCGGCATCCCTCCTCTCGATATGGCCATACCAGGTCAAACGATGGCTCTTAATATTATCCACTATTAGTGCGAATTTCAAACTTCTTCGTATATAGTCATTCCGGATCTTGTCCATCTTTGTTAACCCACACATCCACCGCTGCATTCTCAATTCAGCCACATGCATCTTATGTTTCTTCTTCTTTTGGTTGCCCAACACTCCGCTCCACAATAAAGGTGGTCTTATGACAGTCTTGTATATCTTGCCCTTCAGTTCACAAGAAATACGCTTATCGCAAATCACACCTGTCACTTATTTCCCTTAAACCATCCAGTATTGAACCTTTTTGTGATGTCCCGATCCACATTGCCATCACTCTGTAAGAGTGATCACAGTCAGAAGTCAGAACGCGCCGGCCGTGAAGGTAGGCTATCAGTGGACCGTGTCTTGTGACCCCCCGGGGGTCGCGACCCACAGATTAATAAAACAATGTGCTATAGTCATCATCATCATCAGGTCTCTTTTAGTCTCCACTGCAGGAGCATGACCCTCTCTGTACTACTACAGCCATAATTAGCCAGAGCAGTCAGAGGATTTGGCCTACACTCTCCACGTTGGCCAGACGGGTTGAAGAGGTCTGTTTGATGTTCATAAGCTTTGTTTAGCTAGAATTCCCTAAGTCGCCTTCTACGAAATCCACGGGAAGACTTGGAGTCGTCCTATTCTACTCTGCCGGGAACCACACGTTCTCCGGGAACCACACGGCCTTCGGGAACCACACGGCCTCCGGGAACCGCACGGCCTAATGTGCTAGAGTTCAAATCTGGATTCGAAATAATCTCTCACACAAAAGCAACGCCTCTGGTCATTAACCGAGCGGCTTTTTCAATTACATAATAAACCAGAGACTGTCTCGTCTAAAATAATAAAAATAAATGTTCTGTGCGTCGTTCTGCAGCGTATAATACTGTCTAACTAAATATTGTATAGCAACACAATCCATGTTGTAAGCACAGCCGGCAAAATGTTATGTTTGCTAGCTTTTTGCGCAGCTTCTTTCCATGGTACAATTATATAATCCGGCACGTTGTCTCACCACTGACGATTACTTTTGGACCACCGGAACTTTGTTAGTTTTCAGCGATTGGGAATCATAGCGAGTTTTAAAGAGATTTTCAGAAAATGAAGCCTTTATATTTATTTTTAGCTGATTAATAATAACTAATTCGGCTTTGATTTGATAATGACCCAGAATGTTTATTGATATGTGACATGTTGTTTTTCTCTAAATATTAACTGTAATTTAACTTAGCTACGAAATTATAAGTACATATATCTCCATGAACCTACCTATCACTGTGGCTCTGTCAGCTCTAGACCTAGCGAGTCTTATCAAAGCTACTCCGCCATTATGAAGAAATCCAAATACTAAATAAACAAAAATTAAATTATTGAATCTGCTCTCAAAATATTTCGAGAATCGGTTGACTAATACGACTTATGGAGAAGGACAGACATTTAAATATACTTACATACCTATTTTTTTACAAAAACTGGAAGCAAAGACGCACGCGCTTCGCACTCACTCGATCAATTATTCAGTTGAACCATCTCAAAGCGGTGGTAAGACCATTCTTATTACATGCCGCTTCTTTCAAACATATTCCACGTATACCATCTGCATAATGGACAATAACAAAGTTAGATATTTTCCATTAATAAGATATTTATAAGGAAACAAATCAAACCCAGGATGACTCGACTAATGGATTAGCCATGTAAATCGTATTGATCATACATGTCATACAAATTGAAGCTATTAGTTAATTGAAACTTTGTTGCGTCAGACTCCTCCTTATCAGTCCATACATATCGAGTGACGGTTAAACTTGTATGGAACGAACTTGAAAAACTTGCTTCATGTTGGATAATTTATGTAAGGGGATATGTGTTGTACACCGCATCACCATATGTACGGTCAACGTTTAAGAGGCGGCTCAGCCCCTGATAATAAACACCTTTTCCTACTGCGTAGGTTGAAACTCGTAAAAAAAACGTTTTATAACGACCGGATAATTTATATTTAATTAATGATTTTTTCTACTCCTGTACTTTTATCTGTCATTTATATGATCAAGAACACAAACATAAGAACATCCATAATAAGTCTATACTCTATTCTCCATAACAGTACGGCACAGGGGCACAGCCGTACTAAGTATAATGTCGCTATTACGATACGCCTAGCAACCACAGACTACAAAAGCTAGATTTCGTGATTGCAAAAAAAAGTTTTTTGTTTTTTTTTTTTTTAAGAGTCAAGCGCACATTAAATAAAAAAAGAAGGTAGCCATAGACACAAAATTTTGTGATATTTACATTTCCCGCGAGTTAGATTCAAACTCAAAATTTATGTTTTACATTTTTTTTATTTTACATTTTTATACAATTTATGTTTTACATTTTTTTTGTCGAGCCCCGTGGCGCAGCGGTCAACACGCTAGCTTGCGACACGGGGGTCCCGGGTTCGATCCCCGGTCAGGCAAAGATGGAAAACGATCTTTTTCAAATTGACCTGGGTCTTGCATGAACCTAGGAATAATATGGACCCGGCATTAGACACATCAAAAGTGAAGCATAACTTACGTCACATCAAGTCACATGTGTGCAGCATGTATTTGACATTTGGGAAATTTGTCATTTCGTTCGACCGGGGAAAAGTGTAGGGATTTTTGTGCCGATGTGTGCGTGCGCTAGTGTCGCGACACGAGTGTAGGGATTTTTATGTGCGTCACTGTTACATTTTCCAAGGGCATATCCTGATTATTCTTAGATCCATGGGGTCTTGGATGTTTTTCTATATAAGTATATATTATAAAATATAGTATCGTTGAGTTAGTATCCCGCGACACAAGTTCACAACTTACTGTGGGGCTAGCTCAATTTGTGTGAAATGTCCCTATATATTTATATTTTAGAGTCGTAGAAAAAATATTATACGCAACGGTTTATAATAGGTCTTAAAAGGCTTGTGGCGCCTCTATTAGCTACCCGCGCCTTTCGCCTTTTAAGACCCCTATTATAAAACCGTTGCACAAAATACCATTAACAAAGTTTATCATTATACTATACTACTGTATTATGCATTGAACAGGCTCCGAAAGTACTGAACCGATTATCAACATTCTTCCACTTAAAGAAAGCTAATTTATCTGCGTTACTGCGGTCGAAGTCGCGGGCAAATTGCTAGTGGTGAAATAAATTCTCATACATTCATGAACACTGAAAACGTTACTCATATAGCCCGATGTCGCAGTGGGTATTTATTAACGCTAATGCATGATAAGCAACTCTTGGCGCAGTCTACAATGGAATGGGCGACCGCAAGAAAAATAAAAATTAAGTTCTAAGGAACCCTAGATATTTTAGGCACGTTAAGCCGTAGGTCCTGTCTGTCATCATTAATGACAATCGTAAAGCTATGTCATATGCATAAAGCAGTCTAAAAAATCTGGCACCAGTTTTGGTACACTCAAAAAAGAAACAACATTACTCTTTTTTGACCAATCGCATTACCGGTAGCCTGTTCCTATAAAGTGGTTGTCTCAGTAAACACCGAGCCCGGGAGCCGCCGCGTGTTGAACGAGCACGAACACTGTTACGCAAACATGTCCGGCCAAACACCGCTGATCGGTAGAAATAATATTTGTTCGGTGCTGCTCTGTGTGGCCGCAGCCTGTGGTTACCGCTAGTGCGACTTTGCCTTAAAAGCGTATCCTAGCAGTATGTTTTCCATACAAATGTATTCGTCTTTTTCTCGCTGAAAACTGCTTTTAGAACCACAATTTTTTTTTTCATTAAATCTAGTAGATACTAAAATAGGTATGGCACTATGTTTTATTTGTTTCAAAAATCTGTTAAAAAAAAACAGTTTTTAAGTTAGTGAGTTCAATAGGGCCATACTATTTTAATACCAGACTTTATGAACAAAGAATTGTGCCTCTAGAAGCAGTTTTCAGTGAGAAAATAGAAGAATACATTTGTATGGAACACAAACTGAAAAAATACTGCTAGATACGCCCTTAATAGAACGAGGCTTGTTTGAATTTTATAATTGGAACTGACCATGAATAATCAAAATTGGAACTACACGGCATGTAACTCTCAAAGAGGTGACTCAGCCCATCAATATGAACAACTTTTCCTATGGGATGAATGTTGGGAACTAAAACTAAAAAAAAAGACATTTCCATACAAAAGTATTCAGCCGCCCGGGCAATTAGGATGAGAAACTCAAAAAATGTTGAGTTCCCAGCATCGATGCCATAGAAAAAGTTGTTTATATGGACGGTCTGATTCACCCCTATAAGCGAATGTCGTTACACGCGCTGTATATCTGACACAATCGGGGACAGACGGTCAACCTCAACTGCATGTCCGGTGGTTTGGTTACAATGTGTCATTACTGATGACACATTGTAACCAGCGGACAGGCATTCCCAATCCATCCGAGCTTCATCATCAGGTCTTTCTAGTCTCCACTGCAGGAGCACGACCCTCTCTGTACTACCAGAGCCATATACTAGCCTGAGCAGTCAGAAGATTTGGCCTACACTCTCCACGCTGGCCAGACGGGTTGGAGAGGTCTCTTTGATGTTAATAAGCTTTGTTTAGCTTGTTTCCTTAGTCGCCTTTTACGACATCCACGGAATGACTTGGAGTGGTCCTATTCTACTCTGCCGGGAACCATCCGAGCTTGTAGCATCCCAAATACCTTTATCCCGTTCCCCACCCCAGTCTAACAAACTCCTACTCATCCTTCGCTTACAAACAGTTTCGATGGGCAGCAGCGTCGGAACCGATATATGCCTAACAAACTGCACTTACCAACCCGTCTGCCAAGCGTAGTGAGTACCTATGGCAAAACCTCCCGATGATGGGGAAATCCTTGAGGGAGGCCTTAGTTCAACAGACGACTTCTTACGGATGATGTTGATATCAGTGACGAAATACATAGCAACTAATGATGTAAGGTTCCGTATTAAAATTGGTAAAAACATGTATACATAACCGCGAAATACATCACCTTATTTCGGGGCAGTTGGGTAAAAAAATGCTACGTACAAGTGATAGCGCTTGTTATCACCAAATTCACACAGATAACGAGTACACATTTGCCGCAATGATGTAAAGACGAATAAGTATTACGAATAATGATTTTAAATTTTAAAGTCATTGTCATCGCCGAAATAGCTCAGTTGGGAGAGCGTTAGACTGAAGATCTAAAGGTCCCCGGTTCAATCCCGGGTTTCGGCAAGTCTTTTTTTTGCAATAAGTTTCTGAAGCAGGATTTCTTAGATGTTCTGTTTTTTACCCTCGAGGTAACCTGTATCAAATAGCAGGATTAATAACTACTGTAAAAAAACCATTAAAGTTCGCTTGTTTTGTTGTTTATCGAGTGTGTAAGTGGCCAACAATGCTATCAGATTTTTCAAGCTGCCTAGAGGCATCAGACATAGCTCCGGTCCGCTTATGTCTGTAATATGAATAGGTCATTATGTAAAACATATATTTTAGGAGTTGTATATCTCCTTGGGGACACAAAAAAGAGGGGTGATATAAGATTTTCGTGTCAGCCTGTGTACTTAAGTAGTATGTCAAATAGACGCCTTTTTTACGAATGCAGTTTTCTATTATTTGAAATTTTTATGGATGTAATAAAAATACCGGTTGTAAATTTACCACCGACATTCCCTTGAAACGATAACTTTTGATTTGTAACCAACAATAGTTTTTTTTTACATTCTCATACAATAGTGTTATTTATTTATTTGAATTAAATACAACGGTAGATACATAGAGTTCCACTTAAAGTATCAGTACAACAGTAACGTCAAAAAAAAGTACAAAAAAATGTTCGGCCGGCCTGGCAAATTGAGTTGCCGGCATTGGTCCTGAAGGGAAAATTTTATATACTTGAGTAGATGATAAGTCGCCCTTGACGGAAATCCCGATGGTAAATTTACACAAAGTTTTGGTATACCAATAATCTAAGGGCATATCGGCCGACATATAAACAGTAACAATTTTTGCAGCAGTTTCAGTCCCAGATACAGAACAACTTTTCAAGAGGCTTACATCAGCGAAACTAGCGACACCCGCTATTTAATTCTTGTACTTCGAAATAAGAACAAATTTTAAAAATCTACGTTCGTATTTCCTAAGTAAATTACTTGTAGTATTTTTTGTAGAACTTTTCATCAATACTCTCATTTCCGATTGAGAGAATTACTCATTACCGCCAAAAGTGGCCGTTTTTGCCGTTAATGAGTAGTTCTCTTACTGTACCAAATGTAAAATAACGAAAAGCAATACAAAAAATCCTACAAGTCATTTACTAGTGAAGTACTTACGTATTTTTTTTCAATTTGATCTTATTTAGTAGTAAAAGAAATAAAACCAGGGGTGGCGCTAGGTGGCTGGTGTAAGCGCCTTTCATTTCGGGAAAAACAAAAAAAACCTTTCCCACACAAACTGATCGGACAAGTTACTATAGAAAGGCTATTTTTTGTCTTTTTTGTCATATTTCACTAAACGTTTTTGTGGAAATACGTTCACTGTCAAATACTGAATTTGTTGTAAAATTTAGATACGTTTTAAAAATTTACCCTGGCTTGTGATAGCACCACTCAATACTATGGTATTGAGTGGTGCTATCACAAGCCAGATGGAAAGAGAGCGCGGAGACAGCTAGAGAGTGGCTGCTTTATTTCGCTCGGCTATCTCTCGCTTCCGCCATTGCAACAAGCCCGCGAATAATTTAGAAACACTAGGAAACTCTCTTCGGTACTTAGTGTCTGAGTAAATAAGATAGTCTTGCATTTACTACTTGGTAAATATCAAGGATATAAATAGATCTGAGAAAGATCGTTTTCCACCTTAACTTGGCTGGGGAAGGACCCTGCGATTCAAAGACACTTGCCAAACAGGCAAATAATGAAACAGACATATGCTACCCACCTACCAGGTAGCTCAGTCGGGTAAAAAAGGAGGATTTTGAGCTCCGAGCAAAGTGCAAGTATATTGCGGCTTGCAGCAGACACGCAAAAAAATGTGATATCTACATATACCAGACTGTTCAGACTGGGGACCTGTCAAGTGAGGGTCGTAGCTGGCAAGGTGAACTGTTAGACAAAGCATCGCACGCGGGACTAATTAGGGTGAGCCCGGAATGCCCCTGCGGCCAACTCTGGGTCTGTACACTCGAGTTTTATGATTCGTTGTCAGTATAACGAATCAGTCTGATCACAATTTAGTTTAATCAATAGGGACCTACGAATTGGTGGTTGTAGCTGGAAGGTGAACTGTTATGTTGGACAAAGCATCGCACGCGGGACTAATTAGGGTGAGACCGGAATGCCCCTGCGGCCAACTCCGGGTATGTACAATCGATTTGCATGATTCGTTGTCAGTAACAAATTAGTCTGATCACAATACTGTTCAATCGGCAAGTTCCTGTCAAATGGGGATCGTAGCTGCAAGGTGAACTGTTATCTATATATATAAAACAAAGACGGGTTTGTTACAACACTTATAACTCGAGATCTGCTGAACCAATTTTCATGGTTACTGATTCGTTAGATTTGTCTCCGCCCCGACTAGCAGAATACATCTTAAAAACAATGAAAACTCGATATGTGTAATGAATACTTAATCATTGACTGTTAGGTGGTACGAAGTTCGCCGGGTCAGCTAGTGTTAGATAAAGCATCACATGTGAGACCGGATTGCCCCTGAAGCCAACTTCAGGTCTGTACACCTGAGTTGTATGATTCGTTGCCAGTAACTAATCAGTCTGATCACAATTTTGTTTAATCGGCAGGGACCTGTCAAGAGGGGGGTCGTAGCTGGCAAGTTGAACTGTTATTATTACCAATCGATATTTATTTACGCTAATAAGGTTCTTTTAAAGAGAAATATAAATGAAATACGCTTTGCGTTCACGAATATTTACTTAGACTTTCGATGATACAAATTAAAATGACATACATATTTACAAAACAAAAAGTTAAAAAAATATCACAAGAGTTCGCAATAGTCATGTTAAACAAAGCATCGCACACGGGACTAATTAGGGTGAGCCCGGAATGCCCCTGCGGCCAACTCCGGGTCTCTACGCTCGATTTGTTTGATTCGTTGCCAGTAACAAATCAGTCGGATCACATTATTGTTTAATCGACAGGGACCTGCCAAAGGAGGGTGGTAGCTGCAAGGTGAACTGTTATGTTAGACAAAGCATCGCACGCGGGACTAATTGGAGTGAGCCCGGAATACCCTGGCCAACTCTGGGTCCACTCAAGTCATATATGAACCGTTGCGAGATAAAAAAAATCATCATCTTCATCTTCTCAGCCACAAGAATACCACTGCTGGACATAGGCTTCCCCCAAGTATTCCCAATCCGACCGGTTGGAAGCGACCTGCATCCAGCGCCTTTTTGCAACCTTGGTCAGGTTATTCGACAACGTGGTCGGTGCACCCACCGACCGATGCTGCGCTTGTCGGTACGGAGTCACCATTCGAGAACCTTTCTGTCCCATGGGCTATCGGTTCTACACGCTATGTGTATGTAAAAAAATCAATCGGATCACAATTTTTACCATATCCCATATCCTCACCATATCTCCTTCAATACGCATTTGTTAGCTCTAAATGCTTCTACATATATCCCACTTCGGCAGGTTTTGTTTACTAAAATCATACTTATTATCTGTTAACGACACATCAGAATCTTGTCTAATCAAATTCTTCTTCTGCAAATCGAGTGTGATAGTAACCAACACTTGTTAACTATCATCTTGCCTTAAACTATCTGGCCTGGGTAAACAACTGCTACCAATAACGGTTTAATGTCCCTAATGAAGTGCGTCCACATAAAAATAAACAAGAGTACAACCCATAGCGGAAAAGTCTTGCGTTTGATTTTCAACTGGCCAGATTTGTACACCAGTTTTATATTTTGCCGAGTGGACGGTTTTCACAGTGACATTTCTATTAAGGATCTAAAGATCATATATATCGAGTGAACACACCCCAACACCGAGATGTAATTGCCAAGCGCTTCGCTCCGCGCCCGAGGCGTCAAGCAAAGCTTTTGCGTTGCCTCTAAGATTTATTTACATCCGGATTCTCTAATAATTTGAATATTTAGATACCTATAGGAAAAAATGCAGTTGCAATTTTGAAAGTGATTTATTACTCTCTACGTCCGCATTGTTGCTTACATTCATACTAAACACGTCTTTATCCCTTACGGGGTACACAGAGGCCATAAGGCGTTACAGTTTACCATGATGGTGGGCATATAGCTGAAAAGGGATTTTAAATTATTATTTAAATTCCCTTTTCAACGAAATCAATTTAAATTTTTTTCATGAAATCAATAGGCGATGTGTCTAACAACCTATTGATTTCATGACGACCGCTGTGGCTTAATAGTGAAAGGGCTATTTTAAATCTTAGGATTACAGGACGGATATTTTTTAGAATTGGTTGGGTCTTGGATATATATCTTTGTCTGTTAAGTATCGATGGAATAAAACATAGTACCGCTAATTTAGTAACGCAGCACGTTACGCACAGTGAAAATAGCTGCAACGAATTTCGAATCAAAATAAGGACTCTTATAAAAATACAGTATCGATTGACCTTATCTCCCATTGCCTTGACCTGCTTTTACGAGCTGCGCAGGAAGAGAAGCAGCTGGTACGTTATTCCTTTCTGGCTTTCTGTCTAGCAAATATTTGTAAAAACAGTAAACGAATATGTCTAAAAAATTAAATACTGTAATAAGTACATCACTATTCTTTTATAAACAGCTGTTTCCATACTTGTAATCTTATTCAACTGCGTGTACAAGTTTGTACTTGAGTTTATCAAACGTGTTTGGTACTGTGAATAATTGAAGATGTTTCGAAATGTATGAAATCACCTACGCTTGACGATGTAGCTTTAAGCCAGCGTACTCTAACTGCACATCAAATACCGAACCGCATCTGCTCAGAGTAGAATACAGAGTCCAAGCTTCAATCAGCTATACTCTAAGATTTGTTTGATTCATCGCAATATTAGTATGTTTGTCAAATGGTTAATCTCTTTCAGTATCGCCACTGTGACTTTCCACATTACACGTCCACATCTGCTCACAGAGTAGTATACAGAGTCCAAGCTTCAATCAGTTTACTCTGAGATTTGTTTAATTCATCACAATATTTGTATGTTGGCTAATTTCTTTTAGTATCGCCGCTGTTACTATCATCACAATATTTGTATGTTGGTTAATTTATTTTAGTATCGCCGCTGTTACTTACATCGCCGTTGTTTCATATCCACACCACACGTAAACGGTTGAAATGATTACGACGTCAAGTGCTGATATTTTTTTACTTAAAGCTTATTTTCTTACGTCACAAAAACACGTCGACGTCATGTGTAAAAACTTGCCTAATTTAATTTAAAAAAAACCCTTAGGCATCCCTTCTGTGAGTATCCATTTACGTCACATATTTACCCGTAAGTGGTTGATGTAATATAGGTGACATGTTTTTTTTATATACTTACGCCGGAAAGCCGTTACTGTACCCTATGGACGACTGCAACATGTAAAAAAATACCAATTTCATTAATTTTAATGATTAAAACAAGCTTATTCTCATAATCTCTGCAGTTATCTCCTCTACAACTCTCACACATCGTCACACAACAACCACATCATTCAACGAGGTATTCATCCCTATGTACCAAATTCTCGATAACGAAAATATCTTAGTTATAGATATTATTCATGATATTATGTTATTTTCCGCGATTTTGGACTAAGGGAGCAAATCAATATTAAAATATTGATTTTCTCCCTTATTCCAAAATCGCAAAATACCCAAATCAGTTTCTTAGAACAATGTTACCTTTTACATAAAAAGATAAAATCATGTCCTTTAGAAAAGTTAGAATGCCCAATTTACCTAACACACGACATTTTGTATCAAAAATATGACAATTTTAGCTCTTAAATACGAGTCAAAGTTTTGGCTTAATCTCTTTAGGGTATCGCCTCTGTGGCTATCCACGTCACATATCAAGTCAACACGTCAGTGGGTGACGTCGACGCTATGTGCTAAATTTGCCTACTTCGATAACGGCAGTGGTCTCAAAAATATTTGTTGATCGCCTCGTCACAGTGAATCTCGGTCGGTAAGCAAGGTGAGGCAATGTAACCTGCAATCGCTAAGCCAGTATTTGTTTACTTTGTAAACTTGCTGTGAGCTTGTAAGTGTAGTAAACCGCTTTGAATGTAGTCAAATAACTGTTCAGCAGTAGAATGATGTATCGCCGTGTGGTTCCCGGCAGAGTAGAATAGGATCACTCCAAGTCATCCCGTGGATTTCGTAAAAGGCGACTAAGGAAACACAAGCTAAACAAAGCTTATTAACATCAAAGAGACTTCTCCAACCCGTCTGGCCAGCGTGGAGAGTGTAGGCCATATCCTCTGACTACTCAGACTAGTATATGGCTCTGGTAGTACAGAGAGGGTCGTGCTCCTGCAGTGGAGACTAGAAAGACCTGATGATGATGATGATGATGAGTAGAATGATAATAGTTACAGAATAGAGATTTAAACATTGAAAATTATGAAGAAAATATAGGTGCACGAAGATTTTAGAAGATGAAGATGAAGATTCACTTTTTTATACCCTACATAGGTATTCACACAGTACCTAGATTAATATCATCATCATCATCAGGTCTTTTTTTTCGTCGCCACTGCAGGAGCATGACATTTCTCTGTACTACCAGAGCCATATATTAGCGAGCAGTCCGAGGTTTTGGCCTACACTCTCCACACTGGCCAGACGGGTTGGAAAACATACATAGGAACATTCCGTCAGTTCTTCAAGATAAACCTGCATTCTTCACAATTTTGTTTTTAAAGCTCAATCATCAATCTGATTTACTCACCTATTTATCCATTTTCTCATAGAGTAAGTTAGCAGTAGGCTCAACTGTTTATGTCTAGCCTGTCTAGACTGCCTCTGTGGTTCAGTGGTTAAGGCGTTTGCTTTACTGACCCGGGGTCGTGGGATCGATTCCCACGGGAAGCATACTTTCTTAAGTTGTTTCCAGTTTGGTTAGGACATTGCAGGTATTAATCACCTGATTGTCTGATAAGAAAGATGATTCCGTGCTTCGGAAGGCACGTTAAGCCGTTGGTCCCGGCTGCCATCTGGTAGTCGTTAAAAGGAACCACGTCAGAGACCGAGAGGCGGTTCCAAAGAACTCTGACATCAGGGTGTGTATTGTCAACTGACCGTGTCACCTACTCGAAATGATGATGATGATTAGTTGGAGTAAAGCCACAGAATTAATAATAGTACTAACGTGGAAAGCTACGGCTATCTATTACAAGTGTTTGGAAAAGAAAATGAAATATTGACAAAAAAGGTAAACAGTCTCAACGATAGATACAAAACAAATTGCCGCCGAACTGACATTACCAAAAAATGGCATTACCATACAAAAGTGTTCAGCCGGCCAGGCAATATTTAAGATTTTTTTTAGAATTTTCTGCAATAACCGTAATAAGTGCCGTAGTAAAAGTTGTTCATATTGACACCTAATTCACCCCTTTGAAGTTCGGACAGGGTTTTATTAGCTTGTTGTATGTTGACGAGCTCCGTGGCGCAGCGGTCAACACGCCTGCCTGCGACACGGATGGTTTCGGGTTCGATCCCCGGTCAGGTCAAGATGGAAAATGATCTTTTTCAGATTGACCTGGGTCTTGGATGTTTATCTATATAAGTATCTTTTATAAAATATAGTATCGTTGAGTTAGTATCCCATAACACAAGACTCGAACTTACTTTGAGGCTAGCTCAATCTGTGCAATTTGTCCGTATATATTTATTTATTATAAAAAAAAATTGTATACTATTGGTGACTTGCCGTCTCCATGATAGTACGTTCAAATAAAGTTTAGGCGAAGGATTTGTGGGTTCAGCTGCTCTTTTCGTAGAAGTCTTTTCGCCATTAAACAAAAACCACAATGTATTTTTACAATATTTTATAATGGACGGTCTACGCGGATAAAGTCACGTTCTAAAGCTTACACAAAATAGTGCTTATATTCAAGTCTTGAAATTTGAGAGAACGGGAAGAACAGATCGTATTTTTTTCACCGAGAATTTTTAATTTATTCTGCGACAATTATTGAGAAATTCTCGAGAATACTGATGAAAACAAGGTATAAAATGAAAACATCTATTCCTTCAGCCAGAGACTAAAAAATATCTCTCATATTTTTTGCGTTGTGTAAAAATGTAGCGTACTACGTCACGCTTTTGTACAAGATTCAAGATTCAATCGTTTATTTAATATAGGTTTCTTTGAACACTTATTAATTGTCATATTTGTGTTTACAATTTTTACAAAAAAAAAAAAATTGTTGTAAACAAAATTATAGAGCCAGGCATCATGTGACATTTCAATATTAATGTATCACCTTAAGTTTTTAAGTAAGAAAAAAACTATCCGACGATATTTTTATAAATCTATCCGACGAAAATGAAAGAATTCTTTTTCTTATTTTAGAGCTTAGCTCTTTTCGATGGAGTCATTTTAGATATATAAAAGAATATAGACTTCGCACATATCCGTATTATTGGATATTTCCCGATAATTCCAGAGAGAGAGGGAGAATGTCTCAGCGGCCCAACATCAACACAAGTATTCGTGTTGAAGGTTCTAGTATGGGTATACCAGGCTAAGGCTATAGGCCGGCCAATGTAATAGTTTTGGTGGATTATTTACGTGGTGCCGGTGTGGTCGGCCTTCGATCGGCAAGAGGTTTGCCACCACTTTCACTCTGCCACATCGCACACATAACGATGTCCGATATTATGGATGTGGCACTTTGCTTCGAATCAGTGACGTCTAGAAAATAATAAATATCTTTCAGGTGAAAATCGATTTCTAGCAAATCACTGAACTAATTTTCATCATCATCATCAGGTCTTTCTAGTCTCCACTGCAGGAGCTACAGCTAGCCTGAGTAGTCAGAGGATTTGGCCTACACTCTCCACGCTGGCCAGACCGGTTGGAGAGGTATCTTTGATGTTAATAAGCTTTGTTTAGCTTGTGTTTCCTTAGTCGCCTTTAACGACATCCACGGGATGACTTGGAGTAGTCCTATTCTACTCTGCCGGGAACTAATTTTGATGAAGTCTAAATGGGACCAATTTAAAAGTATACTATCGAATAAGTCAAAGATTGTTTTAAATTAAATATATTGAAAATATGTGTTGTGGTTCACAAATAATGCAAATCTGAAGTGACAAACATACAGGTGGTTTGAGAAATTTCTTTCTGAAAGGTGCTCCAAAATGAAGTTTATTAGTAGGTATTAGTTATTTTTTCAATTGTATTTGAAGAAATGAAACAAATACCGATTTAAAAGCGCAACCCAAACGTCACTATAAAACCGGTCAAGTGCGTGTCAGGCCACGCGCAGTGTAGGGTTCCGTAGTTGCGAATGACAACTTTAGTTCACACTGTTCACACTCGCACCTCACAGTTTAACGACCAAAACATCTAACAATGAAAATTGTATGAAATTTACATTTTCGAGTGCATTTTATAAGTTGGTTGCCTATAACTTTTTAGTTTGTACTTAGTACTCAGCTCTGATAATTTTTCTTTCAACTTCAGTATATACGGATATCAGTATATACTATATGGATATATATAACTGTTTAGCAGATAGAGGGGGGGGGGGGGACACCTACCTCTAATAAAAATTTGCACTTTAAAACCAAATATTTCGGAAACGGATCCCTAAATCGAAAAATGGTGTTCTCAACCTTTTTTTTCTACCACTTTTTTGGCATTATTAATATACATACCCATACCAAATTACAGTTGTCTAGTACTTATAGTCTCTACTTACAGACAGACATTGCGAAACTATAAGGGTTCCTTGTTTACTACGGAACCCTAAAAAGTACCTAAAGCCTTGAAATATCCCAATCCCAACTAATAATAGAAACGTGAAAGTGAGTTTGTATATTTGTTTGATTGTTGCTTCTTCACGTTTTATCTTCTAAACCAATCTTCTTGAAATTTGGCATACACGAAGGTTAGGGTACTGAGAAGGGCATAGGGTACCTTATACCCTGGAAAAAGTAGAGTTCTTGTGAGTAGTCTATAAAACACAATGCAGAAGGCGCTTACACCAGCCAACTAGCGCCGCCCCTGATGTTATTATTAAAAAATCTACGTAAGTACTTCACTAGTAAATGACTTTAAGTAATTTTTGTATTACTTTTCATTATTTTGCATTTGGTAAATCAAGAGAACTACTTGTTGATTTATATACTGAACCTATTGACATCAAATTTTTAATTTACATTTGACACCTACTGAAATCCTAGTTATGACATTACAACCTTCGCTTAGGTATACATAATATTGGTTTATTAGACAGCCTTGCCGCAGTGGTTGACACGCCAGCCTGTGAAACGAGGGGTCCAGAGTTCGATCTTCGACCAGGTTATGAGGCACAAGCACAACGCCCTTTTTTTGGCCTGAGTCTTTATCATGTGTTAAATTCGATAAGTATAATAACTATAAAATCTATAAGTGTGTTATAAAATCTAGTATCGTCGTATCCTGTGACACAAGTTCACTATACTCTAGGTAGCAAGCAAGCTCAATCTGTGTGATATGTCTGAATTTTAAATTAAATAATCATAATAAAATTGAATTAATATTCTGCACTATACCAAGTCTTCCCGTGGATGTCGTAGAAGTCGACTTAGGAAACACACACAAGCTAAACAAAGCTTATAAATCTCAAAAAAACCTCTCCAACCCGTCTGGCCAGCGTGGAGAGTGTAGGCAAAATCCTCTGACTGCTGTGGCTAATTATGGCTCTGATAGTACAGAGAGGGTCGTGCTCCTGCAGTGGAGATGAAATAAGACCTGATGATGATGATGATTCTGCACTAAGATAAATAACTACAATGTTACACTTTAATTATGGTTTCTTGGTTTAAATATCCGGACAGTTAGCCTGCGTCCTTAAACCGTATTTTTCTATTGTGTTTGGACATGATCAATCTATGGTGGACGTCGGTTGTCGCCGCCTTTGCAGAACAAAAACAAATTGCCAACCAGTTTTAATAGCAATACACATTCCAATGTTTTTTGTGAACATTTTATTAACTTAGGATAACTGCTATAAAAATCGCAAATGAATACATGTGAAAATTAAATACCTATATGACCAAAGCTGGACCAAGCAAACTCCACATTTTTTTACTATCCCGTACTGATTGCCCAGGCTGCTGAACACTTTTGTAAGAAAATGTCTATTTTTTTTTTTAGTTCATAGAAAAAGCTTTTCATATTGACGGGTTGAGTCTCTCCTTTGTGGTAATGACGAGGGTCAATTTCCATACTATTTATTTTTTTATTTTATTTATTGATTTTTAACACCATGTAATAACTACCTCATCATCATCTCAGCCACAAGAAGTCCTCTGCTGGACTGGACATAGGCCTCCCATATGATACCTATGTCTGACAAAATAAATGAATCTGAATCTGAAAAATATGTTGTGTAAAGGTAAAAGGATATCGAAACAGTCAAGGCTGTTGCTATAATATGGTACTAAGACGTGATTCTTGAAATTTTTGCTCATTCTTTTGGAAAGCTTTTACGATGTGCACAGGAAGAGACGCAGCTGGAGCTTTCTATATGTTTTCCTTTTTACCCAAATCAGCATCATCATAAGCTCTTTGTTAGTCTTCACTGCAGGAACACGACCGTTTCCGTACTACCAGAGCCATATATTAGCCAGAGCAGTCAGAGGATTTGGCATACACTCTCCTACGCTGGCCAGACGTGTTGGAGACGTCTCTGTGATGTTTAAGCTTTGTTTAGCTTGTTTTCTAAGTCACCTTCTACAACATCTACAAGAACACTAGAAGTGGCCCTATTTTACTCTGCCGGGAACTACACGGCTTAAACTAGCATGGCATGACATAAACCTCCATATGATTACGAGACGCTGACAGAAATTTCACCCTTTTGTCGTTGAAATACAAAAGAGTGGTACTAAACGCTTCGACAGTTTCTTTTTGGTTCGAGTAGCTAAGGCACAGAACTATAATTGTTCTGAGAGCTAAGGTGTGGAATGAACCGCCTGCGTCTATATTCCCAGACAAGTATAGTCCCGGGACATTCAAAAGTAGAATACTTAAATGGGTATCTCTTGAATAGGCATGTTACATCCTCGTCTTCATCGTCACTTACCATCAGGTGAGATGAAAGACAAATGCCTAATTCAATAATTAATAAAAAGAAATAAAAGTTTTACCTACAAATATTCACATCAGAGATAGTGTTGAGGTAGGTATTAATATTTATGTACAGTTATTCGCTGCTAATTGACCTCCATCCATAATTTATTTTATAACTGAACGTTCATGATGGAAGATGTCCATGCTCCGTATTTAGGTTTTGATTGAATATTTTCCGGCAGGTTACTACAGGTCCCTTGCGTCCCTAAGGAGTTAGTAGGTACTCCAAATTACAATATTTAATATAGACATGGTCCTTTATAAAATATTGTAATTTTTTGTATCGTAATTTATAATATAAAAATGAATCGCTGAATGTGTTGCTAAGCACAGCACAAATCTCGAAAGCCGCTGCACCGATTTCGCTATTTTTTTTAGAATATTCCTTGAAGTACAAGGAATGGTTCTTATGAATTCTAAGAGATTGGTTCTAAGAGAAAAAAATATATGTACCCGGAGCCGGGGCGAACTGCTAGTTATTGATAAATATAATTCATTACAACTAAGTATAAAATTTCTGATTAGATTTACCTAACGTGACGTGGTTGGAAATGCTAAATTTATTGTTACTTCGACAGAAAAGTGATCCTTCCCTGTAATAAGTCTGATAATAACCGTCAATCCACTGTCGAATGAAGTAGAAACATTTCAACTACGAACGAAACTGTTTTTTAGGGTTCCTAACCCAAAGGGTGATAATGATTATAATAGGGTCCCGTTTCAGAAGTATGATAGTTTAAAAAACTCCCAGCCTTGTTTTATTTGTAAATAATAGTTTCGGTATAACTATATCTTTTTTATGTAGTAGTATATGGCTAGTATATGGCTCTGGTAGTACAGAGAGGGTCGTGCTCCTGCAGTGGAGACTAGAAAGGCCTGATGATGATATCTTTTTTTTAACTCGATTTTGAATAAGGCTTTAGTTAAATAATAATGTACTATTGAAATTATATATAAACCTCAGCCTGTTAAAAAAAGAAACTAATATTCCCAAAGAAAATCATATAGCAACTTTTGCTTTGAAGCTTTTCCCATACATAAACGCAATAGCTGCCGAACAAACTTCTCACATCAGCCATGTACAAAATCTCAGTACAAAATACTAAGGTAGAAGCGTCACTTTTCTTTTGTTTATAGATAAAGACGTTTTCGCCGAGGGGGAAATTGTGACTGTACAACCATATCTTAAAGAGTTTTTAGGTTAACAATGTAGTTCTTTCACTAATATTCCTATTTTCGAGAGCTCTTTTCATAGTACAACGAAAAAAGAATCTGTATAAGTTTCTTACGGGTAAAATTGAACCTTCATTTGTTTTTGGTAGGAAGTCAAGGCGTGCAGTTGGGGTTTGCCTTAGATGATTTCGCAAATTGATTTTAGTGGACTTTATAATATGAAATTGGTGTAATTAATACTTAGGAACAATTTGTGAAATTGTTAGACTGTTATACGGACTCGTATAAATTTGTCACCAGAAGCTCCCCATCCCACGAGGCAACCAAAGAACCTACGCCATCTTTGTTTGCTACTTGATAACTGTCCGTACAACACCGATACTTTGTATCTCGTAAAACTGGACATTGGCATAATCAGTGAAACCACGATGGAAGCCATAATATAAAAGAAGAAGATCCTCCATTTTTAGTTCGCAGCGTCTACGCTGAGAGGAAAATTAAGACTTTGTCAACTTTATTCTTAAGGAGTTTTTTAGGTTAGCAAGGCATACTTTTACTGATATTCCTATTGTCCAGAGCTCTTTTCATAGCACGACGAAAAAACATTGTACAAGTTCCATGATCAAATTCTCACAATATAACAGAAGTAAAATTGAGCCTCCTTTTTTAAAGCGAATGAAAATACTATCGGATAAAGTTGAGGCGTGAATTTCGGGTCGACGGTCGGACACGAGCGCACATAGAGCGAGGCGTGCGTGTCCGAACCGAACCGGTGTTGCGCAATAAGGTCGGCGCCAAGGACGCGAGTTCGATGAAATAAATCGCTGTTTACGTCTGTCTAGCGTACCGTCGAACCTCCGAGCGCCCCCGCTTGGCAACGGAAACGCCATGGCAAATTTTTGGCCATGAGCTTGGTTGTCATTACAACAGCCACTTACTAGAAAATAATTCGAACTTCTGCGGGTCTAGCTCATACTTATATGAAATGATAGCCACTTACTAGAAAATAATTTGGTATTCTGAAAATCGTTCGGTAAGTTGTGAACGTGGGCTCTGACTATATAAAGGTCGTGGAATACTA
Source organism: Rhodophaea formosa (assembly GCA_963082605.1). NCBI lineage: Eukaryota > Metazoa > Arthropoda > Insecta > Lepidoptera > Pyralidae > Rhodophaea > Rhodophaea formosa. Next base: position 3,735,369 of record OY720216.1, on the reverse strand, counting down.
GCTCAACGATAGGTACTACATTTTATTATAAATCGCTGTTTACGTAGCGTACCGTCAAAACTCAAAGCGCTCCCGCGTGGCAACGGAGATGCCATGCCAAATTTTTGGCCAGGAGATTGGTTATAATGTAAATCTAAAGAGGAAAGGGATGGCATCACTCAAGCGGCTACCCTTAAAAACGCTGCCAAATCAAACAAAAACCTTAAAAACAGCATAAATGTAAATATTATCCGAGCATATTCCTGGTTGCTTCCTTAGCTGTCACGCTAAGGTGAGGTGATTTGACTATTACTGGTTTTAATTCAGAACGTCTGCCATCTGACTTCCGCTTAGGCTAGACAAAAATGCTAGGATTACTAGCATAAATTTTAACAAATGCTAGATAAATAATAAAAAATAATTAAATATGTACGGACAAATCACACAGATTGAGCTAGCTCCAAAGTAAGTTCGTGACTTGTGTTATGGAATACTAACTCAACGATACTTTATTTTATTACAATACATATACATATAAATAAACATCCAAGACCCAGGTCAATCTGAAAAAGATCAGTTTTCATGTTGACTTCACCGGGGATCGAATCCGGAACCATCCGTGTCGCGCTGCACCACGGAGCTCGTCGTCGTCGCATTAGGGATCGTTAGGGACCCACGCCCTAACGTGCCTTCCGAAGCACGAAATCATCTTTCTTTTCAGATCAGGTGATTCAATCCTGCAATATCCTAACCAGACTAGAAACAACTTTCACGAAGTATGCTTCCCAGTGGGATTAGAACCTACGACCATGAGGCAAACGCCTTGACCACTGGATCACAGGGGCAGTCAGTCATCAACCCTAACAAAACTCTCTAACGTGGTTAATGGGCACAACACTGAAGCCGGATGCAAGTGGAGGGCACATCTAACCTATATCTCCTGTCCATGAGACATAAAGTTTCTTACCTTATTTTTACATGAAAATTTCCTAGTTATCTTCGACCAAGTTTTTATACTAGTTCGAAGTTACTACCAGACTCATTGACAACAGCTATAATGATATCAAAATTTTCTTACAAATAAGTACCTAGTTTTTTCTAAAAAAATGTAGGGAATTAAACTCGTAATAGCTTATTTCTTTTTAATATGTTTTTCAATTACTTAAATCATGTTTTGATGCCAATAAAAAGTTGACACATCTGATAATATTATCATTATGTGTTATGTCATTAGGCGATAGTAACGAGCCACATCGGACGTCGTCAAAGTTGCAAAGCAATGAAAATAGTAACGAAGAGACGCTAATTGTTGATGCATTATATAACGACCAAAACGATCTTTCGATTTTTTACATTATACAACGACCAAAACGATCTTCGATTACGATACACTTGTAAGTGAGATCTCTTTCTTTTGGGAAGTAGTAGGTACCTTGTAAGTCAAAGACATTTGACGAGTCAAGAATTTACATAAAGTTAAAAAATTTAATTAACCCCGACATGAAAATTCTTCACCTTGTTAACGACTGAACCGATTTTGATAAAATATGTCTAACAGTCGCCAAGAAATCTGCTTACAAATAAAAGAAAATGCATCTAAATCGGTCCACCCGTTCTCAGATTTCAGTTACAAGGTTTATATTTTCCACGTAACATCGTCTAAATGTACTTAGTTATTAGACTTTTGGTTTTAACGGTTTTTAGGTATTTACAATGCTGTATTATATTAATCTCATTAAATAAAGATATACAGGACTTTAACTATACCAAGACTAAAAAAAACCAGAATTCAAAACCAACCTGGTTTTAAATTCAATAGCATCCTTTTAAATATGGACTGTACCTTGATTGAAAGTAATCTAAGACTAATTTTGAGTAAATTAATATTGCACATTTTTAAATTTTAAGAAAGACTCAAATAATACCTCAAACTCTTTGATAGAAGCCATTACTTTAGATAAAAACGAAAAATTAAAATAGAACGAAATTACCAAAAAAAAGCCGAAAAATAAATTCATTTAAACAGTATCAAATCAGTCGGTCGGTGAAATTTACGCAAAACGAGTGATTTTAGGACGGTATACATTCAGCAATTTGGTAATGACGCAAGAAATATTTTTCATTTTTTTTTTTAGGGATGCTAGTGAATTCGATTACTCCCTGAAGTACGATGGCTTTGGTAGTACAGAGAGGATCATGCTCCTGCTGTGGAGACTATAGACCTAAGGACGCCGATTCAAACTGACGTTTTTCCCTGAACTTATTTCTGTATTTAATGAGTTAAGGAGACTAATATATTTACTTCCTTACTGTTAAAAATTGTGAATTTATACAAAAGTGTTCAGCCGCTCGGGCACATTGTATGAAAATGTTGATTTTTTTTACAATTGCGTCATTACATAAATATATTCATATTGACAGGCTTAGTCACCCCTTTAAGGATCAGACAGGGTTTTTCCTATTATCACATTGTATATTCCACCAGAATTTCTTAATGCCTCAACAGATTTGGATGTAGATATCGTTAGCATCCTTACGCCCACCTGACAAGAGGCATAGGCTACAATTTTTCAGAAGTGCAATCTTTTTTTTAAATCAAGTCATCTTCTTCATCAACATCATCATCAACAGGTCTTTGTTAGTCTCCACTGCACTACCAGAGCTATATATAGCCAGAGCAGTCAGAGGATTCGGCCTACACTCTCCACACTGGCCAGACGGGTTGGAGAGGTCTTTTTGATCTTTATAGCTTTGTATAGCTTGTGTTCTCTTAGTCGGCTTTTACGATATCCACGGGAAGACTTGGAATGGTCCTATTCTACTCTACCGGGAACACACGGCATCTCTTAAGGCGTATTTATCTAATGCATATATGACTTTAATCTTGTCTTGTAATTTACAATGCAACCGTACTACATGATTTTAACAAACACATTTCTAAATGAGCTTCATTAAACAACAGATTACACACGTGTAGAGATAAGGCATAATTCGAGTTCTAGAAGTCAGTTGGTTCAAAAACCAGTTTCAAAATAATATTAGCATATAAGGTTTACGTTTGGGCTTTAGAACTGAGTAATACAATGTTGGACGTTTACAAGGGATAACAAGTAGGACGTGGCACAAAATTAACTGAAATAATGTTAATTTTACACATTTGTTTGCTCTCTTATTTTGTACGCCAGTTTTATATTTATTGTATATAAGTAAATAAATTTAAAATATAAAGAACATTCAATACGTCGATATTGCCTATAAATACACTTCTTCTTCTGTTTTATATTATGGGTTCCAACGAGATTTTAGTGATTCTGCCAATGTCCAGTATAATGACATACTAAGTATCGGTGTTGTACGGTACAGTTTTTTTAAGAAGCATCAAAGATGGCGTATGCTCTTTGAGGCCTCGTGGGAGCTTCTGGTAGCAAATCTATACGAGTCCATTTATCAGTCCACTTTAACTATTTCACAAATTGTTCATGAGCCACTAAAATCAATTTGCAAAATTGTCTAAGGCAAACTTCAACTGTACCCCTTGACTTCCCATCACAAACTCAGAAATACATACTCAATTTTCATTGAAAAATTGTATCAAATGTATACGTCAATAGTTTTATTTTTTGATAGCGGCATATGTTATTGCAATCCTATCGTAGATATTATGATTCTACAAGTTTTATCTACTTCATGGGGGTGCCACATAATTACGTTATATTGTGTCCAATGTGATTATCGCACACATCTTTTTGAAAAAACTAGACACAGTTATTGTTATACGTATATAACAAGGAAAACCATTTCGTCTAATTACAATGACAAAATACAGCCTTGTCAAAGCTCAATACATCAAAGCTTCTACGAAAAACGCACAGCTGAGGCAACAGAAAAAAGAAGAGCAAGAATAAGACGAGAAGAAAATAAGTATACCCAGTCATATAAAGCTCTTCAGGCGAGTAGGCGTCCAAAACTGTTGAAAAGACTTTCTTTAGGCGTTTCTTCTCTGCAGTGGTCGGTTCTGAAACGCTAGCAGTCTGTAGCTTTTGAACAATTAATCAAATAATGTTTTCTTATGTTTTCGCGATGGTTGCACATTTAAATAAAATTATTTTAATACGGTTTTTATCGCATTAAAATAATTTTATCGTTGTCTAAACCATCTTAATTCAATTAATAACAAAATTAAATTCACCTTAGAAACTGAGACAAATAATTCATTAGCTTTTCTTGACATTTTAATAATTAGAAATCCTGATAATACTATTAGTCATACTGTGTATAGAAAGCCTACCCATAACGACAAATATCTCAATGGCAAATCCCATCATCATCTATGTCAGTTGGCTACCGTTGGTAGATCTTTGTTACAGAGAGCACATGGCATCTGTGACACCCACCACCCAAAGGAGGAGCTTGAACGAGTAAAATCGGTTTTAAGAAGCAACAACCTCAACCTCCCAAAAACACATCACAGAAGCCGCCCAAAGCCTTACACAGTTGATCGCTTTCTTGCCATCTTACCATATGTAAAGGGAGTCACGGACAAAATTGGTAATATACTTAAGCGTGCTTCAATCAAGACCTACTACAAGCCGCACAAGAAAATAAACCAACTTTTAAGACCTGTCAAATCTAATATCCCGTTACAAGATGCTGGAGTTTATAAAATTGACTGTGAGTGTGGTTTTATCATACATTGGGCAAACAAAGAGAAGCATCAGAAGCACCCGTATAGAAGAACATATTGCTGACATGAAGCATAGGCGCTCAACGAAGTCTGCAGTCTGTGAACATGCCCTAGACAAACCAAACAATTATATGCGTTTTGATAATCCTCAAGTCCTTGCAAAAGAAAACAGATACATTCCAAGAATGCTTCGTGAGGCTATTAAAATAAAAAAACATCCTAATTTCAATAGAGAGGATGGTTGGCAATTACCACCAGCTTGGGATCCAGTCATCAATTTAATCAAATCTAAGCAGAAGACTGTAAGACCTTCAGACACCGTGAGCCAATACTGCGTACATCCGGAACGTTATCAATAAATATTTTAGGCGGTAGATTTTGCAGTTCTTATAAAATCTTCGAGCAACACGGAAGGGAGTAGCCATACGCTGCATTCCCCTCTGTCAAGGTACAAGCCAAAATTAGGCATATGCATGTCTATGTGTTAGTTGTGTGACTCATCTGTACACAAATTATTTTTTCTTTTTTATGTCATTTTTTGTGACAATGTCATAATTACTATCAAGTGACAGTTTAAGTTTTGTATGTAGGTGTGCGGAACTAAACTTGTGTGCACATTTCCCCCCGCAAAAAACGCCAGAAAAATTGTCATAGTAAATTGTCGCTTTGCCCACTCCCTCCGTCCGGTACGGAGGCCGTGTTGCTCGAAGTATAAAATACTAGACAAATGTCAACTTAGTCTACCTGCGACCACAAACACTGTTAAGTGCTCGAAACGTTAGGTGTATAAATAATGTAATAAACGCGATAAAAACCGTATTAAAATAATTTTATTTAAATTAATCAAATACATATTATTTAATAAGATAATTTTAAATGTGATTTGACGTGAAAAAGTGCCTGCGAAGGCCTATTTTCTGAATAAACCGTTTGATTTTGACAAGATATAATACTCGAAAAGAAAGAAGGAGGATTACAAACAAAAAGAAATTAGATTCCATCAAAACATAGCGTTTACCTACAAATATTGTTGTGGTAGAGCCACGCTATCAAACGAATCACGAATCACGCGAAAATCACTTTTGCTGGTAGCATGAATGGGCCGGCTCGTCCAGGGAAGTACCACACTCTCACAGAAAATCGTCGTTTGAGTAGTAGCTTTAAAACTTCTATGCTTCGTTCGGTAAGTGAGAGCACCGGAGGCCCCTCCCCTCTGGGGAGAGAAAAATCAAAGGCCGGCAACACTCTTGTCATACTCCTGGTGTTACATTGGTCCATGGGCAGCGACGATCACTTACCATCAGGTGACCTGCCTGCTCGTTTGCCGTACATAAAAAAAATAAAAAATATATGCCCAAGTCTCGCAAAGCAGTTCTTCAGACATTAAAAGTTGTGTAATTGAATGTAAACCAAGTCTTCAGTACCCACCTATTTAAGGGAACAGCTAACTAACATATAAGTTGTCGTTTTAAGATGGGTATAATCTAAACAGCATAACTACGAAGAAGATACTTTTACTAGTAGGTATCAGGCGACCAACTGCCTTATGTTTTCTCTAAATAAGAGACAGACCATAGAGAAACAATACGTAACGATACCTACTCGTATTGAATGATTAGTGGGGGATACCATGGAGATATATGTACTACGGCAATGGCCTACTCTTAAGTTGATTGTGTTGCATTACTGTTTAAGTATCATAAATAATCTTAAAACAGGCTCAAATTAGTGCTTTTAAGTGATTTCTCAAAAGGTTGCGGAAGAAATTGCTTTGGCGATAAGGCCACCTTTTGCGCATTTCCCTAGTTTTAAGATATTTAAGTAATTTGTATCCTTTTATATCTGTGTACATTGATAGAGTTTCTATCTATTATAGCAGAGAAGCCATCAATTTGGGCGAAGAGAGCGCTAGCATAGACAAAAATATTTAATTTCCTCATACAACGGGTACTTATTTCACTTGTGACGCCGCCCTTACGGTGAAAGTTGATAGCGAGTATTTGAGTGAGGTGCGTACACCACGGAGCAAACAACGAGACCGAGGCACGCGACTTTGTTATTTTTTCCTCACAACCATCCAACAGACAATTTCCAACCTTAATTACTTTGCAAAACGGTCGTTAATGTATATTGAGGTCGCAAATTGCGCACTCACACTCAAATTCGATATGCAAACAGCGCATCTGGACACCGCGCTGACTTTTCACACCGAATGCGTAATTCTTCTGTTTTTGTACGCTATCAATAAGTTATTTTAAGACGACAATCTATTTTGGGATTCTTTGAGGCCTACTTTGACACTTGCATACACAATTACTAGTTGTTTCTCGCGACTTCGTCCGCAAGAGTTTTGTTTTTTTTTCACGCAATCTATCCCACGGTGTCGACTCTGGATCCCGAACGATCTCAGGTTAGACGGAAACTTTTACATAACAGACAGCTTCAATGTTATTTTTGACACCTTCGGATACAGTCTTGCGATTTCCGCACGATCCCTAATTGTTTTATAAACAAAATGTAGCCTATACTCGCTGATTATGTAACTTTCTATTGATTAAAAAAAAATGACAAATCTGTCTTGTAGTTTTCGATTCTATCCATTACAATCAAGCACATAATTCTTACCTCTTTATCATATTATTAGCCTATAGTCTAAGTATATACTAACACCCTGGCTATACCACATTCAGCGTAATGCTGTGGTGGAAAAGAGTCAATTCATCGTCATAATGCATTTGACGTCTTCGACTTTACCTATTGCTTCAATAAAGATAAGTGTGTTCAAGTCTAGTAAATATTCTGATATCTATGGTTCAAGTCCTAAACCTAGCCCGCACCATCACTTTGAAAATTCTCTTTGATAGTATAATCAAATATATATACAACATAAAAAAATAACTTGAAATTAAATCACTAAGTCGAGAATGCGCTACGCTGGCGAAGCCGTGGGCGAAAGCTAGTGTGTAAATAAAAACATATTGTGAATCGGTGGTACCGAATAACGAGAGTATAGAGAGTGCACTCATACTTATTTTACTTGCTGTGTTGTTCCCGGCAGAGCAGAATAGGACCACTCCAAGTCTTCCAGTGGATGTCGTAGAAGGCGACTTAGGAATCACAAGCTAAACAAAGCTTTAAACATCAAGATACCTCTCCAACCCGTCTGGCCAGCGTGGAGAGTGTAGGCCAAATCCTCTGACTGTTCTGGCTAATATATGGCTCTGGTAGTACAGGGAGGGTCGTGCTCCTACAGTGGAGACTAAAAAAAACCTAATAATGAACTCATACTTATGGTATAAGATTAATAATTGTGTGATTTTTAATTAGGAAAAAATAGGTATGACCCAATCATCGCGTCTTGATTATGATCTTGGCTTATGACGTTTTTGATAAACACTTTTTATTATCAAATTGTAATTGTAAAGAATTTCTGAGCAGATCTCGCATATGCTACAATAAGAAGTGTTTTTAAGGTTATTTAAGTTTTAAAAAAATTACATTAAATTTTTATGTGCTTATTTGATCTCTCTCAAGCTCTATCTTGTAAGCGAGCTTCCATAGTCTTGGTTAATAGGATGCCGTTTAACCTGAAAACGTTTGTCTCCTCTTTGATGCTGAGCAAAAGAAATCCACCAACACTTACACAGCCTTATACCATCCTCACTTATGTCTCATGCCACGCAACATCTTTATTCCACTACTCTATTTTTGAAAAAGTAGATGAATAATTGCAACTTACAAAATTTCATTCAGATTAATGTTTATGTACGTGCGACTCCTTGGTTAACCCTTTAAGAACCTGCATAAAATGTCCTTCAGAACCAGAGTGCTTCAATGTAATCTTAATATGCTATACTTACGTTAGTATTATATTGTCTTTGGCTATACGGATTTGGAGGGTTTAATAAAAAGATCACCAGAAGTGAGTACCTAGCCCTTTGAACTGAAAAATGAGTCAATTCTGTACTGTCGATATTTCATGCCGGTGGTATCGGTGCGTCGTTGCTCCGCGGCCATCGACCGCACGCTCTCAAATATTCCAAGTATGCACAAATTAAACTGGTTTCTTCTTTATATTACTTTATTACTTTTGCATAAGAATACACCAGCTTTGCTTCCCGCGCAAACCGTAAAAGCCGGTCAAGGGATTTGGGCGAAAATCTACGGAACCACGTAAGTAATATGCTGCTAGGAACCCATCACTATTTTGATTCCGCTTTCCACCTTAACGCCCACAAACACGCTAACCGTTGCCTTCGGGGTTTACGACCTTGGGCTCTGTCTACCTCGCAAGTGGTAAAGACTTGATAATATGTATCTATGTACTCGTATGTATAAAAACAATGTCACGTTTAGGCGGCAAGCCGTTGCGATTTGCTTACTACGTTACGCCTGACGAATCTTAAATCCGTCGAATCTTAAATACTACCAATTTTCCGCGACTTCTCCAGATAAATATCTTTTTCTCGTCAATTCTGTGCTATGGGGTATCACTAGAAATGTCTTTAAAAATATTGTCGGTATTTGAAGTCGGTACTATTTCGGTTAGGGTATCCAAAGCCACAAAGTAATAATTTTTGTTGGAGTCAAGTGTCCCCCCCACCCGTCGCAAGCTAAATGGCTATTCATAGATACAAGACAATAATTCAGTCGCTATAGTTAAATTATAACGAAATAACAAGGAAAACTAGTTATTACAGCCAAGTAGGGTTAATAAGTCAAAGTTAAATTCAACTGACTAAAAAAATTGCATCAACTCTACACTGCGCACGGCCCGACACGTATTTGGCCTGTGCTTCAACTACGGGGTCCCGAAATCTTCCGGGAACTTTGTAAGATCTTCGCTGTTTCCTTTCTTTGAAGTAAATCAGATTAAGGGTCATGATAAAAGTTTTTCGTCAATATTGAACAAGAAGTTCATAGAATTTAGAACGGTTAGTGTCTTTTCTAAACTATTGTATGATAACAAAAAAACAATATGTAGAAGCATTAAATTCTTTAATCAAAGAAACTAGGTAAAATCCATAACTCCGAACCTAACATGCGGATGGCTTTGAATGGCTTTGCTAATAGACTCTAACACAGCACGCTAAAAGCAAGCTAAGATATAAAATTAATTTCACCACGTAGCACATAAAAACGCATTTTTATTCATTCAATATATCTCATACAATGTATCTAACACTGTATCAATAACTAACACAAAGTGCAGTTCAATCATTAAGCTGATAAAACCAACATGCAAAGAAAGTATCATCGGCATTATAAATAAGATAAAATAAATCGTTCCCACCTGAGAGGAAGCAGCCGCTCCGATTCATTCGTAACTTTTTGTCTCAAGGGAATGCGACTCGTCAGACTTAGGTCTGGTCTGCGGGCCGGCAGCACGGGGGGCCGACCAGCCTTTTGTTTTTATTCCCGTGCAAGAATGCAAAACAATTATAATTCCCCCAGGGATAAGTCGTCGTGCTTGGGAACCGAGCGCACGTAATCGCAACATTCCCTATCTCTTTGTATCTCATTCGACTTGCGGTTTCGAAAAGCATTCGCTTAATTGGTTTAGCTCAAAGACAACTACGGGTCCAAGGTCTGCGTAATAAGACAGTGTTAGGTGAGCAGGGAGTGGTCGCAGAGGGTCGTGAGAGGCGCGAGGCGGCACCACACTCACAGGCCGACTCGGCCAATCCATTTACGTTAATTACGCAGAGATGGGGATAAATCGGCGTCCAGCCGTCCACCGCCGAGTTACGAGCGAGCCGACTATAAAATAAATTATACCCACTTCGTTCGCCTCCACTCAGTTTTTTGTTGCCTGCCGAGGTAGAGAAAAAAACAAAAGCGAAATCTCGAGAGGACGAAATACGAAGCAAAGACAAAGCTTAAATTTATCTACTGATAATATAGACGTAGGGCGGCGGGCGCGGCAGACTCGAGGCCGGGTGGCCGAATTATACGGCGGGCATTCCGGCCGGCAAAAACATGATATATCGCTGCCTTGTGACGAAGTATTTGAAATTTGGAAACCTGCCACGCTCTAAATGGAATTTGTGTATTAGTATTATCTCTGACATTCCGCGTGGGCAATGTTGATGTTTTAAATACCTATATTTTGTGGTTAGATACTCTCGTTTCAGATTTGTTATGTGGTGTTTGTTGTTATTAAAAATTCAAAGTATAAACAAAGATAGAAATGGAGTTAATTGGTAGGTAGAAGATAAATAATTAAATGGGTAGCTGCCTAATTGACTTTATTCTTACCACCGTTTTGAGTTGTTTGCTCGACTTTAGGCACTTGTAGCAACACATTTTACAAATTTTATATCGTTTGTTTTGCATGTGATGAATTTAGTATAAAATATAGTACAATATATAAATAGTTAGTATCCTACGACTACGGCATAAGTTCACACCTTACTGTGGAGCTAGCTCTATTTATGTGATTTGTCTCTACTTAAACATATACCTATTGATTATTTTCAGCTAAATAATGAGTGTTATTTTTTTATAAGTAGTATTAGTATTATTGTGATAAAAATTATGCTTGAGTGCTTCCTATAAGTGTGTGACTCTTCATTCATTCTTTCATTTATGAGATACCTTTAAAACCCTTTAAAACACCTCATCCTTCGCACCTTCTACTTATGCCACATTCCTTTTGCACGTCAGATCATGATGGAAAACGATATTGTTCAGATTGGGTCTGGTCTGGGTCTTGGATGTTTATGTGTGTTGAGTTAGTATCCTGTGACACAAGTACACAACTTAATATAGAGCTAGCAAAATTTTTGTGATTTGTCCCAATATATTTATTTCTTTATATTTTGCAAGTAACTCTGTTAGCGGTAGTAGTTAGTACTAGTAGTCTTTTAAATAATAAATACATATTATCTAATAAGATAATTTCAAATATGATATGACGTGAAAAAGTGCCTGCAATGGCCTATTTTCTGAATAAACGTTTTGATTTTGTAAATGTCAATTTACTAAAGTGTTTTAGCGTGAAAAGGTCACAGATAGACAAATAGACTTTTGTATTTATTAGCAAAAAATTTAGTAGCCAATATTCCCGTGACTTCGCATAAATTATAGCCTGTGTCACCCGCAGATAAATTGGCTTCTTTAAGGTTAAAGAACTTTGAAAAATAAACCAGTAGTTTAAGAGCCTTTACAAAAAAAATATATTCTCTTTATATTAATACATATTATATTAGATGATATATTAGGTGATGATAGCCGTGTGGTTCCCGGCAGAGTAGAATAGGACCACTCCAAGTCTTCCCGTGGATGTCGTAAAAGGCGACTTAGGAAACACAAGCTAAACCAAGCTTACAAACATCAAAAATACCTCTCCAACCCGTCTGGCCAGCAGCACAGCAGATGGAATTATCCATACTAATATTACATATCCGCCTCTCTGTACTACCACAGCAATATTAATATATTGCTGTGGTAGTACAGAGAGGGTCGAGCTCCTGTAGAGGAGACTAAAAAGACCTGATGGATGGATGGATATTAGATGAGATCTGTTTAATAATTTGTGGCTCTCATGATGCAAGTCTCGTGAAACTATATATTTTTTATGTAATGTAATGTGTTTGTTATGTAATTATAATAATAATAAGTAATATTATTATTTATTATTTTTTGTTTAAATATTTGAAAATGTATGAAATATGTGCATAAATAAATAAAGGAAACAAATAATATTATATGTAATATTAGTATGGATAATTCCATCTGCTGTAAGAATAGCGATAAATCATCACGACTCTATAAGTGTTTACCTACATTTAAGAGCCTGACTTTACCATCTATTAGAATATTATCTAATAGCAATAATAGGATATCTCGAACAATTATTAAAATTTATCCAATACATATTAATAACTAATTGTCTTATCAGTTACTCTGACAAAGGGCTTTGTTTAATACATATTAAATGTGCGATTAAAATCAGAGATAACTCTAAGAGTAAACAAGCAAATACCGGTTGATAAATGGATAATTGTTTGTTTGTTTTTCGTATGTGTAAGTGGCCAACACTGGTGTCAGATTTTTCAAGCTGCCTTAAGGGTCCCACGTAAAGCCGCAATCCCACAATACACTATACAACAATACCTAAACAAAATTACAGCAAGTACAAGTTTTCGATACGAAACTTCAACTCGCTGTAATTTTGTTTACGTATTGTTTTTAAAATTGAAATCTGATTATAAACATCAATATGCCTTATCCGGTCGTATGTACGAAATTTGGTTGAAATTGGCTTAACTGTTGTAAATCTAAAACGAAACTACGTTTGTATGGGATTGCGGCCTTACGTGGGACTCTTAAGACATCTGGCATAGCTTAACGACTGCCATCAACGATTGCAGCCGGGACCAACGGCTTAACGTGCCTTCCGAAGCACGGAGGAGCTCGAGATATTTTTATGCCACTTGCGGTCACCCATCCAAGTAGGGACTGCACCAGGGGTTGCTTAACATACGTAAGCGCTCATAGAGCTCACTCCCACTGGACCATCGGGCTCCTCGGATGGATAATGTATGAGGCTTACATTGGTTCTCACCAGTTTATAACTCATCCTACAAATAGATAATTTCACAAGAAACATATCTTTTGCTAGCTTCTTTTATAAATAAATTATATATGGATAAATCAGTTATATCGAGCTACCGCCAATGTTTTAGTTGTAGACTTGTGTCGTAGAATACTAACTCAACAATACCTACTATATTTTATATATTTAGTATTGTTGAGTTCGGATGTTTAAATATATAAATATTTAAACACCCAAGACACAGGTCAATCTGGAAAAGGACATGTTCCATCATCATGAACTAGCCCAGGATCGAACCCAGGGCCTGCAAATCATATGCAATTGCCGTACCACTGAGCCTCAAAGTTTCTCAAAAATTTTGGATAAATATGTTATTTTATATTTTTATGTATTTATAGGTCGGATTTACTAAGTGTTATTTTAACTTGTATAATCAACAGTTCAGAATATATTTTATTAACTAACATAAATTATTGTTAATTTCATCTCTACATCGGTTTCGGACAGACTGTTTCAATATAAGCTTTTCATTTCGGAAAACATAAAAATCATACAAAGCCCTTCAGGAGAGTAGGCGACCAATACTGCTTACCAATACTTTTTTTTTTTTGCAGTAGTTGGTTCCGAAACGCTAGTAGTCTGTAGTTTTTGAACAATCCCAACTATCCCAATCCCAATTTCCCAACTAATATTATAAATGCGAAAGTGAGTTCGTTTGTTTGTTACGCTTTCACGCCGTATCTATTGAGCGATCATATGAAATTTTGCATACACATAGGTATGGTATGGTACTGAAAACGGCATAGGCTATACATCACGCGAGCAAAGCCGAGGTTAGTAGTTAATAGAATACATAAGTCTTATATTGTAATTTAAATTTGATTTGACATGACAAAGTGACTCCCTAGTTGCCTACAATGTCCCTATTTTCTGAATAAACGTTTTGAATTTTCAATTTTCTCGGTCAATTTTAACTTTCGAGCAACCCGGCTTCCGGAAGCCGTGTTGCTCTAAGGTTTTAACTAAATATTTAAGGTGTGTTTCTCATAAAATGAACAAGTGCACAAACGTAAAGGCAGAAAATCGGCCAAGACCGTAGCAAGTGAATTCCTACGGTAAGCAAATGATCAATAGGTAAAACATCTGCTGTATGTTTGGGTGCGCCCGTTTGCTCCTCTTTGAACTAGAATCCGACGAGCAATTTATGGCTTTGTAGGCGTTATTGTTAATGTGATGTAGTGATAATATATTGCAGTGTAAACATCACCGCATTTCTGAAGTATTTGCATTATTAGAGACTAGCTTCTGCCCTCGTTTCCGTTCGTTCGTTGAAATAAGATAAAAAATATCATCGGTATCATCATCAGGTTGATCTGACACCATTGTTGGCCACTTACACATACGAAAAACAAAACAAAAAATCAGGTGTTTTTTAGTCTCCACTGCAGGAGCACGACCCTCTCTATACTACCAGTGCCATAGGCAGAGCAGTCAGAGGATTTGGCCTACGAGCTGGCCAGGCGGGTTGAAGAGGTCTCTTTGATGTTTATAAGCTTTGTTTAGCTTGTGATTCCTAAATCGCCTTTTACGACATCCACGGAAATACTTGGAGTGGTCCTATTCTACTCTGCCGGGAACTATACGGCTAACATTGATATACAGGTGTAAATTAGCCACTGATATTATTTTGAAGGAGTGACTCGGCCAGTCAAAATTCTTTTTCTGAGGGTTAATAGCTGGAAACTAAAAAAATAATAATTTCACACACACACATTTCAATCCCAGCCAAACACTTTTCTTATGAAATGTCAATTTATTTTGAGTTTCTAGAATTGGTCCCTGGGAACAGTTGTTATTTTTTACGGGCTGAATCACCCCTTCAAGGGAAATGGTGGGCAATTGACACGCTGGTCTAGAAGACAGAAAAATTTCCAGAGAGAGTTCCACACCAAAAATATTTTTTTAGTTCTAATAACATAGACAGATCTTGGAGTTTTTCTTGGTTTTTCTTTGCTAAAAGACCTTACTTAATGCCAAGTTTCATGTTCCCAGATGTACGGGAAGTACCTAAGTACCCCATATATTTCGATTCCCTTGAATTTTAGAAGTTCGCATAATTTGCGACAGTAGGTCATAAATCTCTAAATTGCGTTGACTGAAAGTTAGATTTTTCATAGATTCAAGAGACCGCAAATCTTAAATGTGATTAATTTGTACTATTGATCTTTTGAGATGTGGAGCCCTAAAAACGTAGAATGTAATGTTCTTCTCTTTTCTCCGAGACCAAAGTGTAATATCTTACACGTTGCTAGTGGTAATTTTTTACGGTTGGTCCCGATTGACCTGTCTCGATTGAAAATGATATTTTCCAGATTGACCTGGGTCTTGGGTGTTTATCTATATATGTATTTGTTATAAAATACAGTATCGTTGAGTTAGTATCCCATAACACAAGTCTTACTTATGAACTTACTTTGGGCAAATCTTAAATGTGATTATTTTGTACTATTGATCTTTTGAGATGTGAAGCCCTAAAAACGTAGAATGTAATGTTCTTCTCTTTTCTCCGAGACGTTTTATGCTTTATGGTCCCTACAAGAGCAAAATTTCATAGGAAACCTGACTCACGCACGGCCACTTTTAGCCAAACGCGAAACAGAACGAACATTCGTTGCACCTGCTTTAATTCCACTCCCACATCATCACCAAAATACTACTGTCAACACACCTACCTATATTTTAATCCTATCTTTATTTGAAACTATCAATTTTCTTGCTACTTTGAGTGCGTAAATTATAGCCTATGTTACCCGCAGATAAATTAGCTTTCTATAGGTAAAAGAATTTTGTAGTTTTGGAGCCAAAAACAAAATCAATTTTTTCCGTTTTATAATATTTGTATAGATTAATATAGATTGAAATGATTTGTACCTTAAACCCTTAATAATCAAAGATAAAACCAGCAACTGGTGACAGATTATTCAAGCTCCTTAAGATTTCTGACATAGCTTGACGACGAATGCCACCAATAAGACAGCCGGAACCCATGGCTTAACGTGCCTTTTATAGCACGGAGGAACTTGAGATATTTTTCGGATGCCACTTGCGATCGCGTATCCAAGTGAGGACTGGGCTCGGGGTTGCTTAACATGCGTGAACGTTAATAAAGCTAACACTCACTGGGCCATCGGGCTCCCTAATGTAACCTCTATTATATCATTAAATTCAACACGTTTGACCAATAGGGCATTAAATTGTATGTAGGTCTGAAGTACCGGCATCTGATATCTTATTTGAAAATGAATACATGCAATAATTAGTTTTAACAGTTACAAATAAGAAAAATAAATAAAATAATGAATCCTTCAATAATCGAGGATACATCAATTCCACATTGTTACAAAATTTCAGTAATTAAATTATATTGACGTCCTTAAAAAATCAGTGATATTACAGGTAAATTATCATTTTTTTAAAATCACCTTCGAATAAACATAACGGAAATATTTTAAGATTGCTCTATTAAGAGTAAGTAGGTCAATGTCACGGCATCGTTGAACCCTTTTTCGACAAAGGGAAAAATATTTAACATTAACCTTTGTTTAGCTGAATCCAAAACCATTTCAAGCACACTTGAGTAACTGTATTTCTAAAATGAACATTTTTTGTTGAACATACACGACGGCTGAACCTAACCTTCATAAGTTGAGTCAATTTTCTGTTATCTGTATGCCTTACGGAAAAAACAGAGCCAGAGTTCAAGACCCCAAGTCGTTTCCGTTCGTTCCCCCCTTAAGTCGTTTCCACAAATTTGACAGTTTGTGTATAATTGGCAGGTATTTTTTCATTGTGGGTAGCAGTGAATTCACGTCGCTAGGAGAAAATCTTTCTGTGCAGCTCGTGTCGGTTCTGTCAAAACATCGTTTACCTGAAAAAGATCGTTTTCCATCATGACCTGACCGGAGATTGAACCTGTGACCACTCCTGTCGCAGGCTGACGTACTAAGCATTGCACTAAGAAGGCTGTCAAGCGATGTGGTGTTATAAACGGTCGTACGTACCTACTTACATGATGATCAATGTGAAAAATAGTCAAAGTGGATTGTCGAGCTCCGTGGCGGAGCGGTCAATACGCTAGCCTGTGACACGGGGGTCCCCGGTTCGATCCCCGGTCAGGTCACTATGGAAAAAGATTTTTTTCATATTGACCTGGGACCTGGAATATATACTTATATAGATGTTTATCTATATAAGTATATATTATAAAATATAGTATCGTTGAGTTAGTACCCTGCGATACCAGTTCACAACTTACTGTAAAGCTAGCTCAATTTGTGTGATATGTCCCTATATATATTTATTTATATGGACTCGTATAGATTTGTCACTAAAAGCCGCCATGAGGCAAGCAAAATAACTACGCCATATTTAATTGCTACTTGGTAAAACTGTATACCGTAAAACACCAATACTTTATATCTCACTAAACTGGACATTGGCAGAACCACCGAAATCTCAGTGGAAGCCATAACATAAAACAGAAGAAGAACTATAGGTTGTCATATTTGATTTCACAACAATTGTTGTTATTATCTTACATGTATAATAAATTTACGTTTGAAACTAAATGCTCTGTAATTTCAATGGTTTACGCACTAAAGCAAAAAGCACAATTCAATTATTGGTTGTTACCTATAGTTTCCTCAACGAAATTTTATTAATCATTAGTTTAAAATGTGTTTCTGCATCTTAGCGGCTGCCTTCCATTGTTTCAAGCTTACAGCTTTGTTATAAACACGAATATAAATTGAACGGAGGTTCATTCATTCGAGTTCGCTTGGAGATGACCTTAGCTGCGTTAATGTGACATGGGTAACAACCCAGTTAGCAGAAGCTGATTATTTTGACTACTGCAGGTGACCTTTCCTCACATACGGTAAGCAGTGGTTGCAGAGGTCACAACTAATATTTTAAAGACGACGAACTTCGTGGCGCAGCGGTTAACACGCCAGCCCGCGACACGGTTGGTTCCGATTGACCTGTCTCGATTGAAAATGATCTTTTCCAGATTGACCTGGGTCTTGGATGTTTATCTATATATGTATTTGTTATAAAATACAGTATCGTTGAGTTAGTATCCCATAACACAAGTCTTACTTATGAACTTACTTTGGGCAAAGACAATATAATACTAACGTAATAGACTGCCCACGTCATACAAAAATATTGGACCAAATTAAGGTTGCGAAAAGCAGGCGAATGTATGGCGCAGGAGAGTTGCTTGGTAGTCGATACTAGATGGCGGTAATCTGCGTTAGCCTTTAACTTACTAAATATACGGTGTCATTTTAAAATATTATACCTAAAATATTGTTTTGATTTTTAATAAGATATATTTTGTGAATCATGTTTTTATATTCTCATAATACGGTAGATACAATGTTGTGTAGTTTCGAGTGGCGCCATCTATGCGAGGCTCTGAGAACAAATTGTACGATTAAGGCGTTGAGACCACATGCTTTGGGGCTAGCTCAATCTGTGTGATTTGTCCGTATATATTTATTATTTATTTATTAGTTATTTATTTAAAGAGGAAAGGTTTGATTGTGTTTTTCGTTTGCACTGAAAAGGCTTCTTACCTACTGGACCGATTTTAGAAATTCTTTCACCTATAGAAAGCGAATTTATCAGTGGGTGACATAGGCTATGATTTAGACGAACAAAGTCGCGGGAAAATTGCTGGAAAACTAGAAAATACATGACTCTGTAAGCTTTAGACTTCGCCAGTTTTGCTATAGCGAACTCACAATGTTTCTTAGTGCTATAAGCACCAATGGCACAAAGGTCCTTTATGTAATTTCCACCTATATGAAAACTAGGATGGGTGACCGCAAGTGAAATTAAAATATTACGAACTATTCCGTGCTTCTGAAAGCATCTTTTTAAAAATAAAAAGGCTTCTTCTGGGTAAGCTTGTTCAATTTTAGGCCATATCCTTGGCTCTAGGCTAAATGATGGTCAAAAGATCAATTTCATATAAAAATACATTCCTGGCTGTCATCACTTAAGGCAGTCCTTAGCTATGTCAGATGCGTTATGGCAGTTACATACAATAGTGTTGGCCACTTACACACATGAAAAACAAACAAACTCGTCTGATTCAGTCGACATTGATATGGCAGAGGTTTAGTGTAGGAGGACATTCGTCAAAATCCATACTTTCTTAATATCACAAATACTAAAAGATTCCTATGAACCAATTTCAAATTTGTTATTAAGAAGGTTTGAGGATCGGGGGAACATTTACTCACTTATTCATAAAAATTAACATTCGCTTATTAAACCTATTTGAGTTAAAATATGTTTTGTCTCGTTCTTTCAATTTCAAACATTAGAGCGTGGGATAAAGACAAAATATATTTTAACTAAAATAGATTTAATAGGCATTTGTTAAGTTTTATGAATAAGGGGGGTGTCGTTGCCCCATCCTCAAACCTTCTTAATACCAAATTTGAAATTGGTTCAAAGAAGGGTAATTTTCATCACAGAAAATTTATATTACCAACTAGCTACTGTAACTGTAGCTGAGTTGATTTTATACGTTGCATTGTGATCATCGTCATCATCTTAGCCACAAGAAGTTCACTGCTAGACATAGGCCTCTCTCAAAGATTTCCAATACGACCAGTTGGAAGCGGCCTGCATCCAGCGCCTTCTTAACTTTTATCAGGTCGACGGACCAACTTGTCGGTGGTTTACAACGCAGCGCTTGCCTGGTGCGTGGTCGCTATTTAAGAACCTTTCTGCCCCATCCGCCTATTTTATTCTATTCTAGCTGTTACCCGCGGCTCCGCCCGCGTGATATATAGCCTATGTCCTTCTCAGTACCCTAACCTATGTGTTTGCAAAATTTCATGATGATCGGTTGAGTAGATACGGAGTGAAAGCGTAACAAACAAACAAACTCACTTTCGCATTTATAATATTAGTTAGGATTAGGATTTGCGTATGTCCTATAACCATCCGTCATATCCATAACCACCAAATGATTTCTTTTGATGTCTTCATGGTTATCAACTCAACTGAATTTGAGTACTGCAAGCGGCCTTTCGTTACGTCCGGTAGGCAGTTTGATTTCGGAGGTCATATTTGTCATAAAATATAATATTTTCATTGCTGCAACATTAACTCTTAAGTTTTGTGTAATGTGTATTAATTTTTTTCATCAAATTTTAATACTCATATTGTTAAACTAAATAAATAAAAAATTGATTGTGATTATTTTTATGGTTTACCAAATAATTTATCTGAGAAGGCAAATGAATATCCGTTCTTTATTGTATATAACTCAAAGGATTTCTATAGCTATATAGGAATTCTATGGATATACCATGGATATGATTAGGATTTCTATGGAAATGCCTCAAATTTTATGAAAACTTAAACTGATTACGATGCTATGAAAACCGTGTTTGTTTGGCGTGTATAGTCTTTACGTTAGAATTGTACTGTTAATTAGGTCTTTCCATTTTCCCTTCCATTCATCATCATTTCGTGTAGGTGACACGGTCAGTCAACCATGCACACCCAGGTGTCAGAGTTCTTCGGAACCGCCTCTCGGCCTCTGACGTGGTTCCATCTAATCCATACGATTCCAAACGTGATATCTTGAAGGCAACATGTTCCTCATCAATGTTTCTTGTTCATGAAATTAGACCTACTTAGGTGTTAAAATTTCATCTTCTCTATCTTTTACATTTAATATGTATGTCTTCAAGAATTAACATAGCTAAGGATTACCCGATATTTTGTTAAACGATTATACAAGTTTACATGCTGCTTGAATGACGTACATACCTACTCATAATTTGTTTTGCTCTCCAGCTAGGTATATGAAATATCCTCCTAACATTTTTGAGTTAGTTAGTTTATTTTGTGTGTGTCAACACTAGTGTAAAATTTAAAAAAATTCTATTTGTCTATTACAATTCCTAGTATACTGTATTTTCATCTAAAATTTATTTTTACTTCAATATATACAGAGAATGAAACTCATGGAGTTTTATTTCCTTTCCTTTTTTTCCTCAAAAATAATACATAATTTAGTTTCAAAAAAATTCTGAATTACATATTTCAATAGTTTTAACTAGTGCCTACCTACTTATCATTTTATTTTTCTGTATTTATTATACACATTCGAAAAATTCTGGTTTTAGATAATACACACTAGCGACGAAAACGAATAAAAATCACACCACTTCTTTGAAAATTATATATTTTATTATATTTTTGTTTTAATAAAATTATAATTACACGAATATATACACAGACGGATATTTACAGTTTCGAGGCCGCTACTATATATACACTGGGTCCACGATTTATCACTAGGTTAAGTCCGCACCGGGCGTGGGGGCGCCTTCGTCATCGGCAGCCGCAACCCACCACCATCATGTCCTGATAGTTTTTGAGCACCACATTGTTCGCTTCGTCCATATACAGCATGGATATAGGGGCGAGCTGCGTGGGCACGCAGCACGCCTTCGGCACCGCGCCGGGGTTCACAGAGTTCACCAGCGTCTGCACAATGGCGTGGTTCGTGCCGTTTAGGTGGTCGGCAAGCGGGAACGGACAGTCGCCCTGGCAATAGAACGCGTCGTAACCATGCGGCGCCACGATCCAATCGCTCCAGCCTACTTCCGCGAAGTCCACGTACAGCGGTCTTCGCTGGCAGATCTCGCGCGCTTCCTTGCGTCTATGGTGCGCTCTGTGACCTTTCCGTGACGCTGCACGCTTGTTCCTCGTAAGCCGGGTCTCGCCCAGCTCGCGAGCGGCTCTCGCTCGACTATCTTCTGTGTACAGAAGTAAAAGAGGCTGCGACGACCGCCATTCCTCTTCGGTCTCCGAAACACGTCTTCGCACTCTCACGTGGGGTACTCTCGCATCAGTACCCTGTGAGTCTTCTTCTATGACACGCACTAAGAGTCCATGATTATGTTCAGGCTCAGCTAACCACCGTCGCACAGCACCGACTGCGTCCCCAGTGACTACGCCCTCGGCGGGCCTTAACGGAATAGAGTCTATTAGTCGTAAAATGGGAGCACTTTTTCCACGTCGACCGGGTCGCACCACGTCATATATGAGAAGTCTTTGTGTGGTAGTCACTCCGACCGCACGCTGGAAGGTGAGGTCTGCGCCGCGTGCCACTTCATCGCTTGGCACAGCGGTTAGGTTGAAGTAGAGGCGAAACCGGTGCTCGCCAGGGAATCTGTCGTCGATTTCGGTGGGCGTGTGATGATAGGAGCGGGCCGTGTTGGCGGCAGCGGCCGGGATGGCGCCCTGGGCCTCGTAGAGCAGGCGCATGGCGCGTGGCACGGGCGGCGGCGAGACGCCGGCGCGGCGCGCGGGCCGTCGCGGCATGCCCAGCAACGACAGCAGCTGCTTCTCGGCGGCGGCGCGCGAGCTCTCGTCCAGCCGCGCGGCTGCGCAGAGCGCCACCAGCGCGCACACCACCGCGCACGCGCACGCCCCACGCATAATTCTCCTCGACCCACCTGTAACCAAGAAAACAGATACTGTTAGCATCACGTAGGCATTAAAAAATATCTTAAAATAACACATGGAAAAGGCAATTCTCTCATAATTAGTAACGTGTTAGTCTGCCATCTCAAGGCCAGGGGATCAACTGTTTCATAGGTATTGTTTGCGGTGCTACTTGTATTAACATAGTCTTATTCATTTGTGTCCTTCCGGCCTACAATACACATATGTGCTTAGCAAGGGGCGTTTTGATTTGTTTATTTGAAAGACTCTACCAATTGAAACGAGAAATTGATGAAAATTCACATACTTAAGGGTGATGATAGGATTCATTTTTCAGCCACCGCGTTCCAATCCCTTCCCATCCCAGCAACAAGATACGTTTCCCGAAAGAGCATGATAATGAATATAAAACATACGAAACAAAGCATTCTTTGTGCATTAAACCGGCAGTAGTTTTATCGGTAGTACTCGCTCATTTCATTGAAGCCCGCACACATTGTACGTAATGTTGTTTATTACATCTAATTAGGTAGTTCTGATGCACTGGACGCATCGAGTATTGTACTCTTGAGGTTAACAAGTCTAGAATAACATTATAACGGGTAATAGCTTTGCATTTATGAATTTTATTTAATATATTGTCTTGTGTTTATGTAAGCTGTTCTTCTCTTACGAGTATGTTAGCGCGCCTCGTTAAAAGCCCACACTAGGCCAACTAACGACACCAATAAGTTTATTCCTTGTACTTTACAAAAAAAAAACAAATTCAAGAATCTAAGAAATATAAGCCTTACTAAATAACCTAAAGTATTTTTGGAATCATGTTTTAATATTATGAGAATCAATCATTCCATTTTAGGCGTTAATCAGTAGTTCTCTGATGTGTTTTCTTTGCCAGTAGTATTGGGATTTCAACTTTTTACGCTTTATTTCGTAATTTTTGTTGAATATTTCACTTTGATGAGGTGAATAATAGGGCGATTAGCGTTGCCAAATACCAGTCAAAAGGTATCTAAAGGAGATCATTTAAATCGACAAAAAGTTGATAATTATTTTAAATATTGTTTACAAAGAGAAAAAAATTAAAAATATATCCAGTCCAATATAATTACAATTAAATATAGAAAACTTTAAATTGTAATAATTAATTGTTTAACGTAAAACAACAATAAAGATATATGTACAGGCTATTTAGGATTAATTATCATATTTGTCAATATCATATTTCTGTTGTAGAAATCCATATTTTAGTAGATATAAAATCTTACGTTATAGTCAGATCGTAAAGATAAAGACATTTTATGTAACCTAAATCAAAAATGATATCGGTTGTAATCAATAGGTTGTAAACAAGCAATAAGTATGTTTATTTACTTTGAAACATATTTTAAATCAGACTTTTAATTTTACATCTTGCTCTACCATTTTTGTACTAAAATAGGCATTACTAATTAACGTAAAAGCTCAATAAAGATATAGGTTTAATTATCATATTTCTCTATATCATATTTTGGTTGTAAATGATATTATGTATGACAACAAATAAATGTTTTAAGAAACCTATATTAAATGCTCATTTTGATTTTATTTTAGTTTCTCGGTAACCACCAACATTTATTGGCTAAAATGAATTTATAGCAATTCAGATTCCATACCATTCAAATATAACCACATTTCTGCTTTTATA
Source organism: Rhodophaea formosa (assembly GCA_963082605.1). Lineage (NCBI taxonomy): Eukaryota > Metazoa > Arthropoda > Insecta > Lepidoptera > Pyralidae > Rhodophaea > Rhodophaea formosa. The sequence continues at coordinate 3,710,916 of OY720216.1, read as the reverse complement.
AATTTAGGAATAATAATTATGAGAGATGTGTAATTACTATAATTGCTTTGTATGCTTTTTGTATGTATAAATGGCCAAACACTGATTTCGAATCCTTCCCAGTGAGGATCACGGCCGGGGTTCCTTGACATGCATAAGTACTTAAGAGCGTATACTAGCAGTATTTTTTCAATATGCTTTCCATACAAATGTATTTCTCTATTATTATTTTTTCTTTTAAACAGGTTTTGAGAAAAAAGTAAAACATAGGGACATACCTATTTTAGTAATAGATTGTATGTAAAAAGAATTGTGCCTCTAGAAGCAGTTTTCAGCGAGAAAATAGAGAAATACATTTGTATGGAAAACGCACTGCTAGTATACCCTCTTAAAATTCTATCCAATGAGTTTGCGTTTACCACCCTGCATCTCATCGTTGCTTGCCATCATGCAAGATAGAGGTTAAACGCACTCAAATTATTCAGCAAAAAAGTTTTAAAGCTGATTAATTTTTTGTGCCAAATATCAACTACTAGCTGTTACCTGCGACTCCGTCCGCGTTATATATAGCCTATGTCCTTTTCAGTACTCTAACCTACGTGTATGCAAAATTTTATGATGATTGGTTCAGTAGATACGGCGTGGAAGCGTAACAAATAAACAAACTCATTTTCGCATTTATAATACTAGCTGTTACCCGCGGATTCGCCTATGTTCTTTTCAGTACCCTAACCTATTTGTATGCAAAATTTCATGATGATTGGTTCAGTAGATACGGCGTGAAAGCGTAACAAACAAACAAACTCACTTTCGCATTTATAATATTAGTTAGGATTAGGATAGGATTAGTTTAAAGATTGGCAGATGATACAGAAAAATGGAGTTTGACCGACAAGAGCATCGCTTTTAAATTTTGATGATGATGATGATCAACTATTTGTTGATTTGTTTATTGAAAAGTTTAATTGTGAATATGCTTATTTCAGCTAAGTAATATTAATACCTGAGAATATTTATTTAATGTTGTCACCGTAATTGCAGCTTTATTAGTAATGTAAAATGTTTAGTTAGGTACTTGGCCAAAAAAGCTCCTACATACATATTCACGCCTTTTATGAAAAGTATTGGCAACTTTGAAATTAACATTTCATACTTTACATCAATAATATTTTTTAATGTATATCAATCTAAAATATAATTTGATATAAATTTTAATGTAAGTTATAACCAACGATGTGGCTACCAGTGAATTCTGCATGTTGCATCGTTAATCACTCAGAAAATATTGCATTAAATTAATTCATATTTGCTCGTGTATTTTAATTAAAAATTAACGTAATTTTAACTAAGAAAATCTCAATATATATATTTTTTTATATCAAAAACAAGTCTTTCGTGAACAATTATTTATATCCGAAACTAGACGTTATTAAACTATTTAAATATTAAACTTACATACTTTAACGACTTGTTTACGTGTAGTACTATGACCATGTAAAATATAAGTTCAACAAAAAACCTTAAATAAAAGCTACATATAGAATTCAGGTTTTGAATCAGTCCACACTGGGCTCTGTTCATTACGTGGCCACAAACAAGTATCTAATAAATATTAACTGGACATTTGGTAAGCAGATAGGTTTTTAATCAAAAACTACCGTATTATAAAAGCAAAATAAGCAGTTAAGTTACATAAACAGCAATGCAAATATGGATTTCTCGATCGAACACTTTCCAAAAGTAAAAGACATCAACGGGATGCGTCGCACGGGTTTAGTACTCGGCCGCACTGTTCACTCCTCGCCACATTTCTGTATTAAAACTTACAGATTTTTTTAAAGTTTGAACAAAATTTTTATAAATTATTGAAAATACTAGTTAATTTCTATTTAAAATACAAGGTATTCTTGACATCTAAACGCCACAAACTTTAGTTGTCCTATCTTACAAATTTATGAGGAACATAACAGTTTCGCTAAACGTTTCACAGTTTATACAAAATCCTGATGCACTGCACATTGCTCCAAGGCACGTAAGTGTAAACACAGCCCGCGGACAGGCGGAGTAGCGAGTGGCGAGCTTACATCGTGAGCTTCGAATTACGAACACTTCGATCACTCTATCATTTCCTATTCTGATAGAAACTTCGCTGGCCGGAGACGCAAGCGGCTCGTGGTACGGACGTCGTCGAATTTATATGTTGTTGTTATAATGTTTTGATCGTTCTAGCGCGGTCGACCGGATTGCGGCGTACGTATTTCGAAAATAATGCGGTCAAACCGGCCGCGGGCGGTCGAACGCTCGCCTCTCTCACTCACCCGAAATTTTAACGCATCCAACGTCCTCTGGCAAATCCGCGATATCTTAGCGCTTAGGGAACAGGTGGAATTGCACTCGTTCACGAACGAATCGATGGCACATAACTGAGGGTAACATCACTAGCGCGGGCATGTGCGCGGGAGTGGTCGCGCGCGCGGCGTGGGTACTGAGCGGTAGAGACGCGCATGGCGTGCGAGCAGCGCGGAGGTCGCGGGTGGAGTGAGCGTGCGCGCCAGACGCGGCGGCGTCGGCCCGGCACCCCGCGCGCCCCGCGCGCCCCGCCACCCCGGGCGTGCCGGCCCCGCCCGCCGCCCCTCCATTTCCACACCCCGTCAAATCACCCCCCGTACCTGTTTCTATTGGACTTGGAACTAATCCAAATTGGCCTATGGAATGAGAGAAGATTCCAGCAAGTGAACGGCAGTCCTTCACTCTACTTGCCCTAGAGAAGTGATCATATGACGATCGAAAAAGTGTTGTCAATTTTGGGTTGTATCGATGGAGAAATATGTGTATAGGTAAAACAAATTTTTTAAATTATCTACATCAATCATCCTATTGTCTGTGAATTTAACCATGTCACAACACTGGCTTTACTTTAACAAAGTCTCTTAATGTTTCTATTCTGGAAGTTTCTGGATTTTTCTGGTTAGTTTTTTTCATTAGACTGCCATAACAACTTTGCGGATTTTCGTAACCTTGCTTATGTCTCACGATTGTAAATGTTTCCCCATCGCTCCCCAATAAAAATTTAATGCAAAAAAGCAAATACGATGAATAATTTAGCTTATACATAAATAGGTACCTAAAACAATGGATACTGGCACAAGCTCTATTGAATATACATGTCATGTAAAATAATAGATGCAATAATTTACCAAACATTAAATGCTAAATTCATGACCATATTTAAACCCTCTTTCACAAACACAGCTACGAAATGCTACGAGATCGCTACGAGCGCTACATCACGCAAATTGTTAAAGAACTGTATCGGGAGCTCGTAGACACTTCTACAATTTCGTAGCAATTATTTAGCACTCCAGCAAAAGGGTAGTTAGCCCAAAAAAAATATATTTTTAAAGTTTTAAAATATATGTTATAGTATGCTTATTAGAATAAATCTCTACATGAATGGATACATTTGGATTTGTGAGTTATTGTTAGCTTTGCCTCGTCACGAGCAACATAAAGTTATAATTTTTTTGACGGTGCTGTTTTATTTTTATTTAGCGATCTCCTTGACAAATTTAGTTTTGGTATTTCGTATAAGAACCTAAAAATATTACATTTTGCAATACAAAAAGAGAAATCCGAGACGATTCTTATATATCAGAGAGTCCTTTCGCCTAAAATCTTAAATGGTTTCATACAGTTCATTTTGAACGAAACTTTCTTGCACGTTAAAGTTATGAAAGCTGCCATGGATTTCCTGAGAGACTATAAAATGGGGTTCATCAAAAAGGGTGGGAAAAGATTTCTTCAGCGTCGGCAACGCCCGAGTGGTACCTCTGGTGTTCCAGGCGTTCATAGGCTACGGTAACCGCTTTCCATCAGGTGGGTCGTATACCTGTTTGCCTCCTTACATCATATCCACCAGGTCTTTTTGAGTCTCCAGTGCGGGAGCACGACCCTCTCTTTACTACCACAGCAGTATATTAGCCAGAGTAGTCAGAGGATTTGGCCTACACTCTCCACGCTGGCCAGACGGGTTTAAGAGGCCGTTTTGATGTTTGTCAGCTTTATGATAAATCAAAAATAAACATACTCTACAAATGAATCACCACAAATATGTTACAAGTGTCATTGTTTTTGTGAAGAAACTATATCTACTTTTTCAAACTAAACGTGTGACAATCTAAAAATATATATTAAGATACTTACTACTCAGAAACATTAGAAAATGTACTGGTTTTTTTGTATTTCTTAATTTCGTTTTTTATCTATTTCAACGAACTATTAACAACCGGAAGCAGCTTAAAATACATCTAAAAACCGAGATGACAGTAAAAACCATTTGACAAATGAGTGTCTTTTATGTTCTAACCGCACTCATTAGTTATGAAAGGTTTGGAGATTATCAAATTTCAATAAATCTATCGTTAACACAAGGCATTACCAATAACTTATTTTTTTAATTTTATTTTATTCAGACGATTTACAGCACTATTTAACTTCATATGTACTAAGTCTTATACACTAATAAGCCGATAATAAATCTCCATATATATATACTTCTACTCTCAGACTATATATATACTCCATATATATATATAGTCTGAGAGCAAGAAGATGAGAGAAAAAAAATAGATTTTATATAAATCAAAAGTAAACTGAGTGATAGAAAAAACTAAATAATTTGAACAAAACAAATGCATGCGAGATAACAATACCCAATCAAGAATTAGAATAAATAATATTACTTTAAATACGGATTTATCGCGTTTAGTATATTATTTACACAGCTAACGTCACGAACACTTTTCATGTGTAACAGTCACGAAGACATTAATTTAGAATTATTGATTTTTGCTTGTACTTTGACGACTTCTATACTTTGAATAGCTGGGTCCAAGATTCGAACTCCGGCCAGGTCAAGTTGAAAAATGATCTTTATCAAATTGACCTAGGTCTTGGATATTTCACTATATATATATATCATAAAATATTGTATAAAATAAGTATCCCACGAAATATATTAGTATAGGATTATTTGCTCTATCTGTATGATTTAACGTAACATAATGAATAACATATTTTTTCCTACTAAACTGCCTAGAGGCATCTGGCTTAACGACTGGCATCAATGATAACAGGCGGTTGGCTATAAAGACTTTGCCAAATCACTAATAATGGTATTCGAGGGGTGACGCACGTAGTTGAGTATTCGACTGGAAAAAACAATGAGATGGCAATAAGATAGTTATTCTGATACCTACCTAATATTATCAAATTAAATGATAAAAAAAAATTAAAACCAGTCGCTGTAAACGTTGCTTTACGCACTTTTATCATCATCACATCACATCATCAGGTCTTTTTTAGTCTCTAGATAAAGAAATCAATAAAAACAATTACTTAAATGAATGAAGAATGAAATCGTTGATATGAGTACGAAATAAACACTGATGTGTAAGTACCGCCTGTAGAATAGCTTTATGCTGCGCTTTTTGAAAGTATTAGCCCACTTAACTACACGTAAGTTAATACATTTTTAAGGGTTAGGACCAGAAGGATAAGATATCAGAATGGCCAAGTAACAAAAAGAACACATCTCAAAAGGACTTTGTATTCAGATCGTCTGTATATCATAATCACTAAGGAGCATAATGACTACATTTCAAAATGCCCTAGTACCAAAACGACTTTATCTCGAAAAGACTAAGTAGCAAAATTACCAGATCGCAAAATGTAGGTGTAATTAGGTACAAAACTGTTTTCTATAATAATATGTAATAGCGTGTAACTTGACCCTCGAAATTCTTAAGGGCACCCCCTTAGACTCAGACCGTCAATTGTTGGTATGATGGCTGTTTTAACTCTGAAGCAATCCAGCTTTGGTTTGAATGCATACGATATGTATGTCATCAGGTCTTTATTAGTCTCCAGTTCAGGAACGCGACCCTCTACCAGTTTTTATTTAAATAGTATTGGTGTACCTAGTTCTACCAATAGTCTACCGGTGTCTAGAAGGATTCCTAAGTTAGTAAACATCCTCTCAATCATTGGAATGGTTTGTTGGAGAGTCCCTTTTTGAGATAATTCCGTTTCATCACTTCTTCGTTTATACTAAATTGTATGTTTTGTTTGTTAGTTTTGTAAAATAACTACATTAAACAAACAAACAAGTTTTTGCTAGGTGGTCATTCACGTACATAAATCCATTATTTTTTCCAAACCTGTACTTAATTATTGCATATTTAATTAAAATGTTCTTTCATACCGCGACGAGTTTGTTAATGTAGTCTTTTGGCGTTCAAACATTTTTTTTAAATTAATTAGTTGACGTTGTATTGTTTGTGCTACTTATTTATTTAATGAATTAACCGATCATTACACGTTCTTTGTAAGTCGGTCTATTTGCAATTTGCTCAATAGTAGCCAATTATACAAGAGATCTCTATGGACTGTAATTAGTCCCATCTAATTGTTTATTAAGGAAGCCATTAGTGGGTACCTGTTGGTCTTGCATGGAATTACCTGCGTAGGTGGTAACTAGTTTGTTGTTTTAACAGATTAGAAGAATTTATAATTCTCACCTTATAAGTATTGTTGAGAGTTTGTGGTGGGAAGTCAAGGGGTGCAGTTGGAGTTTGCCTTAGACGATTTTGCAAATTGATTTTAGTGGACTTTATAATATAAAATTGGTGTAGTTTGGTGTTATAAATGCTCGAGCTCATGAACAATTTGTGAAATAGTTAAAGTTGACTGTTATATGGACTCGTATAGACTTGTCACCAGAAGCTCGTACGAGGCATCAAAGAACATCTTTGATGCTACTTGTTAAAAGTTTACTGTACAACACCGATACTATTATCTAAGTATCTCAATTTACTGGACATGGTAGAATCACTGAAATCTCGGTGGAAGCCATATTATAAAACAGAAGAAGAAGAAGTATTGTTATATGTTGCCGTGTGGTTCCCGGCTGAGTAGAATAGGACCACTCCAAGTCTTCCCGTGGATGTCGTATAAGGCGACTTAGGAAACACAAGCTAAACAAAGCTCATTAACATCAACAAGACCTCTCCAACCGGTCTGGCCAGCGTGGAGAGTGTAGATCAAATCTTCTGACTGCTCTGGCCAATGTATGCTCTGGTAGTACAGAAATGGTTGAGCTCCTGCAGTGGAAATTAACAAAGACCTAATGATGATTATGAAGAATTGTTATTGTTTTATTCTCTTGAATGAATACCTACATGAACTAGTTCTTACTAGGCTAACTTCAAGTTAACAGTAAAAGAAAAGTGGGCTAACTTAACCAAAACCCAAAACTGTTCTTTTTTTATATTTTTAGCATACATATACTATTAAACTGCGTTGAACGCTTACTACTCTTCTATGCTGGTATTAAAAAAACAGTATGTATAACAAATGTATGAATGAATGTCTCAGCCGTTTCTCTACCCATGTAAACTATAGAAGCCGATCAGGGAATGGGTGCTAATCTGAAGAATCAAGTCAGTGGGCGGCACGGCCCATCACGGTTTTGATTAATTTCTATAGGTATGCCCACAACTGTTGCCCACAAATGTTTATCTATATATGTATTTGTTATAAAATATAGTATCGTTGAGTTAGTATCCCATAACACAAGTCTTTCATTAGAACTTACTTTGGGGCTAGCTCAATCTGTGTGATTTGTCCGTATATATTTATTTATTTATTTATTATTTAACTTGTTTAACGTGGCCTTTGGGACCTATTTCCTTAGGTTCTGCCTGCCCAGGATGAACATGGGATTAATGTATATTATACTAGCTGTTACCCGCGACTTCGCCCGCGTGATATACAACGTGTTAATGAATAAGCGCAAAACCTCTTAGGTGGTGCTTATGAATATGAACAATTTCTACTACGGGGCCGACTACGCAACTCGACAAAAAAAAATCTGCTGTTTCTTACAAATTGTCAATACCTACTCGGCCAGAATATATGGAATAGCTGTTTATTTTTTGTCGAGTTGCAGAGTCGGCCCCATAGTAAAAATTGATTATATTCATAAGCTCCACCTAAGAGGTTTTGCGCTTTTTCATTAACACGTTGTATAGCCGATGTCCTTCTCAGTACCCTAACCTGTGTGTATGCAAAATTTCATGATGATCGCTTCAGTAGATACGGCGTGAAAGCGTTACAAACAAACAAACTAACTCACTTTCGCATTTATAATATTAGTTAGGATTAGAATGTATGCAATAAAACTAGAGCTGGATTGCTTCTCTGATTCAGAGTTAAAACAGCCGTCATAGCAACCATTTTAAAAATGTATTAATTTACGTGTAGTTGCGCCGTGTGGTTCCCGGCAGAGTAGAATAGGACCACTCCAAGTCATCCCGTGGATGTCGTAAAAAGCGATTAAGGAAAAACAAGCTAAACAAAGCTTCTAAACATCAAAGAGACCTCTCCAACCCGTCTGGCCAGCGTGGAGAGTGTAGGCCAAATCCTCTGACTACTCAAGCTAATATATGGCTCTGGTAGTACAGAGAGGGTCGTGCTCCTGCAGTGGAGACTGGGAAGACCTGATGATGATGATAGCAACCATTTTAAAAATGTATTAATTTAAGTGTAGTTAAGTGGTTAATACTTTTAAAAAGCGCTGCATAAAGCTATTCTACAGGTCGGTACTTACGCATCAGTATTTATTTCGTACTCATTCAACGATTTCATTCTTCTTTCATTAAGTAATTGTTTTTTCAATACATTTGCTAATAATACGGTTCTTATGACATCGAAATCTGTAACGTAATGATGTATTTTACGGCACTTGTGCTTTTTACTTTACACCAATCACAACCGCTCAATAGCCCAATGCCACAGATGCAAAATTTAAACATTTTCATAGAATCCGAGCAAAGAGTTTCAAGTTCAGCATGAAAACTTTTTTTTGATTCGTAAGATGTGATTTTCTAACCGACTTCGAAAAGGAGAAGGTTATCAATGTACTTTTTTGGAGAAAATAAACCTGAGTAAATGTACCTGATTATTATAAATGTATTTTTACAAACTGCTTTAGTTCCTAACTTTCATAAATTCCTTATTTGCTGAACTTCAATCTTGTTTTAGTTTAAGGTAATCGCAAATGTATTGAAAAACGCCGTATGATACTCGTACGGTAAGCTGCCTATTATAGTCGTCGGTTTATTATAAGCACTCGGCTTCGCCTCGTGCGTATAATCACCTCGACTATAATATCCAGCTTACCGTACTTGTATCATAATGTTCTATTATTGTTTAACTTTTCAATATACTTTATTCATTAAATATTTGGGATATTATACATTTTATTTTCCTAAAACTAATAAAAAACTAAAACTTAACTTAAAAACAAAAATTAAAACTATTAAATAAAAACCTAACTACATACAAAAACAAAGCTATAAATAAAAAATGTCCCGCATGTCGTTGTCACACGAAAGGGTACCCAGAATGCTGGCAGCATTGCCACGTTGAATGGCAATGCTTATCCTCTGTCCTAGAAAATTACCAGCCCTCTGGTTACCCGTCACCTCAACCAGCTTTTGACTCAAAACCTTAAAAAGTTTATGCGCCGAGGGGCCCCACGGACCCAGAGTCTCCACCCCAAACGGCTCAAATAAGAAACCATTGCCGATACAAGCATATTTACGCCGTTTGAGGGACTCTGCATTGGCTGCAGCCATGCCCGCTTTAGAACTTGTGCCGGGAAGGTGGGAGGACGCGAGCGTGTCCACGCAGGTGGCGTCCCAAACCAGCGGCCTTCCCATCCTCCACGGCACAAGAGTCATTGTTTAACTTGATATTAATTTCTTTATCAATTCTCTTGAATGTAAGAATACATACTGAACCAAAAAAATCATTAGGTATTGTCCTGCTCACTACATATCTAATCTAGGGTCCCGCTACAATTTGACAAAAGCATTACTCACCCCGACAAAGGCCAGAAACCGTTTCTTATCAAGCTCTTAACTTCTTTTAAAGCCTGGGACGTTAATTTTTCCACGTCCATTAGATAAGTGGCAGCGGCCTTACTCGAGTGGCTGAGAGCCCTACCTGCGTTCCGAATCTCACGCGACACAAAAACTACGAAGAAGATACATACATACATACTATCACGTCTTTTTTTCCCTTGCGGGGTAGACAGAGCCCAAGTCTATAAAACTTAAACGCCACGTTTAGCATGTTGTTGTGGTTGTAAGTGGATAATGGAAACAAAATAGTGATGGGTTGCTTGCCGCATCGACTATTGACCTGATTCCTCACGCCCATTCTCTCGATCGGCTTTTACGATCTGCACGGGATCTCTTTTCTCCCAGACCACCGTAGAAGAAGATACTATTACCATAGATAATTATAATTTTACACGAATTGATGTCTTCTTCGGAGGCACGCGCTCTGGCAAGCTTAGCTTAAAAAAGTCAACAGGCGCAAAGTGTTAAGCGTAAAAAAGATAGTACGCATTTATGTGATAGATAAAAATGTAAAAAAAAATAAAAAAAAATGCATTTTAAGTTAGTTGTAATAATGGATATCTATTAAATACGCGCTACGTGCTATGTAGCGCCATCTGTTTATAGATAGAGCACAATTCTAGTTTGTATGAAAGTTAGTGGGCACGTCATAGACCACCATGCTATCGCTAGTAGTATCATGCGACCGACTGTTTTATATTTTCTCTAGGTATAAGAAATCATCGACAAATATGAGTGACGTTAAGATGATTCAAAATAATACATCATCATCATCATCAGGTCTTTCTAGTCTCCACTGCAGCAGCACGACCCTCTCTGTACAGAGATACAGAGCCATATACTAGCCTGAGTAGTCAGAGGATATGGCCTACACTCTCCACGCTGGCCAGACGGGTTGGAAAGGTCTCTTTGATGTTAATAAGCTTTGTTTAGCTTGACTTTCCTTAGTCCCGTTTTACGACATCCACGGAATGACTTGGAATGGTCCTATTCTACTCTGCCGGGAACCACACGGCAAAATAATACATAGATCTGTCTATTATCTGAAATCTGTGAATATGCTTTGATCATATATTTCTGCATATGTGTATGAAATTAAAGTCAATTGAGTTTTAATTTGTATTCCCCGCCGCGAGTTCTACATGTGTTCTATACATAATGCCAGTTTTTGGATAGTGGCACGAACTTGTACCAATTTTGTTTGTATTCCAATCTGACTCATGTACGACAGACGTTTCGTTATCAAATGCTGTCTGTGAAAAAAATAATCAAAGAAAACACGCAAACTAATTATTCATTATTGAAACATTCACTCATACACAGGCATGTATGTATATGTATAGTCAAAGAGTGCACCATATCTCGTCGAGCTCCGTGGCGCAGTGGTTACCACGCCAGACTGCGACACGGGGGTCCCGGGTTCGATCCCCGGTCAGGTCATGATGGAAAACGATCTTTTTCAGATTGACCTGGGTCTTGGATGTTTATCTATCCTAATCCTAATCCTATCCTAATCCTTATCCTAACTAATATTATAAATGCGAAAGTGAGTTTGTTTGTTTGTTTATTTGTTTGTTTGTTTGTTACGCTTTCACGCCGAATCTACTGAACCGATCATCATGAAATTTTGCATACATAGGTTAGGGTACCGAGAAGGACATAGGCTATATACCACGCGGGCGAAGCCGCGGGTAACAGCTAGTATAAGTATATATTATAAAATATTGTATCGTTGAGTAACCTGCGACACAAGTTCACAACTTACTGTGGGGCTAGCTCAATTTGTGTGATATGTCCCTATATATTTACTTATATATATTAATTTATTTATTTATCTGCAATAGGTTTCTTAACTTCAGTTTAAACTACTTATCTTGAAAATTAAAGCTTTCTAACGATGACTTAGGGTGAGTAGGATCTTTATCCATAAGGTACGAAAATGTTTGTTCAAAATGTACTAAATAATAAGTACGAAAAAAGTCATTGTGCCATTTTTTACAAGCTTTTATTAAACAACTCAATTTTGAAGCAATTATTCTAAAACAATTGAGCTGAAATTTTGTGTACTTATGTAAGTCGATGACAACGCGTATTATGGTACCATAAACCAGATCTGCCCCCCTATTTACTAACTCGGATGACAGGTGACGATGCCTATCAATCTAGAATTATTTAATTACAATGCGGGTTTTGCTTGCGCGAACTTTTTATTTGAAATACAAAAACCGCATTGTAACGGCAAATCCTAGATTGATAGGCATCGACACCTGTCATCCGAGTTAGTAAATAGGCCGGCTGATGTTGGAGTTGGTAGGTGGCCATAGGCACTTCTAAACTAAAGAAAATAAATGAACTTTGGGCTCATTGGATTTGTCTAGGCAAACACTTAACAGGTTAAATTGCTCATAAAAGCTTGGACTCCTTCAAGGGAATTTTGAATTTTCTTTTTGGTCCAAAGGTTTGGCTGGGAGAGAATGCCATATGGCATTAAGTCCACCTTTTGTACACATTTTTTTAAATTGTGTAATAAAGTTTAAATAAATAAATTTTCACACTCTATACAGCGTGTAAATTGACGATCGATTTTACCCTAAAGTGGTGGCTAAGAACGTAAATATAAACAACTTTTCACCAATGTCGAAAAAATTTTAGACTTTCCCATTCATACTGGAAGCTGCACATTTTTTTATGAATAAGTCGAATTTTTTTTCAGTTCCCAGCTTTGTTCCCATAGGAAAAGTTGTTAATATTGACGGATTCCGTCACCCCTTTAAGGGTACATCAAGAGTCAATTCACACGCTGTATAAGTTTAATGTAAATTTTCACGTAACAACTTTATGAGAAAAACAACGCGGAGAGATGTGGGTAAGTGCGTAACTTTGTTATTATTCTACGCACCTGGCTTGAGATAATAACAGAAAATGCGTAAGTATGTAGACATGGGAGATAAACGGATGCGAGTCACAGCGATGAGTGTGTCACGTAGGGGCACCAGATTTCAAATATATTTGCATAAAAAAACGTTTTTTTCAACCCCTATAATAAATAAATATATGTATACAGACTAATCATACAGATTGAGCTAGCCGCAAAGTAAGTTGTTTAGAAGAACTTTAAAAAGGTGCGTTATAAATATGACTGCTATATGTTGTGTGGGGGTGTGTTTTTTGTCTGTCTGTGTCACCGAAGCATCAAGTTCGCCCAATTAAGAAATTGGGCTAACTGGATGCGGTTTTTTTTTAAATTAAAAGCAAGACCGAACCTAATTTTAAAGTAAATTTTAGAATTATACGTTAGAAGACAGCGAATGTTATTTTTAAATTAGATGGCAGCGGCAAGTATTGCGCATATTATAACATAGGTCGCGAACTATATTTGGGTAATTTAAAAGTGGAATAGCAAATGACGTCGTACTTCTAAAAATAAAATGTTAATATGAAAATTAGTGATATTATTTGATTTCAACCACAAAAGCGTTTTCAAATATGATATTTTAGTGACATATTATCCATTATCTAATATTATTAATGCAACAGTGAGATTGTACGTTCTTGTACTTAAATTAAGTAAAATTTAAATAAATAGTATAGCGAAGGGACTTATAGAAACGTGAGTGAAGCCGCGGGCTAAAATCCTAAGGTCAATAATGTCAATTAATAATGTCATCAGGTCACAGTTACACGTATAATGAACGTAAAATTATCGTCGAAATTCGTCTACATTTATGCAAAACCGTTTAATAATTTGCAAAATGGGTGTATATAATAATTTAAAAATGCCTGCAATCCTAGATTTGCCCATACAATTATTAAGTACCTTATCTGCGTATTGAACTTGACGAAACAATAAAAATACATTGTAAACTTGAAAATATATACAAATTTGTCGGGTATTTGGCAACAATGTCGCAAGTTCAATGTTTTTTTTCCCATTGCAAAATTGCCCAACACGCCCAAAGAAGTTTTCTCTGCTAAAATTACAATCTTAAAACCAAATACTGAATTTCATGTGAATCTTACAGTAATTTTATTTTATATTTAAAGCAAAAATAAACCCCCTAAAATTAACCGAAAATCAAAAAATTCCATCATCCCCTTTTTTCAGGTTTTCAAAAAAAGGGGTTGTTTCTACCTTTAGTTAGCCTAGGATTTTTGCAAATTTCACCATTGGACCAACTTCAAAGTATAAACTTTTCAATTTAAAAAAAATATCAATATCTGACAAAGCTATTAAAAGTTAAGAGTGGTCATACATAAAGAAAAAAATACGCATCAACTTGAGAACCTCCTCCGTGTTTTCACCGGTTGAAAGAAATCCTTATCCTTAAAACATAGAATATACAAGCTGCTTTTCTTTCCGCGCAGACTTTAAAAGCCGGTAAAGGGATTGGGCGAACATCAGGAATCACGTTATAAGCGATGCTAGCAACCCATCACATTTTTGATCAACTTTCCACCTTTACGCCCACTTACACTCTAAACGTGGCCTTCGGCTTTTATGACAATGGGCTCTGTCTACCCTGTATACAGACGTGATAATATATATTTTGAAAAAAGAAACTAAGAATGTATCAGTTGCTCTTAGACAGACCGTAGAATGTTCATATCCAACCAGATCAATAGGCGATGGAGGTAGCAACTCATACTCATCAATTAGGAGGAGCCCGATGGCCTTGTGGGCGTGAGCATTAGTAGCGCTTCCGCATGTTAAGCAACCCCGGGCGCAGTCCCCAATTGGATGGGTGACCGCAAGTGGCATAAAAAAATCTCGAGCTCCTCCGTGCGTCGGAAGGCACGTTAAGCCGTTGGTCCCAGCTGGCATCATTAATGGCAGTCGTTAAGCTGTGTCAGATGCCTTTAGGCAGCTTGAAAAATCTGACATCAGTGTTGGCTACTTACACACACGAAACACACATACTCATAAATATTTTGGTTGCGTTATCAGTCTCTACATACAACCGTATGTAAAGAAATCCTAACCAGAAAGTTCGGTCGTGGCAGCCCTAGCGAACAATGATTAAATGATGAAAGTTTGAGGCAGGTGCCGACACATGTTATTTTGATTTGATACCCGCACGTGCCAGATGCAGATGGTGCTATCTAAACTGTGTCATATTTTTTTACATTCCTCTTTACACATCTTTTCTCGGCTAACAACGCGTGATCGTAACTATTACTCATTTTGATCTGTGTAGTTTCAAACTCTTATAAAACAAACCAACTTTAAAGACCTTTAAAATCTAATATCCCATTACAAGATGCTGGAGTTGATAAAATTGGCTATGACTAAAAATCGGCGTGTCATATTTGTGTCTATACATATAACAAAAAGGTTAAGCTGAAACCTTTCTGACTGCATATTGTAGAAATGGAACTATTTTTAAATTAAGTTTAGTACATAATTTGTGTTTGTTTGTGTTCATATAATTAAGTATATGTTTGTTGATTTTATGCACCAAATAAATATATTTCTTTCTTTCTTCTTTCTTTCTACTACTGAATAAGATCAAACTGAATAAAATACACGTCAGTACTTCGGTAGTAAATTAGGTACCTTTAGTTTTTAAACTCCGACGCAAAAAAGTGGGGTGTTATAAGTTTCTGTGGTAGCGTAGCTCCCAAACGTATGAACCAATTTTCGTTTAGTTTTTTTTTTTGTCATAGATAATTTTATTCCGAGTATTATTAGTCATGTTTTTTTATTTTATTTAGTACTAGCTGTTACCCGCGGCTTCGCCCGCGTGATATATGTCCTTCTCAGTACCCTAACCTATGTGTATGCAAAAATTCATGATGATCGGTTAAGTAAGTTGGGCGTGAAAGCGTAACAAACAAACAAACTCACTTTCGCATAATATTAGTTACGATTAGGATTACTTTTCATTGTTTTACATTTGGTAAATTAAGAGAGCCACTTCCGGCGGTAATGAGTATATCTCTTAACTTGAAATAATTATTGATGAAAAGTTATAGTCAAGTCATATTTTTTTTAATATTTGCAAATTCGACAAACACTAATGTTTCGAAACAACCACTGCTGAGTACATCCATAGTATACTTCGAAAGAAACTCAGTCCATGAAAGCGTAGCGAGCGAGTAGCAAACACAACTTAAAAGCCCTTTACTTAAAGTGAAATGCTTGAAGCTTGCTCATGGATTCTTAACACATTTGGTAAGCAGAATATATGAGTATAATTTATGTATTACTATACATTTATTCATCTGTTAAGTCCATTTTACAAAGAAAATCTAATACTAAAATAAAATTACAACCCACTCCGTAGCGTCTCTAGCGCAAAGGTGCCTGAAATACTAGCTGCGTGGGATTGCTATGGCCATCCTTTGCACCAGAAACGAGCCAGAGCGAATTGTATATTTGTATATGGCCGAAACTAAGTTAAATAAAAGAGACCTCGGTTTTCAAATGTAACTACTTATTATAAATTGTATTCTTAACTATTCTTGAGAATATACCCTTCGATTTTTGTAAGTTATTTACAAAAAAACAGTAAGTTTTGTTAATTAACTTATACCAACAGGTCGACTGGTTGAGTCAATAAAGTACGAACTTTTTATGTCGATACTAAAAATACGAATTTGTGGGCCAAATTGCTTTACGAAATTTGAACGTAATAAAAAACTTATTACTAGTACGTATTGCATCAAAATGTAAAGAACTATACGTACCTACAATTATCTTACTTATATTTTGTGTCTGACATTCATTTCGCCTCAAGTTCTTAAACTGAAATCATTGCAATAAAGAAAAACATATCTTATTACAACGACTCAACAATCAATCTCCGATGACGCAGCTGAACTTTCAAAACGAATGATTCCATTACTAATTATTTTAAGTATGCGATCAAGCAAGTGGAAATTACTGAGGTAGCTACTGTGCGCAGGCGCACTCGCTCACAAATTAAAGAGGTTAGTAGAAGTGACGCTTACCGATTGATATCAAGTTATACGAAACATATGACGCAATAGATGCAAACTTTAGTTATTACTAATAACAATAATATAATATCATCATCACCAGAATTTGTAAGTCTCCACTGCAGGAGCACGACACGACCGTCTATGTATGTACTACCAGAACCATATATTAGCCAGAGTAGTCAGAGGATTACCCTACACACTTGGGTTGGGAGTAATATTAGTAATTATTAAGGAGCCAGAAAAGTTCTATGACAAATCTACAAAAAAATCTACAAAAAAACTTCACTAAAATCTTACAAGTGACAAAATAACTAAAACGTTACATATCTAAATCTACTAGTACAGTACAAATTGTTTCAAGAGAGTTTATAAAATCTACTAGATGCTGTTCTTATTTTGCGTTCAAAATATCGTTCATTGAGCTAGCCCCAAAGTAAGTTCTTAAGTAAGACTTGTGTTATGGGATACTAACTCAACGATACTATACTTTATAACAAATACATATATAGATAAACATCCAAGACCCAGATCAATCTGAAAAAGATCATTTTCCATCTTGACCTGACCGGGGATCGAACCCGGGACCATCCGTGTCGCAGGCTGGCGTGTTGACCGCTGCGTCACGGCGCTCGTCAAATAATGGTTATAAGTTGAGTATTTGTTTTACTCTACCTTACGCAATACGTTTTTCAAGCATTCATAATTCTATTCTGATATAATTGGTAAGGACTTAGTGGTACAAAGACTGAGATGTTCGATTCCTGCCCATGTGGATATTTTCCCGTATCTTATTTTTTAATCAAATAAAAGTTCATACACAGCGTATTTTTCTACACAGTAGATATTTTGAATCCCGCACTGGGCCGGCTACCGGGGCCGTTACGCGCAAATAACCAAGCTTGCTCTTGTTTTTTTGTTATTTTTTTGGCGCGTGTCTCTCCGCCCGTTATATGTGAGGTATTTTGGAGCGAAAGTTAGAAGCTGTTCGCTGTTTTATACCAGTTTTAAGAGGATCTAGAATTTTAATAACGTTCGTTTGATTCGGCGCTCGTTCCATCTTCATCTCGTCGGTGATCTTAGGTGTTTTTGTATGCGAAGGCGTCAGTTTTTGTAGTAAAGAAGTTTAAATTTTATTTAACTATCATAGATTGTCAAGGTGTGGATAGCATATTTGTAATAATTAGTTCTTGTTTTTAAATTTTAATTGAAATGACCTTCTCAAAGCATATAACAGATTCCGATGATTTTTGCATAAAGGAAACCCGGTCATTTGCTTGTTGGACAAGCTCACTGAAGGTTCAGTTTTTTTTTGTTTACAAAAACCTTGCTTATGCCAAATTTCATGATTACAGGTCAACGGGCAGTACCCTGAAGGATTTAAGTCCCAAGCAATTTTTAGCAAATTCTATATTTTTTCAGAGATTCTAGAGTCTAAATTAAGTATATTTTATTATATTTGTCCGTATATATTTATTATTATTATTTATATTATTTTTATTCGATAAGTTCTCGCATTTCTGAGAAAAAAAAGTTTGTTAGACAAATCTGTTGAGCTTAGATATTGAGACGATGTTGATAAAACCAACATGTTTACCATACCAGCATGTCATCATGAATGACATAACCTATATCTGCTTAGCGATTTGTTTTTGTGGTTACAAAAACATGAATATTTTGCTAACCCATTAAATAAATAACACCCGTCATATAGTATCTAAGTACAAACATTATAAATGCGATATTATACTAACTAATATTATAAATGCGGAAGTTAGTTTGTTTGTTTGTTACGCTTTCACGCCCTATCTACTGAACCGATCATCATGAAATTTGCATACACATAAGGTACTGAGAAGGACATAGGCTATATATCACGCATGTGAAGCCGCGGGTAACAGCTAGTAGTATATAATCCGGCCAGCAACTTAACCTATGATAGTTTATGACAACTTCACACATACAAAATATGAAATTACCTTTCCCCGACCTTACTCCCATGAAAATCGATTATCCCCGAAAATTACACCATCATTGACGATTTTCGTTTTGCTTTATCACTAAAGCATGCAAATACATCAAATACGTCTTAGCAAGAAAGCCCCAGTTCAAAAAGAAAACTGCCCATGATTCGTACAAACAGATCATTCAACACATCGATTCCTGCTTTCCAAACACTGCTCTGCGAAAATCGCTACACCAGTGTTATTTTCCGACACTTGGCATCAGTTGAATCAGCTGTTGAAACACGATAAGATTCTATTATCTAACAGTTTATATTCTATGGTCAATATTTGAAGTAGTGAGGTGAAATCACGATAAACAAAGTATGTCAGTGCTGTGCGGAGCCAAGCCGTCTGCCACCCACGGTCGCGCCGTCCTGCTTTGACTCACCAATTCTCAGCTCGTAGGTACCTAATTAACCCATTAGCAGACACGCACCACTCAAATGCTCAATTAGAGCAACGACCGACGGGAATAGCAGCAGATTACGTCCTCCTGTTGGATTCAATGAAACCCGGGATAATGTTCGTGGCAATTGACAGCTCCCGTCTAGCTGTGACGACGCACGCGATCTCAACAGTGGTGGAAAGGGATATGCGAAGTCATCAACCTCATATATGGACAGGGATTGAAGGAGCTTATTGAGTAACACGGCTGACCGACCAAGAAGGAGATAAAAACTAAATCCCTAAAGGAAGGCTAGCCCAGCTGGTTGATGATGATGACGTGTCAAAATTCCGTTTGACGTTACAGTTTCGTTCACTTTTTAAAAACTATGGTGCCACCCCTACTCATGAAATTTGATAAGCTTTATTTTTATTGTTCAATTGACTAAACCAAACATACGTGTCCAATTATTTTTTTATTATAACTAACGGATTAATTTGAATGTAAGTATTTGCCTAAGGAAACACAAATATATGTAAAATGTAGCATTCTAAGAGATTAAAGAGAACATGTCCACAATAAGCATACCTACGTCTTGACACAATGTTAATTGAATGAAGTCATAATTACTGGGAACGGAACCTTGATGAACACTCTAGTTAAGGTTTAATT
The DNA here is from genome assembly GCA_963082605.1 of Rhodophaea formosa. Taxonomy (NCBI): domain Eukaryota; kingdom Metazoa; phylum Arthropoda; class Insecta; order Lepidoptera; family Pyralidae; genus Rhodophaea; species Rhodophaea formosa. The sequence continues at coordinate 3,690,949 of OY720216.1, read as the reverse complement.
AAATAAACTTTCTGAGGCATAGCTGTTGCTAGTTTCAAAGTTCTTTTAAAGAATCGTTTTTCACAAAAAAATAACGATCTATAATGTGACTAAGGGCAAGATATAGCGTTGGTTGTATCTAAACTAAGGTTGACAGACGATTCTATCGTATTGACTTTCCTAAGGCAAAACGATTCTGTACGATTTTTTAACGATTTTTAACAAACTTTCCCCGGAATATTCAAAATAATCTTAACTAGTACTAGTACTAACTTTGCCTGGCTAGGTAATCAAGACAGTGACTGAACGAGATTTGAGATCGATTTAAGTTAAGGTTAGGTTAGGTTAAGAATTAAGATGCATCTAAGATGCCTTTTATTATAGAAACTGCTTACAAAATTTCACGGGAATCGATTGAGAAATGTGAAATGTAGTACAATTAAGTTTGAAGTTCTATTGGGCGTCACAAATTCAGACTCAATGGACGCGTGATCTAAATCTCTTAATCTCCATAAAGATTTTCGTCAATTATCACGGACGCTATGTCAAAAAAATTTTTTTTTAGCTCTGTAGAGTGCAGATGTAGAGAGTACTACGTAAGTGATATCTAAGCTATCTCAGATGCCTTTCAGTTGTTTAAAAATATGACACCAGTATTTGCCACTTTCCCACACAAACAGGATTAGGATTATAAAATGAATTCCCATAAATGAATGAGACACAAGTTATTATGTACAGTACTACAAAGCGTGTTTCTATCCATCAGGTCCTTTTTAGTCTCCACTGCAGGAGCACGACCCTCTCTGTACTACTACAGCAATATAAGTATTAGCCAGAGTAGTCAGAGGATTTGGCCTACACTCGCCACGCTGGCCAGATGGGTTGGAGAGGTCTTTTTGATGTTTGTAAGCTTTGTTTAGCTTGTGTTTCCTAAGTCGCCTTTTACGACATCCACGGGAAGACTTGGAGTGGTCCTATTCTACTCTGCCAAAACCACACGGCTTTTTCTATGGAACCAATGCTGCGATCTTTTTGAACGATTTATTATTTAGTATCTGTGTGATTTGTCCGTATATATTTATTATTATTGTTATTCTCGTAGTATTTATACTCGTATTTTGTATACCAACGGATCATAGAATGCACAACGTCACGATGCACCGACTCCAGTTGCATTAATACCTTGCGCATACACAATTGCCTTCATTTGACACCGAGGTTCATATGCAAGGTCACTCCTGATTCCGGGGGATTCGGCAGTTACGCATCTTTTGCGAGTTTATTGAGCTCTCGTTCCTGACTAGTAAATTATCTCATCAATAAGAGTATTATCCACTACTATAACCACTACCTGGGATTTATAATCTTCATGGAAAATAATCTGTTATATTGATCACTATAAAGTAACTGAATCCCAAAATTATTGATTTTCAGGTTAGTGACACGGTGATAGAATTTTAGATTGTGCCGTGTGGTTCCCGGCAGAGTAGAATAGGACCACTCCAAGTCTTCCCGTGGATGTCATAGAAGGCGACTTAGGAAACACAATCAAAACAAAGCTTATAACCATCAAAGAGACCTCCCCTACCCAACTGGCCAGTGTGATGGTGTAGGCCAAATCCTCTGACTGCTCTGGCTAATATATGGGTCTGGTAGTAAAGACAGAGAGGGTCGTGCTCCTGCAGGGGTGACTAAAAAAGACCATGATGATGACTGTAAGTAGAAAGGTATTGGTTTTCAGGTTAGTGACTCTGATCACTATCACGATGATAGATTAATTCGGTAAGTACTGTAGTTCTGTAAACTCAATAAGTTTTTTTAAATAAATAAATAAATATATACGGACAAATCACACAGATTGAGCTAGCCCCAAAGTAAGTTCTTATGAAAGACTTGTGTTATGGGATACTAACTCAACGATAGAATATTTTATAACAAATATACATACTAATTTAAACATCCAAGACCCAGGTCAATCTGAAAAAGATTGTTTTCCATCTTGACCTGACCGGGGATCGAACCCGGGACCATCCGTGTCGCAGGCAGGCGTGATGACCGCTGCGCCACGGAGCTCGAATAAATAATACTAATTGAACAGATACTCATTATTTTCTACGTTCCAAAAGATGGTCTCTAAAATAGGAGATTTAGTGACAATTATTATGAGAGCTGTAAACCGATCAACCTTGAGAACTAGTTATGCTAAAAACGCAATAATCGCGACGAAAATACGATCTTCTATTACTACTGCGAAATTTGAGGTGAAATTGATGATGCTGACGTCAATCTCTTGTCAGTTTATAGGCAGGACACGTGATCAGACGATTTGATGGCCTCAACCAGCCCACGAGCTTGTGGTAGGAAATCAAGGGGTGCAGTTGCCTGAGATGATTTTGCAAATGCGAAGAGAGAAGACACTGAACTACCACCGCTGAGGAGGGAAAAGACTTTCGACTCTTTGCTTCCGAGTGAAAAAGAAAGCGAATTTCCTCGGACCTCACACGAGAGTAAAATGAAATCTCTTGGAGAACAGTTAAAAGGAAGCCGGCTCGCCCCTATGGCGGAGAGCAGTAAACTTTAAGAAAATCTCTTCCATCACTATTGACAAAAAATAGTGACGAAAAAGACGAATTTCAGGCAGAACTTAAAAAGGCTACAAGTAGGATAAGAAACGAAATAGGAAGTAAAGTTAATAATGTAAGTCAAAACAAAACCAGTCAAAACGATAAAACGAGCGCACACAAACCAAACCCAACGAAACCCGTAACCCAGAGTAAAGTCAAAGAGTCTAGTCTTAAAACAAATGTTAATAGCAAGCCAGATAAGACAGCAATAAGTAGAAGGCGTGATGAATTGCAAGCGACCGAACGACCCATCTAAGTGGGGACTGCGCCCGGGGTTGCTTAACATGTGGAAGAGTTTATAATGCTTACACCCACTAGGCCATCGGGGTCCTCGAAACATGTTCTATATATGATAAGAGCCTGTATTCCAATGGTCACGTTTAGCATGACGTATGCGTCAGTGGAAAAGGGACTTAAAATAGTAGAGGATTGCTAGCCACATCTTCATTGAAATCATTCGTCAAATTTTAGCTCATTCCCTCGCTATAACGTACGCTACGTAGGAGCTAAATTGAGCAAAGAATCATGGTGACAGACTACGAATTTCTCTTGTGCCTTTTGTGGTCAACTGGGCTTTAAAGAAGGTAAATTTGAAGATAACTTAGAAAATATATTTCTGGATGAAAAAGCACAGCCATTTTTGCTTATTAGAGTACAGGTTTCATCGCAAATCACCTTCACTAAACTCTGTGGTCCAGTGGTTAAGGCGTTTGCTTTGCTGACCCGGGGGCCGTGGGTTCGAATCCCACGGGAAGCATACTTTGTTAAGTTGTTTCCAGTTTGGTTAGGACAATGCAGGCTTGTTGTCTGATAAGAAAGATGATTCCGTGCTTCGGAAGGCACGTTAAGCCGTTGGTCCCGGCTGCCGTTTGGTAGTCGTTAAAGGAATCACGTCAGAGGCCGAGAGGCGGTTCCGAAGAACTCTGACACCAGGGTGTGCATGGTCGACTGACGGTGTCACCTACTCAAAATGATGACTAAAGTAGCAAGTGATGGTATCAAAAATAATTGTATACCTATAAATCAGTAAGAGATTATCACGAATAGGTATAATCTAATATCTTGAAGCGCCCCTTATCAATCAACACTTTTTGTATAGCTGTTACCGCAAGAGCACAACTGATGATCAGCTGATTCACAGAAATATGCCAAAAGTATTTGCGCCGAGTGTCACCTGCTGCTTTCTAATTACGTAACGGGCGAAGGAAATCGTAGCGTTCCATCCAACTTAACAGTTTTAATTGTGAAACACCGCATGAGACTTTATCATATATTTAAATTATGCGCCTGCGCCGAACGGTGGCCCGCGAGTCTATCGGACCGGTTCGCACACTAGTGCTCATAGTGGACTTATATGAACACGAGCACACATGGACAGCAGCCGCGTTATTGCTTCACGGGTGAAGATCGAACTAAGGTGTTGCCAATACAACTTTTCTCAAAAGTTACGAAAATGAATGGGTCGAAAAGCTTGAAAAGCTCTGTCGTAGAATACAGACTATCTATTTACACAAAAAAACTGTTGTAAGATTTGTTGGAAAAAAATGTTGATATTTAAATAGCAATAGCAAACTAACAGGCTCATCTGATAAGAATGATAACGCAAGTTATAGGTATGCCATTTACCAAATAACATTTTGGTGTCATTTGCGTGTTTCATCTCTAAATAACTTCGATATCAATAAAATTCTTAAATGGATAAATTTCTTCAAATAATTTATTTTAAGCTCTCTGGCAATTTTCAGTTTCAGAAAATGTAATCAAAAAATCGTAATCACTATTAGGATCAAAATGGACCCTCTGAAGCAGGCCCCTTACACATTCACGGATCAGCTGGACGAGTTTTTGTGGGAGGTCTATTTCTCGTCTCTTTTTACATTTTTTTTTTACGATTTTGTAGTGAGGCACTGATCTCTAATCCAAGATTTAAATTTTGCTAAATAGTTCAAAACAACCTTTGTTACATTTTTGTGACAAGCACTAATTTATGTATAAATTTATACTGGACTTTTTAAAACTGGGCTGTTCAAAATTGGAAATTTATCATCATCACAATCACAATCCATGATCCGAATCAAGCTTGAGACCAGTGACTATACCGTCTTCTGTTTTATATTATGGCTTCCACCGAAATTTCAGTTATTCTGCCAATGTCCAGTATAATGAGATACTAAGTATCGGTGTTGTTCGGTAAAGTTTTTCCAAGTAGCATCAAAGATGGCGTATGTTCTTTAACGCCTCGTGGGAGCTTGGGGCGGCAAATCTATACGAGTCCATTTATCAGTCCACTTTAACTATTTCACAAATTGTTCATGAGCACGAGCATTTATAACACCAAACTACACCAATTTCATATTATAAAGTCCACTAAAATCAATTTGAAAAATTGTCTAAGGCAAACTTCAACTGTACTCCTTGACTTCCCACCACAAAAACCTGACTACAACTAATTGATTTTATAAAATTTGACGCATAAGCATACTAACTCACACGTCAAGTCAAAACTATGGTAAAAAAAAATGCGTTCTGGCAACACTGTGCAAATCCCGTGTGAAGACATGCCAGCTCGAAGGGCTACTAGCGTTGCAACGAGTCGAATAGCATTTCTGAAGATTATTATTGATAAATAATAAATATATGTGATCAACGATTGAATGAAAGCGTCCATTTTTTGTACCTAACTGGTAGTGTCTTATCTATCACTGGGCTGTATCTGTTGAATCGTAATAGGCAGAGGCTTGATATTTTCACACAATGCGTATATCTATTGCCGCTAGGTATATATAACAAATTAAGGGGGTGGGCCATGGAAGAAAGATGTTTTTTGTAGGCAATAATTGAGTAGGTAGTGGTACCGAGGCCTTCGTTTGTGATTCCGACTTACATTTGGCCGATTTTATTCCCGCCATAACACCTTTACTCCCTTCATGATATTCGATAGTACAATTACTTAAATATTACGAACAACAATATTAATGCTAAAAATTTCAATTTCTTTTTTGTATTTATCAAAAAAACTGCCCATAAAAAATATCTGCCGAACATGCATGAAAAGAGTACGAATGTGGATGAAGCGAAAGAGGTTTGTAGCCATCGTAGCCTTAGAATAAGTTCTGTGATCGTAGAAAGTGGAGATCCATAGTCTCTGCCTACCCCTATAGGAAAGAGGCGTGATAATATCAAAGAGCATATAATCATTACACTTAAATAATTTGTATGTATCTATGTAAAAAATATTTGGACCAAAATAAGTACAAATTCAGAAACAAAATACTGATAGGTCCTGTAGACTCAAAAATCGGAGAAAATTATTACCCTCTTCAGTAAATTACAGCGACTCTACAAATAAGCTAGGATTTTTCGTGGAATTATGCCTAAATATAGCACGTGACATTTAAATTGTGACGTTATCACAACCCGTTCTTTTAAAGATAACTCGTTTTGGTTTAAATAAAATCAACGTTAACGATAGGTCATCGATCAGACATTAAGAATGCTAGAATCAAACCCATCAAGGATTTGGTTTCAAGATATTTTTAAATTAAATTATAGTATTTTTAATGGTAATTTATGGTTTATATATGTTAGATCAATTTTGATATATTTAGTGATTAAGCTACGAGTTTTATTAGGGAAAGCGCGTCAATATGAACAACTTTTCCCACGGAACTAATGCTGCGAACTCATTTTTTTATTTTCCCCTACCAATTCCCGCGCGGCTGTAAACTGTTATACCTACTTATGAAAAAGTCGAAAATTTTTTGAGTTCCATAAGAAAAGTTAATTCAAGGTAGGGCTGAGTCACCATTTTAATGATATGTCGAGGATCAATTCACACGCTGTATAATCACGTTTTTATCTGTTACAGGATAAACAGAGCCTAAGGGCTATCAGCTTTCTAGACTCCGGCATGTATTTCTTTCAATAATTAAAAATCTGGGCAATTTTTCAATGCTCGTATGCGTAGCAGCGAAATATTTTTTTTAATCTATGCATAGCAGCTTTTTGTTAACACATGCGTAAGGCAAATTTTAACTCTTGGTAGCTCTATATTGTAGTCTATAGTAGGTAGTAGGACACATTTTTTCAATGTGTGGCAATGAGTTTTAGAATAACTCAGTCTATATAGACTTTATATTATCTAAACCCTAAGGGCTATGGCATTAGGATGATCTACCCTTCCCTTGGCCGGGTCTAAGGTAGCAATAGAAGCAGCTGGGACCGAAGAATATTACTATATTAAGAATTAATAATACGTTTTCAGACACGTTATTAATAAATTATTCACCTTGAACTACGACCTCGTGGACATTTAATTTAATATCTCTTGAACTCAACCGATTTAGATAACCAATGAACTTGACAATTTCACTAATGTTACCTAAGTACATGCCAAATTTCATCTTAAATTGGGGCACTGATTCTAGATTTAGATTAGAGAGAGAGAAAGAGAAGGAGAGGCTCTGTGACGCAATAGTTAATACGGCATCCGACGACACGAGGGGTCGGGTTCTACCCCCGGCCAGGTGTTGATGGAAAATTATCTTTTTCAGATTGTTCTAGGACTTGGATATTTATCTATTTTAAGAATATAAGTATCTATTATGGTTAGTATCTTAGGACATAAGTTCAAAACGTACTGTGGGGCTAGCGCAATCTGTGTGATTTGTCACATAGAACTCTGTATCTCTAAAGCGTCTAAACCGTTTTTAATAAAACTTGCGCTATTCCTTTAATCTAAAAAATAACTTCGACCATCCAATTTATTCTTTTTGAGATATTCGGACAAACGTACAAACTTACAACAACATACATACAGATAAGAAAGGCACAAATGTTTAGAAGCTAAGCATGATAGTAGCTTAGTATGGTGCAATTCTAACAAATATCACATACATATGGGTCGAATAGATAACTTCTTTTTCTTGAAGTCGGTTAAATCATATTGTAGGCAACAAAGTAAGCCCACCAGAGAGTAAAGAGGCGGTGTCAGAGCCAACAGAGCATGACGTCCAGTAGACCTTCCACGGCCCACGCTTCGGTGCTCACCAATCTGAGACTGTTTGCTTGAAGCGTTTCATTGGCACTGGCTATTTGTATTTAAAGTTGTATCATTAGCCCATATACTAATACAATACAATGCAAAAAACATAATTGCACCGTAAATTAATTGTGGAGTTCATATTAACAGATAGGTGCCTAATTTCATATTAACAACAGCTGGCTAGATGCTACGAGTTTCCGTTCTGTACATTAGTATTTATATTAATTTTGTGAGATCAAATTTTATAAGTATGTAATTTTTCACTTGTATCGAGTAGGAAGTTATTATGTTTTCTTCCAAATCCTTAAGCTTTGTAAAAGGAGGAAATATTGATCGGAATTAAAATTTCTACTACAAAAGTTTATTTTCCTCATTATTGGGCATAGGTTGCTCCCCTTTCTCCAAATTATTCGGACTCAAATATGGGAGAGTGTTTACACGATACTAAGCCATACACCAGTAGATACTTGTAAGTATTTTTTAATCACACATTCTCAGTGGCCCTATGGCTTTTTAAATTTCCGTAATTCAATTACACCCAATGCTTATAGTAATTCAATTATAAATATTTTATTTTCCTGTTTACTATATTATGAGTTATTATAAAATTATTTCGCAGTATAATTAAATCACAGCTGTAATACTATGATGCATTGATATTAACACAGAATCTGAAGCAATTAAGAGATAAATCAGAAATGTTTATTTAACTAAATATATGAGATACGAGTACATACAGATAGAATGTGATAAGAAGGTTTAACAAGGCGATTTCTACGAAAAACTGACTTCTCTTAAACATCGTCAACATCTTAAAACTGCTAATAAGGAAAGATAAAAGCAGGACTTTACGACGAAACTACCGTTATTTAACCTAACGTGAGATATAGATATTATTTAATATATAACAACGGGTTGTTCACTTAAGGGTGCTCCTTGGCCATTTCGACTATGTTTAACCTCTATAAAAATGGGCAAACATACAGCACAATACCCAAAAAAAAAAACATATATTGTAGAATGGTGTTTGATCTTTACTTGCTAAGTAGGACTTTTTTTCAAGTTCATAGTTTTTTTTGAAAAATATAGTACCGCGTCCATCGATTTTTATTGCAAATATTCATTAACTACGTAACTCTTTGCCTTAGAGTCACGCAATTTTTATGTTCAATACAATACCAATCAACCTACAAACTGTCCTGAGGAATTTTAATTTTACAGATTAATCTTTTTAATATGAAATTTATGTTATTTAAAATTCGAAATTGATAGGGAGACGATTTATATATTTTACAACTGAATCATATTTTTCAATCCCCATTGACGCTCCGTAGCTATCGTCTATCAAAGTTACCAAAAAAATTCAACAAATGAGGAAGTGATAGCTGCAGTGGACGAGTATTTTAAGGGCCTAGAGGAATCATTTTCTCCGAAGGTATAAATAAGTTGCAAGTAGATGGAGGAAGTGCATTGACATTAACGGTGAATATGTCGGAAAACAAAATATTGTTTAATTAAAAAAAAAATGATTTTTTACTTAGACCTAGAACTGTTAGAACCATCGTAATCGTAAAAAATCCTTAAATTTAAAAAATATGCTACTCCGCATTTTGAAAAGGGTATTAGTTATTGATGGAAAGGAAAATGACCTTATCGATCCCAATCTGTTGATTATCTAAATTCGTGCTAAGCTATTCTAAAGTCTTCACAAACAAACTTACAAGTCTGGTTGCTTTTCTAAAAATCCTAAAACTCCATGCGTTTTCTCTATCTGAACAGTCTACAAAAGTATTGACTTCGCTACCACGAACAATCGTTTGACTTGTTAAGGTCCTTCTGAGTCCCGATTTTCAACAGTTGGGCCGTTTGCCTGTATGCCTACCTACTAGTTTTAAAGAAATATAGAGCATTTCGGGCATCAAGACGTGACCAAAAGATTGGTCTATAAACAAAAATATAATATACAATGGACAGCAATCTAGTCGCGCTGTTGTGGCATGAAACTCCCCACCTGACTCTGTTCGTGGCAACTGATGGTGGCTTCTGAAGATTTTTGTATTCTAAGGTTACTTTTAAACAACTACATTAACCTGAGATGTTAACATTACGACTTCGTGCGCGCGTGTCGGTTCATATTCACCCCTCCGGATGAGGTTGAAACATGTCGGCCTGTAGCTGACTTAATACGTGAGTGACCCGTATTTTACATATTAATAACTTTATTAACCATTGAAAAACAAGCTTTATCAAGAAACTTTTGCAAAAATAGGTGCAAGAAATATATCTACGCGGTCATGCGTATGGGTACAAAGTCTTGGCGAGTCCGTATAACTACAATTTACCTATGTATTGATTGTTAATTGCCAATTATAGCACAAAGCACAATCAGTACAAGTTTGTCCGACACACATTGCGCGCCTGTTATGCGAGATACTGTCAATAATAAATTAATAATGTTTTAGATAATTACCAGTGCGCCTGTCTCTACGTTGCACTTAAGCCTTGTTCACACTAGGCTAGTATTTTACTCGAGTGGCGAGTAATTTAGTGACTCGCTGTGTCCGATCACCAACATTTTATTTATGTAGTATTAGTAAGGAATTGAGTCGAGCCAATAGAACCTACTTTTTTTGCGAGTAGCACCTCCTTCCACCGTCACTACCTACTCGCTCATCCGCTAAACAGGTCCGAACGGGTCGTTTTAGTATACTCGTACGTGTGCAAACTAGGCCTTAAACCTGTTAGCACACGGCACATTTTAGTACAAAAATCTCGACACTGCCCAAAAATCGTTCGCACTGGTCGAGCATAATTCGCAGTCGTAATAACAAATACAACTAAAACGACCCGTTCTCTACTACCAAACTACGACACTCACCAAAAAATAGAGTAGGTAGATTCTATCGGCCCGACTAAATTCCTTACTTATGTTGGTGTTCGGACACAGCACAGCGAGTCACTAAAATACTCGCTACTCGACTAAAACTCTAGCCGTGTGCGAACTAAGCTTTACAGTATGCTATATGTGGGTAGGTACGTTTATTATTGACAAGTGACTAATTTATTTATTTACTTACAGCTCTTCGAAAAAGGGGTCACAGTACTAAATAAGTAAATATTTTTTTCTGAGACTGAAATATGTGAAGAATTATTTGGTATCGAATGTGAAAACTGCATTGCAGCTTTATTAATATGTAAAATACGGGACACTCACGTAAGTCACGTAAAAAGTTGAAAAAAAATTGCATTGCAACTGTAACAACAGGACGATGACCAATGCCCTGTCATAAAAAGATAGCCTATCATTAAGAATAAGGCAAGACCCTGGGCTCCGTCGCATCAGAGCCAGAGAGAGAGAGTCGTCCGTGAAGCTCGCTTCCATGATGATAAAGAAGAATCGGGAAAAGAAAAAAAGAATTCAAACTTTTCCTCAGACATCCTTTCAAGCATTAAGAAGCTTCATAACTTCTACAGTGTAATGTATACTAACATTATAATTATAAAGCTGAATAGTTTGGTTGTTTGGTTGACGCGCTAATCTACTGGATCGATTTCAAAAATTCTTTCACCGTACGTTATCCCTGAGTGCCATAGACTATAAATGTACCACGGGCGAAGCACACAAACACGAAGTCTGAATATATAACACTACTTTTTTCGGTAATAGTTGTGTAACAACTTATTGCTGTATTCTTACTCGTGTTCTAAACTCTCTGTTACAGATTTGAGATTCAAACATTTAACAACGTTTTGTTTTATACTCGCTGTTTCCCGTGAGTTTATCCGCATAAATTATAGCCTATATTACGCGCTTCTTCTTCTTTTATTAAGTTGTATTATTTAGACATTACGGGGTTCTTAGATTCGCCGATTTGTGTTACGGATGGACTCTGTCCTACAGGTTGTTGCTCGTTGATAATTGAGTTAAATTGTAGCTTTCTACAGGCGATACGATTTTAAAAACTGGTTTAATAGTTTTCAATTTATCCTTTACAAACACACAAGAAACACACATGATTGATATCTCTCTTATATATAATATTTGTCGAGATTATCTTAGAACAATAGAACCACACATAACTCTAAATCATACGGTAAACATATTATTTAGAGTTATATGCTAAAACACACATATATTTTAAACATGACAGCACATCTTACTAAAACTTTTTAGATAGGTAACTTATAGCGTCAAAAAAAAACGGAATTAAAAAAAGATAAGAGAATACTGCGTTAGTTCCCCAGCTATGTGAATATGTACATGCCAACGTAGAAAGTGTAAGTTCAATTCAACCGTCCTACAATAGATAATGATGACACATCACAAAAATTAAGTTGAATAGGCTCCCAAAATAGCAAATATCATAAATCCACGCAAAGACATCTAACAACGACCAATAACAAGTTTGTATAAAACGTCATTAACGATGAGCAAGTCTTAATTGGAACAAGGTAATCATTTACATGTTTTCTTCTTGATACAGTGGCGTATTTACCGCAGGGCCAAGGGGAGCGTTGACCTGGGTAGTAGTTTCTAAGGTTAACTAAAATTGTAAGTTTACGTCGCTTGGAGAAAATGCACTGTGCAATTTTTTGCCGCTTTTTCTGCACTCCGCTTTGGAAGCGGCCTAAACAAAGCCTTTTTTTGTAAATTTTCGTTTGTTACGATTTATATTATCAGACATCTCTTAGCTTTTTGTTTTAAAGTGCGTGGTGAATATAATTTAATTTATATATATCTAAAGACTCGCTAGGTCAACAGCTCACAGAGCCACAAGTAAAGATATTGGATGATAAATTTACTAGGCCCCGGGCGCCAGTTCTTAGAATACGCCACTGTTGATGTTGAATTTTTAACATATAAATTAAATACTCCATGTTGTCTGACCAGCTCGCCACTCTGTTAGCGAATAATTATTTTTATCTACCTCGGTGACCTCTGAGGTCCTGGGTTCAATTCCCACAGAGAAACAGATGTTTTGCGTAGCTGCCCATGTTTCTGATACGATACTTATTCAATTACATTTTTCTTTTTAATGTTTTTGTCAAATCAAATACTCATCATTTTTGGATTTATCATTATTGCTTTGAGGAATTATCATAAGACTACCTCTCTTCATATGTCCATCAAATAAGGCCAAATCTGTCACAGCGTAAGTCAAAAAGATTCGTTAAAATCTACCCGATTTTTTGGCAGCAACTACAACTGTCCCTTGTCCCACCCAAAAGATCATGGATGGATAATCAAGATCTTTATAATGAGCAAAAGCTCAGCCGTTAGTTAAGGATTAAAGTATTTGTTTTGAGAAAACCAGATTCTAGATTTTTTGATTCTTAATGACGTCACACGCAAGAGCAACATACTGATAATAGTAGTACCGTAGACCTTCGTTACCAAGAGTACTAGGTGAGAACCAACTTTGGAATAAAGTTGTCAGACAGTGATAAAAGATTTACGGCACAAAGGGCGCCTCCTTGGTGGAAACGAACCGAGCCCGCATGATTTTGCGGAGACCAGATCCGTATGGGTACTGTTGGTATCACAGAACTCTAAATAAATTATTAAGACTTTCGTGTGATAAACAATTTAGAGTCATGTGGTTGTTGTGCTGATTAAACATTAAAATGGCACGATGTTGCGTTGCAGTTAGCTTTTCAAATGTAATCGAAGTGGAGATTTAACGCGATAATTTGCTGAACAGTTGTGGTTTGACAAATATTATCCTATTTCTCCTTAGCTGTCATCGTGCACATGGCAAAAGTTAGCTAAGTATCTTGCCGAGTTGGTGATACTCCCGGCCACAGATCATGTGTAACTGTTTAACGTTGGTATATCTATATAAAAGTGCCGTATTCCTCAGAAAAAGTCATCCTGATTTGTGGCCGAGAATATGGGAACAACTCTATGAACTTAATACGCACAAGCCACGACACTATAGACAGTTGACTGTCTATTGCCATATTGGTCACGACACACGACACGGCATACGGGTACACGCCCTTAGTTACTATGTGATTCGCCGACCTACGTAACGTTACGTAGGTAGGTACAGCATCCTGGTACCTGTCAGTAAGAAACTAGAAATGGATAACATACGTAGCTCATTGCACGTCGTGGAACGGGTAAGCGTGCTGGGGTGGCACGAGTCGTCAGGCAGCGCGCGCGCACCAAGCGTCACCTCGCGGCTTGCGGCCGCAGATCGAAAGTTCGACGCGAGATCGAGCGCGCATATGTAAATATCGGCACATTTACAAGCGAAAGGGTTCACCAGAGCGGCGCACTAACGCAGCGTTGCGCGGGAACCAGTCAGGTGAGATTCCTACGGCGTCCGATAGAAAAATGTCGAACGAGCTTCGGGTCCATCACGACGCGGGTGTGTGGTGCGCAACGCTGCCGCCGCTCGACTGCCGCCCTCCTTCCTCTCACCGCCACGCTGCTGCTATTTATCGCTTAATTATTGGACTCGTCTGTGTAACAATTATGAAGCTCGATGGCAGCCGGCGCAGGGTGCGCGGCGCCGCAAATAATTCTAGTACAGAAAAGACACTCGATAAACGGCGCTCATGGTCCTATAACACTAAGCCAGAGGCTGAGCCAGGCCAGTTAGCCAGTCCATAAGCGAGTGATTCCTATTGGCTAGTTAGCTACTGGCTCAGCTTCATGTTGTCGTTTACACAACCATTCAACTGGCTTATTGGTTCTGGTTTACTGATCTGGCTTGGCTCCTGGCCTTGTGTAAACGGTAGTAGTAACGCGCACAGAACGCCATAAACTGTTAACGACCTCCTGCTTATGTCTGCATTCAACAAGTAGAGCACTCTTCCTTTACTGTAAGTGCCGATGACGTCTATCTGAAGGAATCTTTCTTGGCGTTTCACAGTCACCCCACAATGGCAAATGTCGGTAATTGATGAAGCAACTCCGCAACTAAAGGATGCTTACGTTCTTGGGACAGTCAGCAATATAACTGGCCGGAAGTCCTGTGCTATGATCAGGCTGCAGAGGTTCTTGCCACAGGGCATTGCCACAGGGCAAAACACTTGGTCGGTCCGAAATCGACCGCATTTTCTATTGAAATAGGCCCTGTAGATAATTTGCCTAGGTATCTACCATCATAGCACACCTAACTTGGTGAAGCTTAACATTTTTTTGGTATTACCAAAGACCTATATAAACGTGCCAGACAAGCCGTACGTGATAAATTCTGAAGCGTGCAAAGGGAGCTAATTAACACCGTTGGGCTTAGCTCAAACCTAAACTCTGTACCGTGAAGGAAGACGTCATGTGAGACGATTGCTTTTAACTGTCTCTTTCTTGGAAGTAGGGCACGTCTACCTCAGTTATACAGAGTGTAACATGTCCCTCGACACGCCCTTAAAGAGGTGACACAACCCGTCAATATGAACAACTTTTGCTATGGCATCAATGCAGGGTACTCGAATTTTTATTCTTTTCCATACATTCGCCTGAGCGGCTGAACACTTGTATGAAATTATCGATAAATTTTTGAGTTACCAGCAATGATCCCATAGCAAAAGTTGTTCATATTGATGGGGTACGTAATGCTTTTAAGGGAGTGCCGAGGGTCATGTTACACTCTGTATAGAAGTCTTGACTATTACATCCAACTTTATCGCGGCTCGGATATACATGCGAGCTGCTCAGTACGCGCCCGACTCCCGCGCACGCCCCACTTCCTGCGCGCGCCCCGTTGATCGTAATATTATGTACTGCGCATCGACTCGCGCGATGTTCTGAGCCGCCGTTAAATATGCTTGCAAATGAATAATTTCTATGCGGAAAAATCACTCGTCTTGTAAAGTCACGGTTTCAAAAATAGTACCCCATCTCTTTAAAAGCCTCCTTCCGTGCCCTCGTTATTTCTCGGCGGCGCTACCGCGTCTGCGCCTGCGCGTTGCGTCACGTCACGCCGCACGCGCAGCCTTCAGATTTTATCTCAGCAGCCAATCCACTGCTCACCTGTTATTCATACACATTAACCTCCAACTTACAACACTTAGCGATATCTTCCTGGCTTCTGTTTCCGTGGTACGTTTATTCATCTTGATAGCGCAGCCGCTCGCACACATATGCAGTGATTGAATGTCGACGTGTAGAATTAATTGTATGTAAAGCCAAAGCTCGGACATTTAAAAGCTTCATACTTAGACTGGTTTAGATCTGTGTGCTTATCACTTACTACTGCAATGCAATCTACTTAAGTTACTAGCTATACTATGAACTTTGATGACCTACCCGAGCTAAGCGCTAAATTCTTCTTTCTTTTGTGAATGTTAATAGCTGATACTGGTGGTAAATTTCACAAGCTGTTCGATGTATCTAGCATTAAGATCATCATGTAGCGACAGACAGCCATCAAGGGCAGGAGCCTTACCAATACCCTATATATTTATTTATTATTAACTTTGATGACCTACCCGTGAGCAAGAGCCTTACCAATAATATGAACCTTGATGACTTACCCGAGCTAAGAGCTACAGTCTTCTTTCTTTTGTAAATGTTAATAGCTGACACCGGTGGGAAATTTCGCAAGCTTCAAAATCATCATGTAGCGATAGACAGCCATCATCGATATCAGCCTAGAGCAAGAGCCTTACCAATCTCTCCTTCATAGCTCCAATAGTTTTCTAATGTCATGCATGTGGTCCCAAACTATTCTTTTTTTCCTGCTTTCTTTATAGCTTGCAACGACGTTTCAGTGATTCTGCCAGTGTCAATTTTAATGAGATACAAATTATCGGTGCTCTACGGTACGGTTTTAATAATTAGCAATCAAAGATGGCGTAGGTTCTTTGATTGCCCGTGGGAGCTTCTGATGACAATCTATACGAATCCATATACTAACTATTTCATACATTTTTCATAGGCACGAGCAATATAACACCAAACTACAACCGATTTCATATTTAAAGTCCGCTACAATCAATATGTAAAATCATCTAAGGGAAACTCCAACTGCACCCCTTGATTTCCCACCACAAACTCTAGTCCCAACCTCTGATTCGTACTATTTGTATGTTCAACCCGTAAGAAAAGTCGGATTCAGGACGTCGAGAGCGTGACCCGGGGCAAGGGAAGAGGGTACTACAAAGGCCGTAAAACGTCTATATCCACTGCTGGAAATCCAGAACACACTGTCCTCGCTATAACGTAAAGCTCGTTAAAGGGTTGTCAAAAATCGGACAAAAAGCATTTCAGAAATGATCTACATATGGCTCCATTAAATTACTGCCGCTTCCCTTCAACTTCTTTTGACGTGTGACGCTAGCGTACACGTATTTCCGCCCAAAATCGACTCCTTCACTTCAGCCTTCTTAGCCTGCTGGCTGGTAAATCCACAGAAAAGTATCCGTATACTGGGTGTAAGGGTGAACATTCTTACCCTTCAATCGATCAAACTAACCCGCCAAAACGAACCATTTCCTAAGGGACCAGTGCTGGGAAATAATAAAAAAAATATATATTTTCATAAAAATTATTGGGCCGTAACTACTACTCTTATGAAAATGACGATTTTTTTCGAGTGTCCCGGGTGGGGCACAAAGTTGTTCTGACTGGGCAGGTATGATGGTTTGAAGAATAAGCGTGTTTACCCTAACACTGGCTACGTTCCGTTTTGAGCCAACAGCGATATTATCACTGGTATCGCGCTCAAAACCGTTCCGATTTGGGTGTGAGCGCGCCAACGATAACAGTAGGCACGTCATTGATGACGTCACTACCGCCGCCATCTTGCGTTCACGATGATATCGTACTCCCGCGTTAGCACTGTGAGCGTGCTGTCACATTTGACATTTTAAGGCTGTTTTTGTACCGAAGTAAGTTTAATTGCAGAAAACAAATTTAAAGGAGAAGAAAGTGCTTATTAAAGATGAAACTGATGGGCGTTTGAAGGAGAATTTAGGTACTAAATTTTGTCATGAAACAGAATGAAAAAGCGCAACGAGGTTAGTTTACTGTCAAGTATCAAAATGAAACAGGTATAAGTTATCACGTTTTATTACCATTCATTTCGTTATTTCTCTATAATTTCAGATTCTGTGATGAATCAGGAGTTAATAGCAGCCTATGATGCAGTAAATAATTTGCTCGATAGTCTTTCACAGTCCCGTGTCTCCGACCTAACAGATTCACAGTAAAAATTTAAATTTTAAAACTTAACTAATGAACATCTTAAAACATTAGAATCAAACATTTCGGGATATTTAAAAAGTTACATCTTAAAACAATTAGTAATGTCTCAATTGCTAAAAAAACATGAATTTTATTGCGTCACAGTTCTAAATATTCCCTTTAATTGTATTATTGATTTAAATAAAATTATTTTAATACGGTTTTTATCGCGTTTATTACATTATTTATACACCTAACGTTTCGAGCACTTTACAGTGTTCGTGGTCGCAGGTAGACTAAGTTGACAGGCTACCGTTGGTAAATCTTTGTTTCAGAGAGCACATGGCATCTGTGACACCCACCACCTCAAGGAGGAGCTTCAACGAGTAAAATCGGTTTTAAGAAGCAACAACCTCAACCTCCCAAAAACACATCACAGAAGCCGCCCAAAGCCTCACACAGTTG
This sequence comes from Rhodophaea formosa, assembly GCA_963082605.1. NCBI lineage: Eukaryota > Metazoa > Arthropoda > Insecta > Lepidoptera > Pyralidae > Rhodophaea > Rhodophaea formosa. The sequence continues at coordinate 3,672,702 of OY720216.1, read as the reverse complement.
ATCGCTTTCCTGCCATCTTACCATATGTAAAGGGGGTCACGGACAAAATTGGTAATATACTTAAGCGTGCTTCAATCAAGACCTATTACAAGCCGCACAAGAAAATAAACCAACTTTTAAGACCTGTCAAATCTAATATCCCGTTACAAGATGCTGGAGTTTATAAAATTGACTGTGAGTGTGGTTTATCATACATTGGGCAAACAAAGAGAAGCATCGGTACCCGTATAAAAGAACATATTGCTGACATGAAGCATAGGCGCTCAACGAAGTCTGCAGTCTGTGAACATGCCCTAGACAAACCCAACCATTATATGCGTTTTGATAATCCTCAAGTCCTTGCAAAAGAAAACAGATACATTCCAAGAATGCTTCGTGAGGCTATTGAAATTAAAAAACATCCTAATTTCAATAGAGAGGATGGTTGGCAGTTACCACCAGCTTGGGATCCAGTCATCAATTTAATCAAATCTCAAGCTAAGCAGAAGACTGCAAGACCTTCAGACACCGTGAGCCAATACTGCGTACATCCGGAACGTTATCAATTAATATTTTAGGCGGTAGATTTTGCAGTTCTTATAAAATACTAGACAAATGTCAACTTAGTCTACCTGCGACCACGAACACTGTAAAGTGCTCGAAACGTTAGGTGTATAAATAATGTAATAAACGCGATAAAAACCGTATTAAAATAATTTTATTTAAATGTGTAACAATCGCGAAAACATAAGAAAACATTATGTATTATTGATTATTAATTCCCAGATTTCTAAGAGAAATTGTAACATCTCGTCCACTGGCAATAAAGCTACTCGAGGAATGTACTATTTGACGAAAATCCATTATCACCAAACAAAACGTTGTGATTCTATTTACTTTCTTGTTTCAAAAAGGTTATCCAAACCAAAACAAACGACGATTGCGCGCGATATCCGTTCCGAAATGACATCGCGTCAAAAGCGTTGTTAGCGCGATAACCAAATCGGAACGACTTTTAGCGCTCACAGCGCCAACAGTACTATTGACGCAAAACGGAACGCAGCCCATGTTTTAGTAAATAATTATATATACGGACAAATCACACAGATTGAGCTAGCCCAAAAGTTCGAGACTTGTGTAATAGGATAGTAACTCAACGATACTATATTTTATAATAGATACTTATATAGATAAACATCCAAGGCTCAGGTCAATCTGAAAAAGATGATTTTCCTTGACCTGACCGGGGATCGAACCCGGGACCATCCGTGTCGCAAGAAGGCGTGTTGACCGCTGCGCCACGGAGCTCGTCAATAGTAATCGAGCTTCATAGTTGTCCGAATTATTATCAACATCATCAGGTCTTTTTAAGTCTCCACTGCAGGAGCATGACGCTCTCTGCACTACCAGAGCCATATATTAGCCAGAGCAGTAGGAGGACTTGGTCTACACTCTCCACGCCAACCAGACGGGTTGGAGAGATCTCTTTAATGTTTATAAGCTTTGTTTAGCTTGTGTTTTCTTGGAGCCTTTTACGACATCCACAAGAAGACTTGGAGTAGTCCTATTCTACTCTGTCGGGAACCACACGACGAATTAGTAGGTATAAAATGGTCACAATTAATCGCAAACGCAGAGTATAAGTGAAGTTCCCAGCTGTCTAGTCTGGACTTAAGTCATTGTGCTTTATATGTAAGTGTCGATAACCTACAAAATTATTAGTTCTAGTAAACAGCTGTTACGTATATCGACAGTATCGTTTTATTGTTCGCCTTATCAAGTCCAGCGATTCCGCAGAATGTCTATTATTAGATTGATCTAACCGAGCAAACATCATTTTCGCTGCTTTCGCTATGTATGTACGTCGATGGAGATAACAACATATTGACCGCATTAGTATTTAATACTGGGGTTTTGTTTGTTTCTTGTCCTTGTTTGACCTATCTAGAGTGATTCTAGACTTCTCTATAAGTCTTATTAACTAACTGTTATGGATGATGTAAAACATTTCGATGGCTATAAAAAGTGAAAATATGATATTGGTGTGTACGTTGACTTTGTTTTCTTTTTTTGGGATAGTGCATTATGAGAAATTCCTTTTTTAAAGCCCTTAATTTTTATTGTGATGGCAGGTATGAGGACATTCCCCTATCTGGACTGATTTTCAAAATTCTTTCACCTATAGAAAGCTACTTTACCCGCGTGTGACATAGGCTTTAATTTACGCGGATGAAGTCAAGGGAAAATTGCTAGTAGACAGTAGACATACATATAATATGTAGTATATCCCACCTATGGAAACGATAAAGGTATGTGATGACATACTTAGCTGTCTGGTATTTTCACAGGACTTCAATAGACTCTCCCAAATACCTAGAATACCTTAAGAAGGTACTGCACGAAAATAAGGAATTTTAGGTATTTTCGAATCACTAGTACTAACTATGGGCTGAATTAATTAAATAAGTTTTTGGACTAGCAAGGTTTTTCACAAATTACCAAATTTCGGGTGGTCTTTATATCCATCGCCCAACCTTGTCAAAGAGCTCAACGCGCTTCTATCACTCTCAGACGAACGAGCATTGCTCTTTGACAGAGCGAACTTTGCGCTCGCTCGGTCAATGAGGCCCGCTCGCGCTTCGTGCGTCTTGTATTCTATCCAATATTATCAAATCTTTATCCCCTACGGGGTTGACAGAGACCTGCCCCCCTATTTACTAACTCGGATGACAGGTGTCGATGCCTAATTAATCTAGAATTTACTGTTACAATGCGGGTTTTGCTTGCTCGAACTTTTTATTTGAAATACAAATCCGCATTGTAACACTAAATTCTTGATTGATAGGCATCGACACCTGTCATCCGAGTTAGTAAATAGGCCGGCTGAAGGTTTGGATCACATTAGCGTTTTGACTACTTTTGAATGGTGTAAAGGTGGAAAACCGTATCAAAATAAGTGGTAGGTTGCTATCCGTGTCACCCATTAACCATTGACATGATTCTTTACGTATTCACACATTTTCTCGTCCGGCTTGTAGGTATACAGTCTACGCGGGATTATAGGCTCAATCTGTGTAATTTGTCTTATTTTATTTATGTTACGTTTTTCGTTATTTTTACGTTATTTCTTTAATCCTAGATCCCATGGATAGTGATAATCATGCTAAGAAAGAAAATGTTAAACTAAGTAGGTAAGTAAAAATTTCCTTCAGCTATATCAAAATCTTGGAATTAGAATCCTTAATCAAAGAAAGACTTGCAAGAAATGCTGATCAGTTGGGCTTATTTCTATAAGACGTCTTTTTTGTTTTTTATCTTTTTGCAATCCTGTATTGCATATTTTGTAAGTATTCTTATTCCAAGATTTCAGTACCTCTGGCTCAGAGAATTTATTATGAGGCATAGAAAAACATCAAATCTTTAAAGTAACATTTAAAAAGCTCAGCTCTGTCAAGCCAGTCCTAAATTCTGATGATAATTTATTAATTCGAATATACTTACCACTTATTGCTACCCTAGTCCCAACACTGTGGTATTTACAACTGAGATTGTTGCACAGAACTACTTAGAACTTTTTTTATTATTAATTATTGAATTAGGCATTTGTCTCCCATCTCACCTGATGTTAATGTAACTTACCTATTATTCTGAGGATTATTGCAGCAAGTGCAGTAGTTAGCTGGTGGCCACGAAGACTCAAATACCCTAAGTAACACAGTTTTTTAGGGTTCCGTACCCAAAAGGGTAAAAACGGGCCCTATTTCTGAGACTTTGATGTCCATATGTCACCAAACTGTATCCCATAATTAAAATTTTCACAGATGATGTAGGTATATCTGTTCTTTACGGATCAGAAGTCAGAAGGTTTTGGAAACTAAATGTCCTTGAATGCACATCGACTGCAATATAAAATGCTCTGAGAGCAAATTAAAATGTGTACGGAAGCTAATTGACCTTACCCATCTTAGAGCATTTACCCTTTAGGGTAAATGCTCTAAGTTACCCATAGATAAAAAATAAATCGTCTTGGCTTTGCCATATATGCCGCTGTTCTATCAAACAAAATTATTTATTTTTAAAAACAAAGGACTATACTAACATAATATAAACCATAACTAAGATTAAAAACTAAAACGAATCCTAAAAAACCTACCTAACCTAAAAAAAATAACAAAAAATAAAATTCAAGATAAATATAAAAATTTAAGCCAAATCACTGTGGTCAGCGGGCAGGGTGCCTAAAAGGCTGGCGGCATTTCCTCGCTGGATGGCCAAAGTCAGCCTTTGACCAAAATGCGCGCCTGCCCTTAGGTCACCGGACGCGTCGATTAGGCGTGCGGAGATCTCTTTGGACATCTGTCGGGCTTCCGCACCCCAAGGCCCTAAGGCGAAGGGCACAAATATGTAAGGCTCGCCTAGAGCTGCATATTTGCGCCTCTTAATAGCTTCTGTCGCCGCTGCAGCCGCGCCCGCTCTGCGGACGGTCGCTTGTAAGTGGGATGGGGCTACAGTATCCACGCATGTGGCATCCCATACAAGCGACCGCCCGTTTTTCCAAGGAATGAGTGTCATTCCGTCGGGCCTCTTGCCATCATCGCGAGCGATACCAACAGGCTCGAGCACTGCTGGCTCACCTGCGGAGGCAAGAGCACGACGGATGACATCATTAAGCGCGGCATGACGCGAAAAGCGTCCTGCACTGCGGCGACAAGCCAGGCCGTGGTGGCCCAGGGAATCGACATGTCCCTCGCATCGGCAGCGATGAGGCTCATTCGTCCTGGCCATATCTAAAATTTTTCTAATTCCAATATTAAATTTAGAATTTAAAAAAAGAGCAATTAAATATTTTAATAATTGTCTCCCTGATGGTACCGTCAAAAAGGGACAAATGTTGGCTATGGGCGCCCATAACGGAGTGCACCGAAGCGTGTAGGTGGTCTTGAGCACAAACATACAGAATTTTATGGTCATGTAAGCGATATGTGGGTTGATGTCGCCTGGACACTACTAGACGACTGGAAATTCATTAAAAAGCAGTAACTGGTCTTCCGCCCCCGAAATTCATTAAAAAGCAGTAACTGGTGCCCCAAGGAGTTGAAGAGAGTGGTCGTTAATAATTTTATTATGTTCCCTTCCAATACAGAGCGTTGTCGATGAGAGACGCGCCTGTAGACTTTCCCGTTTATACCAACCGATATACCATAATTGTCGATGGTTCTCCATAAATAACTTCATCACTAGCAGCTGCTGGCAACTCTCTTGTAGTCAAATAACATTGACAGCATTTTTCATAGCGTTTGTGATTTTCCCGCGTAACGGTTCTCAAGCGAAGAAAATCTTTCAAAACTTTATTGAAAAGTTAGATATAGTGTACATTTCTAGCAATATTAGTACAAAATATTGATTACTATCTACGGATAGTTGAATTATGGTGAATTGTGCGTGGTTAAGCAAAGACGCGAATGCACCATGCGAACAAATTTTGTACACCCAACAGAGCAAAATCCTTTTGTGGGCTTGTACGGCTAAACTTGTCTTGTCTCCGGAAGACAAATAGCCCGCTCCCGCTGCCGAACAAGCTACAAAGATGTAAGTACGTTTCCAATAAAAATATCATTATGATTGGAGAGTTATCTTGTTGTTGAGATGACTAGGTACTTGAAAAAAACTATGGCTGACCAAAGTATCAAACTTTAGATACCAATAACGAAAGTTATCACATGACAAATTATATTTTCATATTATTTATTTTCTGCCTGCTGACAAAAAGCACGTGAAAAAAGGCCATCCTAATTTTTTACCCTGGATCATAACCCAGGTCATTATTCCATTGGAAGTTTTTGAGAATTTTATCAATATAAAGGTAAATTTATCTTTATCATATGGAACTTTATTTTGAGCAAATCAGGTATGTCTTATCTTTATAGGACTACTAATGTAGTAACTGTTTAGAGTAAACTGTGTTTAAAAATAATAATGCAAATAATTATGTGACAAAACATTTGCATGACTGCAAGACAGGGTTGATACTGTCCAGCACTGCTCCTTGTGACTTGAACTTATTTGTGCAATGACAAACTTATTAAATACCCCTAGTTACTGCCATTCAATAACATTACATTGGATACCTACCTTGTCTTGGTGATGCAGCTAGTTCAATTATTTATATGGAGAATTAAATTGAAAGTATAATGAGTGAGGTAAAGTGTGATGGGCCATACAGAGGCAACAACCTCACATGCTTAAAAGCAATGATGTGTAGCTGCGCTAACCACTTAGCAGCCCTTGCACATTTTGCATTTTTTCCTCTTACTGGATTGCGGAAATCCTGAGGATTGGAGACATTTTTCTCCGAGACTACTAGAAGAATACTCTGCTAGCTACCATTAGTGGCAGTGACTTCAACTATCTGATTTGGAATTTTTAAGTAAACTAATGTAAACAACAATATGTTTCCGAATTACTCTCTATACATATGTATATGTAATCTTCATCATAATATAAATTAAATTATTAACTCAAGTAAAGAGATGCCTACTGCTTCCATGCTATTTTCCACACTTCGGCCACCTATTCGGGCCCATTGTGTGTGAACAGAAGGTGTTGATTTTTCTGTCTTCTGTTGATAGGAGATACCGTGGAGATATCACACCTCCTTCCTAAGTGAAACCATTGTTGTATTGTCAATTTCACTAAGTTATCTATCACGCAGTTTCAGAGTAAAGCCATAATAGTAAAACCCTACCAACTCAACCCTACCCTACCTACCTTTACCTATACAGATAACTTTAGAATCTACTTACTCTCACAGAGTGCTATATTTCATGCAGAAGTTATGACTTTTCTTAATTAAGTCTACACATACAAAAAAGTGGGGGGGGGGGGAGGGGGGAGATAGTTTATGGTGCCCATACTATCAAAAAATACTCCACAACAGCTATGTAACTTATGTACCATGCAAAAGACAAGCTGTTCATTACTTTGTAGGCGCATCGCATGCATCCTCCACATATAGAAAATAAAAATGAGTCTAACTCAGGTAGTCTAAGATTTCTGGCAATAGTGCTTAGTACAGTTTGTGTAGTCAAATACCTGTAAAAAATCTCATACAGTCCTAAAATTGGATTATTGTTCCACATATACATACTGGGACGTTTTTATACCTTAAGGGCCAAACAGAGCCCAGGAATGTAGTACCCAGAGACTACTTATAGTATAAGGCATAAATTCTTATTTTTGTTCAATACATGAGAATACAAAAGTAATTTTTCTCATTGCATTATAGGCACAACAAACAATTTGTGTTTGTCATGTCATGTCAGAAAATCTTAGCCGTCAGAGGATAACCAGTCCAAGACTTGGGGCACTTGGCTATCTGAGGCCACGGAGGCCATGTTTAAAACGAATATGTAATATTCATTAGTTAATAACTGAATACGCAGTATACTAAGTGTAAGCTTAGACACATGTTGCTGTATAAGTAACAAGAGGCTTTTGTAATCTACAGATTAAAATGAAACCTACATTGGTTATTTTATAGGCCAGAGCCAGTATAAATAGGTCTGAGCCACCCTAAATCACAGACCTACTGAAGGTCCTTATAGAATAACAATCCACTCTTGATTTTACTTTTCTGGATCCAATGATTTTGGTTATGGGACTAACAGACCACAGAGTCGTTTCAGTCAAACCTGCGGAAGGTGTTTATAGACCTGTAGAGGGTCATAATATGTCCTCTATGGACTAAATAAATTGAACAATGATTTTGGTTAGTGGACCTACCAGGTAACAGCCTGTTGGAACTTTTTCAGATTAATGGACCTGCGGAAGGTCATAATATGTCTTCTATGGACTCAATAAATTGAACAATGATTTTGGCTAGTGGACCTACCTATAGGTCACAGCCTGTCTGAGCTTTTTCAGATTAATAGACCTACGGAAGGTTATAATATGTCCTCTATGGACTCAATAAATTGAACAATGAGTTTGGCTAGTGGACCTACTTACAGGTCACAGCCTGTCTGAACTTTTTCAGATTAATAGACCTGCGGAAGGTTATAATATGTCCTGTATGGAATCAATAAATTGAACAATGAGTTTGGCTAATGGACCTACCTACAGGTCACAGCCTGTCTGAGCTTTTTCAGATTAATAGACCTGCAGAAGGTTATAATATGTCCTCTATGGACTCAAAAAATTGAACAATGATTTTGGCTATCAGACAACAGGTCACAGCCTGTCCGAGCTTTTTCAGATTTATACACCTGTGGAAGGTCATAATATGTCCTCTACGAACTCAATAAATTGAACAAAGATTTAGGCTATCGGACGTACAGGTCACACAGCCTGTCCGAGCTTTTTCAGATTAACATACATACCTGCAGAAGGTCCTTTATGGTCGCAATAAATTGAACAATGTTCTGATAGTACCTTTTTTGTACCCAATTTTTTTTTTTTTTTTTATTGAATTATAGACCTGCGGAAGGTTCTAATATGTACTTCTTAGAAGTTCATAAATTGAAAATTATTCTCTCAGAATCAAATATGTTTGGTTGAAGGACTTAGAAACCACAGCTTTATTAAAACTACTCCAAAATACAGACATGTGGAAGGTCCTATTAATTTATCTCTATGGTAGACTAAACAGTATTCTGATATATTGTTGGATTTATGGCTCACATACTTACAGACTTGCGGAAGGTTCTGTTAGATGGAAATAAACTCTGATAGAGTATTGTTTTGAGACTCAATGTTTGGTGAGATCTAAGTAGCCTATAAGTTACCATCTTATTCAACCTATTCCAGATCAGGAACCTGCAGAAGGTTCTTGTGGACAAATTGTTCTTCCAGGATCAAAATATTCTAGGGCAGATGTTTAAAATATGAACCAATAAAAGTATGATAAATCCTGAAGAAACATTTTACAATTGGTTGAGGATTCAATCCTCAGATTTAATTTTCACTAATTTAGAACTAGTTACTAGATATATATGTTTGTAGATTTTACAAAGGCTGTGGCAGGATAAACTTTTCATGATAAAATCCTAAACTTATATAATAAAACCAATGGACTCATACATTAGACATCAAAAGATGCGTAAAGATCTTTACTATACACCTGAACAACAGTTTTATTGTAATCCTAGGAATGAAGGCTCATTTATGATTTTTATCCTGCCTAAAATTGCTGAATAGGGCATTAATATACCATGCGATCTGATGATAAATGAATACAGAGTGTGCTCATGTATTTGTGGAAAAAAGTTGATGGTAACAGCTTTAGATCTATATTTGATTATCATTACTATTACTTGTCTACTAAAATCTAGTTAAGACATTTGAGAGGAAAAGTAAGGAGGCAGTTGAACGAGTGTTCAGATTTAAATCATTGCTGCTATATTTATTTAGATTTTTGCAAATCAAACCTAGAATTATTAATATTCTTAGAAAACAGCTGTTATTATCACATTATTTTAAATGACATGGCTCAAGTTTACCTTGATAGGTAACTTTTACTTGTGTATAATATTTATGAAAGTTTATTTGTTTCAGCTTCTTTTACTGTTCATTCACATAGCGTTTGTGTCTCTTGCTCATTCCTCATCACCAGCAGATAACAAACAGGTCTCATCGACAACGCTCTGTATTGGAAGGGAACATAATATTACTGTTTTGCATTCCAACAAAACAGGTATTATGTGACCGAAAATACAGAGCGTTGGAGCAAGGCTCTTGCTGGATGAAGACTTCTATGAAAAATGCTGTCAATGTTATTTGACATTACAAGAGAGTTGCCAGCAGCTGCTAGTGATGAAGTTATTAATGGAGAACCATCGACAATTATGGTATATCGGTTGGTATAAGAGCGGCCGCATATTATCAGAAATTTCTGTTAGAAAAATTCTGACGCTCGCCGGAAGGCACTCGCTGCATACATTTTGTATTAGCTCCCGCACACTGTTAGAAAAATTCTAACGGGTCGTCCGTTTCTGACGCCCGCCGGATGGCACCTCAGCCGGACGTCAGAATTTTTTCTGTTAGAAATGGCGGAAGGCGTGTTTTCCATACATTTTGTACTAGGCCCCGCACACTATCAGAAATTCGCGTCAGTTTACCGTCCGCCGCCGTACGCTGCACACGTGTTTGGTTGTATTTTAGGAACCTACGTTTTTGACGAAAATGAGCTTAATTCAAGATTTAATTGCCGATGTGTAAAAATATCCATGTTTGTGGAACGCGATGATGAAAATTACCAGAATAAAATACACAGAGACTTAGATATGGAGCGAATATGCCAAATATTAATTAAGAATTGAAATCCATATTTCAATATCAAGGTTTTTAGGGTTCCAAAGCGTAAAACGGGACCCTATTTACGAGATTTCGATGTCTGTGTGTCACCAGGATGTATCTCATAAACCATGATTACTATACAGTTAAAATTTTCATAGATGATGTAGGTACTTATTTGCTTTTGCCGCTATAACAATAAACACTAGAATCAAAATAAAATAGGTAATAATTAAGGGGTGCTCCCATACAACAAACGTGATTTTTTGCCATCTTTTGCTCGTTATTTATAACGGCAACAGGTAGACGCTTCAGATATTCACAAAATATTTATTTGTTTATTCATCGCTTTAAAAATAAATAATTAAATCAAAATTAAATAAATATTAATGGCGGTCGTACTAAGAACATGTTTTTCGTTGCAGTTTTTGCCCGATAGTCTAATGTTGTATAGATAATGGTGCGCCCTTCATGTGCGAGTCCAACTAGCACTTGGCCGATTTGTTTTATTTAAATAAAAAAAGCGCTAAGAGCAATAACATACGTATCTTCATTCATATAGGTAGATGTGCGTAAGCATACAGATGAAACACGACTGGGCTCAAAAGCTGCCGGATCAAAATTTCTGATAGTATGCGGGGTGCTTCCGGCAAGCTTCCGGCGAGCGTCAGAATTTTTCTAACAGGGATTTCTGATAATATGCGGCCGCTCTAAACGGGAAAGTCTACAGGCGCGTCTCTCATCGACAACGCTTTGTATTTTCGGTCACATAATACCTGTTTTGTTGGAATGCAAAACAGTAATAATATTGGGGGCTAAAACACTAAATACGGAATTCAGATCGTCTCGTGACTGTTATTCTACCTTCTATCAAATAATTTTTTTCATTTTCCACGAGTTCCACGATTATAACAATTTATATGTAATCTTTTGCGTATTTATGCGTGCAGCGAATCGTTTGTAATTTGACATTGACGTCGCGATGACGTTACGTTAGCTGAACGTCATTTGATCAAGGTTACTTTTGTGAATGTGATGTTTATTTCGGCGTAAAATCTACAGTTTGGGTCAAATATCTTCAAAATGTACTCCAGAATTAAGATCAGGTTTGTATAATGTTACCTTCATACTCAGAGTATAATTTGGCTTGATGTTATTGTCTATTTGCGCGACTTAATGGATGTTTGACATCAATTTCGTTTCTCATCGGTTTCTTCGCATAATTTACAGCTGGTGTGGCTGTACCAGCGCTTCTGGAGTACTGTGCAGATATTTAAGTTCTGCAGAAATCTCCACAGCCCTGCGACCATTCTATTTCAGCGTTCATCCCGATCTTTTTGGAAAATATCCAGAGCAAAGAGTAAGTTTAACTCCATTACCTTATTTTATGTTTGCTTACTTATTTCATATAACAAACTGTATTGAGATATAAGAATAGTAGTAGCCGTGTGGTTCCTGACAGAGTTAAATAGGACCACTCCAAGTCTTCCCATGGATGTTGTAGAAAGCGACTTAGGAAACACAAACTAATCAAAGCTTATAAACATCTAACTGACCTCTCCAACCCATCTGGCTAGCGTGTAGAGTGTATGCCAAATCCTCTGATTGCTCTGGCTAATAAATGGCTCTGGTATTACAGCATCTTTATACTACCAAAGTCAGTGTCATGTTCTTGCAGTGGAGACTAACAAAGACTTGAAAGAACTGATAATACTTATATCATATCAGAAACTATATTGCGATAAAATAATAGTGGTAGAACCAATAATTATTATACTAGAGCAAAAAGTGTCAATTCTATCTAAATTAAAATATTTTTTACAGAAAGTGAATGAAAACTCCTTGCAGCAGTTGAGTGCCTTACTTGAGGCACAACAAGCTAGTCGTAGATTGGCCATACCTCCTTTGTCTTTTTATCTGAGACAGAAAGATATGCCTGAAGGTATGAAGAGAGTAAAATTTGTCTTATAATTTTAAAGGTAGCTTTTATTATGTAATTACAAAGTGATATGTTATAAACTTCAGCATGTACCTGGTTGCTTTTTAACCTTAATCTTGTATTAAGTATAGACCAATTGATCCCAACATGTGTGCTTCAATGAGGCCGAAGATTGGTGCGATAATATGCTGAAACCAAAACTGTCACCGATTTTTTTTTTACTGGAAATATAAAATGAATTCAATGAATGTTCAAATTAGGTTACTTTGTAAATATCATAGTTTAAGTTCCCTTTCTACCCAGATTCTAATGTGGAGAAAAGTAGATTGTAGTACCTAATGTTCTTTTATTGATGGAGTGAAAAGTGGGTAAGACTCCATTCTTTCTTAAGATTTTTAATTGATCACTTATGTTCAAAAAATACTTAACTTTAATGAAACTTATAGTTGAAGCTATAGTAAACTATTTGGTCTGGGATCTAAATTCATAAAGATGGATATGTAAAGTTGATTTGGCATATAAATTGGTAGGCATAATTTTTACATAAAAGTTATATATTTAATAAAAATTATATATATTATATTTTACACCAATCAAAATTATGCATTCCCAGGTTCCAAACCAAATCATTATTTTAAAAACATGTAATCTGATTGCTCATGTTTCTTATGTTATGTTGTATTTATAGGTGAATTCAAATTAGTGAAAATTCAGCTAAATGGAAGCAACACTAGAGACACCATAGTTAAAGTTTTAAATGCTTGTCAAATGTCAACAACTTATGTAGATAAAATACCGAGGAGCCCGAAACAGCCAGAGCTAAAGTAAGTAGCTCTTTCAATCTTCATTATACTTACATTCATTAAAGATCCTAGAGTTTTTGCTTTACTCAAAGGCTAGTTAAGATCAGCTAAACTAGCGGTACTTATAAATTTATTCTTTTACTACTAAATCGTACCAATTTAAAAGAAAAAACACTAATTCTGCAATCGCCTCGCCTGTTATGTAATTGGTTTTAATTTTCATTATTTTGCATTTGGTAAATTAAGAGAATTACTCATTGTCGCCATGGCAGTAGTGAGTAGTTCCCTAGTGAAAAAAAGTAATAACAAAAATACTACAAGTCATTTACTAGCAATGAATTAGATTTTTTAAATTTGATTTGGTGCAGGAGTAAAATAAATAAAATAATAAATGGCACTAGTTGGCTCATCTAATATACAAATACTCAAAGGCTTTTTAGATGCATCTTTTCAAAAATCATTCTCAATTCTCTTTCTGTCAATGTCTAGATAACCTAGCAAGAAAGGACAGCCTGAGATGTTAAGATTGTCATTAGTTAATTAATTATTGTTGTTGTTATTGAGACGATGACTGAGAATTTTGTGTTACACTCATATTCATGTCCTATAGACATCTAATTAAACTCTTTTGTAAACACACAATAGTTGTCACATGGTATTTCACCAATACAAAATTACATTATCAGCAGGCTACATAGGCTATTAACGCGGAAGTCGCGGGAAAAGGCTTTAAAAAAAGTTGATATAAGTGTCAACATAAGTGTTAAATTGTGCAGGTGTACAAGCTTACATATGACATCTGTATTGCTTATGGCGTGGACGAGCCTACAGGAGGGATGTGAGTACTTCAAGTTGGTAGTCAAATATTATTTAAGTAAAATTTAAATTATTTTACAGTTTCAACAAAGCAGATTTTAATAAAGCCTACCAAGGATTCTCAGAAAACTTCAGTGATGCAACTCGAATCAAAAGAAAAGTGGAAGAAAAGAAGGCCATAGATAATATTATGTAAGTTTTTTTTTCTATCATTCACATATATCTAATTGATTTACAAGTAATTAGTAGCAAGCGTTAGGGTTGACAACGCGTAGGTAGTCACTCACTACTCCTTCCCTGCGGTGCGACCAAGGCAGTCGGCGACGGCCCGTTCGACGCCCCGCGCGCCTCTTGCTACCCCCGCGCACATCTAGACACCCACACTCAGCCGCAAGCGATTTTACGTGCACACATGCTTAAGTGTCGTTTTTTTTTCGCATAGTGTATATGTCGCAGACATCTGGTTGAATCTGCTATTTGATTGAATGACTAGCTCGTTCATTGAATGGCGACATTTAATTAAATTACTAGAGCGAACGTTGATTGAACAAGCGTCACTCAACGTCCAACTAGTAAGCGGATTGTAACATAGCCCTTTGAACAGAGCGGACATAAATCAGTCAGGTGATTGAAATTTAGTTAATTTTTTCCCACTGCGGCGCTAGAAGTCACTAAAACAAATATGGCGTCAAACAGCTGGCACAGATAGCACTGTGTTGATATTTTTTTCGATTAAGGATCGTTATTTGTAATTTAATAGTATGACAGCATGGATTTACCTATTATTACGCCGCCGCCGGCTACTTTTAAACTAAGAAAAGTTTCCAAAAATATGAGATTAAGTAAACCTTAGGAAATCGTGCTACCACCAAACATTACAAAGTCGGCTATATCCCATTCAACGACTTCGCTAAATGACCTTCAGTTAAGATGTTTAGCGTTATATTCAACGACTTGACGAGTTGTCCTTTAGGTAGTCATTGAATTAAATGGAGTCATTCAATGAACGCGCTAGTCATTCAATCAAATAGCAGATTCAACCAGATGACTGCGACATATATAATCTTTGTTATGGCCCGAATACTAATTCTAACTTCCTATTCCAGAGACTGGATAACTGATAACAGTGTGTTAGCCAAGGAGAAGTATGAATCGACGAGCGCCACCAGGGACCAAGTGAACAGCTTGCTAGACCACCTAGTCAACACTTATGGTATTAAACAAGTTCGTAACCATACTAATAAGTGATCTTCCATTAACGTCCCGTGTGCCCATTTGAGTCCATGTCTTTAAATAACTATTTTTATAAAGCAAAGTACTAAATCTTAATATCCGCAAATAAGCAGTAAAACTGTTTCATACTTACCTGTCTCCTAAAAGTAGTTTATATTAAAAAGTTGTATAAATTGGTCTTCAGAGTTCCCAACCCAAAGGGTAAAATCGGGACCCGAAAAACCAAGACTGATGTCCATCCGTTCGTACGTACGATATCGATAGTTTAACGTTATATTGATCGTGGTACTTAGTGCGCGAGTCCGACTCGCACTTTACTGATTTTTAGATAACATCGACACAAGAATCAATTAAGTTTGGTATCCCCGAATGGGTCCAATGAGTTAATTCGTGTCATGATTGGTTTTAGAGTGTAGGTCAAATCCACCTCTGTCTGCTTTGGCTAATATACGGCTCTGGTAGTATAGAGAGGGTCCTGCTCCTGCAGTGGAGACTAGAAAGACCTGATGATGATAATTAGTTCTATTTTGACTTTTACAGCAATTTGCATATAAAAGTAAAAGCTTCTACTTGAGAAGTTTGGTTTTTTTCAGTGTTGTCTCTTACAAAGATGAAGCAAGTTAGAATATAACTGCCGCACTATGTTTTGACCAGCCTTAAATCGAATAAAATATATTTTGCGATAAATATATTGAAGAAATAGATTAATTATATGGAGTTATGTGTTATGCCCAGTGACCCCATTTGAGGACGGTGTTTTTTAATACGTAAGAAATCTTGTTTTCCCACCCTCCAATAACTACGTTTATAAAATGTTTTACAAAGTTTTTCTGCATGTACATTTGGGTCTTAATGGGTAAAATTATCTTTAATATTTTGATTGTATTTATTGATTCGTTTTAAGTAAACGGTTTTATTTTTACTTTCCTTTTCATTGTTTATTTCTTTACTATCCTTGTCTTGTTCTGATGAACATTTTAAGCTTTCGCGATCACAATCTCTATTATGTTCACTACGGGACGGCACACTGACTGTCAGTCTTTGAAAATGGCAGCTGCAATCTTTTCGAAATATCAGACGAAACTCAAAAATAATCGCGGCAAGTCCCGTAGTGAACATAATTCTTATAAACATGTTTTATGTAGACTAAAGGAATATAATTTTATTATAGGTCAAATACGATAGCGGCTGGAACATAAGTCATATCAGAGGAGCGCTGCAGAGTCTCGTCTCCTTGGCCGCGCAGCATGAGAATATTATGTCCAATTTGGAAGGTACCTTGTTATTTTTTATTTAACATTTACCAGCTTCATGTAGTAGGAGAGGTGCAAAATTATTGTCGACGACCTCTGTGGATCAGTGGTACCGCAACTGCACTTTAATCTTAACTCTATCTCTTAGCTGTGTATGATATTTTTTTAAATTTTTGCTGATATTAGGATTGTCGGTCGGCAGAATTTGTCATTCTCACCATACTTATAACGCTTGGCAGAACTAAGGGGAAGGAAATAAATCGTTTGACAGAAAACGGAGATATCATTTAAAATATGGGTAGACGAAGTCCTAGACCTTTAAAACTAATTAATGAACTACTGTTTACAGTTTTAAGTGTGAACGTGAAGCTTTACTTAGCGTTTTCACCAAAAGTGGCCGTTTTTGACAAAAACGCTGAGATAAGCGTCACGTTCTTATCTAGGGCATCGTCGAACAAAATTGTAAGTGAATTCTCCGTTTTCTGTACGTATCTGTATGTATCTAACGATTTATTTCAAACTAGCAGCCCTACCCGGCTGCGCCCGGCCATGTATTATACCTTAAAATCTTCCTCGTGAATCACTCTATCTATTGGTGAAAACCGTATGAAAATCCGTGGAGTAGTTTTTGAGTTTATCGCGAACAGACAGACAGACAGACAGACGCGGCGGAGGACTTTGTTTTATAATATGTAGTGATGTGGCAGCCCTAGACCCCTTAACGAGTGCAGTTTATTCGGCTTATTTCGGTGTTTAGGCGCTGCTGTCGATCGAAACCGTATTATAAGAAAGTTGAAATTATAGGATCTTGTTGAACTGGGGGAATGGTATACTATACATGCATTTGGGATGCTACTTGCTTGGATAGATTGGGAATAGGTAAGTAGCAACTCGGAAAGATGGGTGCGCGAACCGGATGCCAAACCTGCAACCTGCAAGGGAGCTGAGGAGGGCACACCTGGCCTTTTTCCCCTACCAGCTGTTGTCCGCGAATCCTTTAACACTTTGTAATTACTACATTAACTAGCCTTCTGCCATCTAACGATGACTTGGAGCTAAGCTTGCCTGAGACTGGAGCGTTTGCTAGAGCTCGTGGTACCGCATGAGATGTGTATTCCAGTAGATTTATCATATCTATATACTTAACTGATTGTACTTTTTTGTTTTAGGTAGAACTATAGCACTTGGAGCATTCACCGGAGTCAGTTTAGACGGCGATGTGTATCTCAATATAATAGACGTCAGGAATGAATGGCTTTCTGTGAGTATATCTTTACTTTTCTATGGCCTAATCAAGTAGCATTATTTAAAAAAAGAAAGACTAATGATAGAAGCAAAAACTAATGAAATTCTTCACCCAAAAAGTATAAAGCGTCTGTATGACGATGATGCGAGTTCCTTCCGTGATTATTGTTCACGCAAAAAGTGCTCAACGCGCCTAAAAAAGTTTTCACTTGAAAAATAATCTGTGTTTTGATAGCTTACGTCCGTAATAACATAACATTTAACAGTGTTGATATTTTGCTGGCGTCATGTAGCTTTTAACACTAAATAGAAGAATACAAATCGAATGACACCTCACACTTCAAAATTGGCCAAGGCGATAACACTATAGCCAGGTCATAATAGAACAGACATATACCCACATACATACACGCGAAAACCATTACCCTCCTTCTAGGTATGTCAGTCGGCTAACAGAGCTTGCAGGGGGGAGACTTTTGGCTCCGATAAAAATTTGCATACGGATCCCTGAATCGAAAAATGTTGTTGAGAAACCGACAATAATTTTGACTCCCAACAAGGGATTGCCGAAGAAAAAATCCCATTCATTACCCTTTAAAAAATAGAGACTGAGTAAATCTTAAGAACGCATCTGTTAAATCGAAATTCTTAGTACACTAAACAAAAATGTATATATTTCATAACTAACTGTTTTTTACTATAACATTGTCTTCGTTTTTACATAACTTTGTCTGCAGTTATATCGGTTTTATTCGCTGAAACAGACTACTTTTGGCTTGTTTTAAAATCACTTAATCCGAGTCATAATCATGGCAGTCAGTCATAAGCTCATTCATGATAAACTTCTTCTTTTCAGTTAATTAAGAAAGTGAGTCAAGAAGATGGCGCGCTCTCGTCGATACCTAATTACGAAGAGACTCTATCCGGCATCCTCAGAAATATTCACATCCGAAGAAGGTAATCAAACAAGACGTTTCGTCCTTCTTTTCCATGCTGGTATAACTAACGATAACACGAATCAACCCATTGGACCCATTCGGGGACACCAAGCTAATAGGCTTTAATGTCGATGTAATCTAAATAAAATTATTTTTAACAAAGAAAACAAAACCGAATTCAGCCCCATACGTCAGTGTAACTGAAATTAAAAAGTAGGAAAAAATATTGATACTTTCTCACCTATTTACAATTTATAATCAGTTTTTATTTGGGGTCACAAGAGGGAATCACCGCAAACCCACAATAGTCATAAGCTAAAATGAATTTTTATACATATGTTAATCTTTTTTAGCTTTTATTAGCTTCTTAACATGCGTGCCTTTCACACGTATATGTATGTATGTTTGTATATTTTTGTAGGTATAATCCTACTTAGGGAACAGTGCAAGTTTTATCAAAATAGGTTTAGTAGTTTTTAAGATAGAGAGTTAAGAGCGTATCCTAGCAGTATGTTTTCCACAAATGTATTTCTCTATTTTCTCGCTGAAATTATTTTCTCAATTTTTTTTTTTATTTTTTTACATGTACAATAAGTGTGTTGATTTTTTTAAAATACTGCTTTTTGAAGGAATCTATTCGCCGCTCAGGGCAGGTGAGTTTTATCTACGGGACCTTGCCTTATACGCTATCCTTGATTGTTCCAGAAAATTCATGCCGAAAGTATCAGCGTCGCAGTACTGCAATCACCTGAGACAGCTAGTCACCTCTCTCGGCGACTTCTATGGGCGCGGGTACAAGTTCCCCGATACAGTGCCGGAGTCTCTCAGCAAATATGAAATAGTCGTTGAACCGTGAGTAAACCTAGATAAAGAATCGAAAATTGCTGTGCGTTTGTCTTCTTGGACTCTAAATCAAACGTCATTAGCAACTCTGTGTCCTTTAGTGTAAGTAGTCACGGCACAACTGCAATCACACAAACTGAGCTAACCCCACAGTAATTTGTGAACTTGTGTCGTAGAATGCTAACTCAACAATGCTATATTTTATAATAGATACGTATACATAATTATATAAACATCCAAGACCCAAGCAAATCTGATCGTTTTCCATCTCGACCTGACCGGTACTAAAACCCGGGACCCCTCGTGTCGCAACGAATCAATATGCCGAATTCACCTTTAACTCAAAAGCGTAATGCTTATATTCCTTCTGAGAACAAAATAAATGACGCGTGAATACGCAAGACTGCGCGCAAATTTCGCTCTTCTGAATCTCAAATGAAAATGAGCATTAAGATCTTGAGTTAAAGTTGCGTTTGCTATACTAACATCGTTTCGCTTCGCTTCGACTCTGCTTTAGTATGAAGTGACCCTTAACCGCTGCGCCACGTCAACAAATGGAGGGAGTTTTTGGGAAGTCAAGGGGTGCTGTTGGGGTTTGTCTTAGACGATATTGCAAATGGATTTTAGTGAACTTTTATAATATGAAATTGGTGTGGTTGGCTCGTGCTCATTAACAATTTGTGAAATAGTTACACTGTTATATGGACTCGTATAGATTTGTCACCAAAAGCTCCCACGAGGCATCTAAGAACATACGCCATCTTTGATGCTATTTGATAAAACTTCACCGTACTACACCGATACTTAGTATCTCATTATACTGGACATTGGCAGAATCACTGAAAGCTCGATGGAAGCCATAATACAAAACAGAAGAAGAATAAGAAAGAATGGACTACTTACTTAAATTTCGTCCACTTTAACTTTGTTCCAGGGAAGCGGGCCCACTGATGGTGTCCCCCACGGGGCAGTTCATCACGCCGTCGTCGTGCCCGGCCGGCGAGCTCATCGCCTTCATCGGGGCGCACATAGACGAAGCCACCATGCTCATGACGGAATACAGCATGTGAGTCTCTTTCTTAATAAAACTAAGAAGAATTGAGGGATTTACTTCAAATCTCGAAATCAAACATATGGTTCAAATACTGGTAATTTTTTGTCTTCATAATCTGACTAAATCTCGTGAAATAAGCTATTGTTACGTATTAAGAGTTCTGACTATAGAGTAAAACACCAAATTCTTCGGAGGGATTTTATTCACTATGGAATCCCATGTTCTTATGTACTGGGTTAAAATAATAATACTAAAATTAGTCCGTTAATGCACATCACTTTGATCATTTACGACCTCCGTGTCGCAGCGATCAACATGCCAGCCTGCGACACGAGAGGTCCCGGGTTTAATCCCAGACCAGGTCAAAATGAGACATGATCTTTTTCAGATTGACCTGGGCCTTGGATGTTTATCTATATATGTAATTGTTATAAAGTATAGTATCGTTTAGTTAGTATCCCATAACACCAGTCTCGGACTTACTTTGTGATTGTCATTTGTCAGTATATATTTATTTTTTATTTATCATCGTTTTGTTTTCAGAAACAAACACATCGAAAAGGCACTGCACAAAGAAGTAAAGGAAAGATTTGGTCTCTTGGAACTACACAAAGATGACAGCATCACGCCGGGACTCATGATCATGTGCTGCCAGAGACTGCTCACGAGAGTTGACAAACTTCATTCTGTAAGTATTACCCTTTTATCAGATTAAATAAATAATAAATATAAATACATACGGACAAATCACACAGATTGAGCTAGCCCCAAGTAAGTTCTTAAGAAAGACTTGTGTTATGGGATACTAACTCAACGATACTATATTTTATAACAAATACATATATAGATAAACATCCAAGACCCAGGTCAATCTGAAAAAGATCGTTTTCCATATTGACCTGACCGGGGATCGAACCCGGGACCATCAGTGTCGCAGGCAGGCGTGATGACCGCTGCGCCACGGAGCTCGTCATCGTCATCGTCAGATTAATATAATTCTACAGGTACAGTCCGAATCGAACTTTATGGCGGCTCGGAACATCGTGCGTTTCGATGCGCAGAACACAATATTAGGTTCAGGGGGCGCGCGCGGGGAGGCGGGGCGCGTACTGTGCAGCTTGCAACTAATAGAAAAACTTTTCTTATTCCATTCACTCGAACATTGTACATTGGGAACTCGCCGATCATTCGCATGTGTTCTGCATATAATAATATCTCTGAAAAGTTAGATATATTTAGTGCATCGGCCAACACAATTAAGAAAATTATGCTTTCTGAAATTTAAATAGTTAGGTAAACAATAAGGAGCTTTACCGTTTTCCTTTTTATTTTTTTCTTTCTTTGTTTTCAATTTAGAATTAAAATTTCATCAGTGTATCCTACATAATGCATGTCGTGTTCACATCAAGAAGACCTGTCACTTTCAAATGTTCAATGATATGCTATTTTGATATTGTATGAAATTGTGTCATGTCAGTTTTGTGAACCAAATAAAAAAAAAAAAAAAAAAAAAAAAAATATCCGAGCCGCCATAAAATTTGGTTCCGTTCTTACCGATCCCGATAAGCATTGACATCCCCGGCTTCGAGCAGCTTAGGAATCCCACCCTCCGACCCCGTCGCACTTGCCACCGGAGTAGAGTGCGTAGCTAGCTCCGATTACTGGTGACCGCCCGACGGTCCCGGGTGACTTGCACCCAGGGAGCATGTGAGATTCAGAGAACACTTGCATATGAGAATTTGCTGTCTCTCTAAGCCTTACGCACCCAGGCAACGCCTAAAGCCAAAGTTCGTCCCACCTGGGGACCCTTTGGTGATGTTTGCCTTACAGGTTGAGGGCACTCTGCTCTCACCTCATAAAGACCGGTGAAGAAGCGAAAGCTTACTTGGAGCTAGCTACACAGTCCTTCAAAAAAAAAGTTTGGTTCGGCGCTTTGACAAAGGCTCTGGCAAGTTTAGTTCCGAAACTTATCGATAGATGGCAGTAGGTCCACTGCTAGTTAAGTCGCTGTGGTATGTAACACTAGCGTCACCCAGTAATTAATTCTTCTCTCCTAAAACATATCGAATTTAAAAAAATCTGTCATGTACATAACTAGTTAATTACTTGTAGTATTTTGGTATTACTACAAGTAGTACACTAGAGCATTATTTAAAGAAAAATACCGGCTTACCCCAAAAATGGCCACTTTTGGTGTTAGCCAGTGTTTCTCTTACTCTTTCTTCTTTTGGGAAATATTGCTTATTAATTTGGTATCTTTATTAATTATTCCAGAAATTGCAAGGCAACATTCTATACATAACTCACTACTACTCAGTATTATCGGATGGCGTACTGTGTATACCCTGGGACTTCAAATAGACGGCGTGATTATATTTACCATTGACTACGAAATTTTAATATGTATAAATTAAAAATTGTATTTCTTGGTTGTATATAAATTATAGTAAAATATATAAATGGCAGAATAAAATATCTAAACTGCCACGCCTTTTTTTAAAGATAGCCAGTGTCTTTAAGACTTTTTAACATAAATCCAAAAAGGAAATTCTAAGACACTGAATTTTTGATCATAGACAATCTACGATAGACAATAAAGGATCTTATATACAGGAAATTAGTTTTTGCAATGTAGAATCAATTTAAAAAAATAAATTATTCATACTTATACATTCTATATTTATAATCTGTAATATTAACATATGTAGCAGTCTTTATCAAACGCAAAAGATATTGTGCCTAATCCAAGATGCATTTCCACTGTATGTCAAATGATTCACTTTTATCTTAAGAATGTTTTCGATCAAGTAATAAAAAAAACTAGATTCACCTACCCATACAAAAATGTCATTTAATTGTAGATTTTGTTATTTTATTAACGTACATCAAAGCAAAATGTGCCTTACGTGCATACCATTAAGTTGAGTTTCGTCGTCAGCTTTCAAAATTCAAATAGAAAATATGCATTCAAATTCAATTCAATAGAAAATATGCATTCAAATGTCCAGTGTGTGCTTATTTGGTTAACGCTTTTTATCGCGGATTGTGAATCTAGGTTTTTTATACTTGATCAAAGAAGAATCTATGTATATCTACTCATCTTCGCTTCAGTAGAAGGACACCTGACCTCATGCACACAGGCTAGATTATAACATGGCTGCTGTCGCTAGATGGCAGTCGGTTAGTATGTACATTAAAATAGTATAATCTATCGAGAAGAAAAAAAGAAATAATAATAACTATTTTTGCACTCTGTCATTAAAGTTAATTTTTAGTATAACTGTTAAATTGTATTTGTCAAAACATATATTTATGCAATGTATGTCGAGCGTATTGTATCCTTATTGTCAATACGATAAATTTGATAGGTACTTCCAGCCAGTCTGTGCGAACGGACCCATACAACCAGCATACATTACAACCACTTTATTATCCAGTCAGGTTTTCATACATCAAATCCAAAATATGAAGCTAAGAATCCGCAATGGATAATAAAATGGTTGCAATCGAATATTTTTTTTTTTAATATAGGATAAAATTGTGATATGTGATATAAGGTGTGCAATTGTTAATATTTGTAAACACTTCCACTAAAAAATGTCAACTCTAGTTAGATACCAATAGTTATTTCTCATTCGCACTGCGCTTTAGCAACCCATCTTTTTTTAGACGCACACCTATCTTATACAAGGTGACGGCATTTGCGTTAAATAAAGCAAACTACAAGCTGTACTATACAAGATTCACCTCTACCTACCTTCGAGCGTTTAGGTTTTAAAATTATAAAATTGGTGATGAAACGTGTGTGTTACTAAAGTGCATTTCGTATAACACCATAACTGTAGGCATCTAATTTACAATGGAGTCGAGAAACAGACAAAACTATAACATTAGAAGCAAATAAAGAGAGTTGTAAATATCAATGCTTTTTGTTTTGCCACAAACTACGAAGATACTATTACTAGTATCACGCGACCGTCTGCTATATGTTTTCTCTAGGCAATAGAGGCCATAGACAAATATTGTAGTGAGGGTAAAGATTGAGGGCCACAAATTTTATAACAAAAGAATAAAATATAAATATATTTATTGTCAGCGGTACAAAACACTACAAAAAGCCGTGTGTTTCCCGGCAGAGTAGAATAAGACCATTCCAAGTCTTCCCTTGATTTCCCTGATGTCGTAGAAGGCGACTTAGGAAACACCAGCTAAACAAAGCTTAGAATCTTTACATCAAAGAGACCTCTCCAATCCGTCTGGCCAGCGTGGAGAGTGTAGGCTAAATCCTCTGACTGCTTTGGTTAATATGGCTCTAGTAGTACAAAGAGGGTCGTGCTCCTGCAGTGGAGACTAAAGACGTTAACGTTGCACGGTGGGTAGTTAGAACGTAAATGGAAGCATTACCACAACCACCACCCAACTAGGTATTACGGCGGGGCATAGGTAGGTAACGGTGCTGTAGTTCTTTTCCACTCGTCACCATAGATGGTTTTAAGCCGTGTTAGCATTAACCTTAAAAGATGATGATGAAACATAAATAATTATTTTTAACAAAAAACTCAATTCGACTTCAACCCTATAGGTACGTAAATGTACAATACAAACTGGAACTAAAATTAGGTTTTAGTGGGTGTGGTAGTAGAGGAACAACGTCGTCATCGGCTACCTAACGGCATACTTGTACAATTTCTTTTTCTGGTTTTTTGTTGATTTTTCTAAATATATTATAAGGATACATTTCTATAAAAAAAATATAGGGCCGCCTTTGAAGTTCAGTCAAAACAGAAGAGTCAACGTTCTCATCAATTTGCTTTGATTCGCATAATAATAAAATACAAATAATCTTGAACCGAGGCATCCTTTAACAATTTTCTTGGTTCTTTGTTTAGTTTTGAAAGTGTTCGCTACATTCCGACAAAAATTGTATGGGACCATCAGTGGAGCATTTAGAGGAGCCCGATGGTCCAGTGGGTGTGAGCTCTATGAGGGCTTTCGTATGTTAAGCAACCCCTGGTGCAGTCCCTACTTGGATGGGTGACCGCAAGTGGCATAAAAATATCTCGAGCTCCTCCGTGCTTCGAAAGGCACGTTAAGCCGTTGGTCCCGGCTGTCATCGTTGATGGCAGTCGTTAAGCCATGTCAGATGCCTTAAGGCAGCTTGAAAAATCTGAGACCAGTGTTGGCCACTTACACATACGAAAAACAAAAAGTGGAGCATTACCTATTCAACAAAAAAAGAATCACTAGAATCGATCCATAACTGAGGAGATAGCGAGACGATATAGATGGCTTTTTAAGCGAATGGCAGAAAGTAGCCTTAGATCGTGACGAGTGGAAACAGAAAGGCAAATAATAATATTAAAACTTACGCGAGATAAATTCATTATGAAAACACGGCTTTACTCACGTTTTATTACGTCGGATCTGCCGACTAGTTTCGGTCTGTTACGAAGACCATCATCGGGGCGAGTGAAAGGGGTGGCGACACGACGGTTACGCTTCCCTCTCAAAGCACTGCTTTGTTTGTTTTCATAAAGAAAGGCAAATACCCAGTAGTGGGAAACAAAATAGGCTAAAAACACTGACTGAGTAATCGCGTAACAAACATACAACTCCTTCTTTTTGAAGTCGGTTATTAAAATATGTATTGTTTTAATTTTTAATACGATACATGTATTTTGTGAATAGTGCTAATATTTTCTCATATTATGGTAAATATTGTAATGCGACGCAACCGGTGGTGCCAACTGTGTGTATTTGTAAGTCAGACAGAACGAATCATACGAATTAAAAGTATTTATTTTCCTCATTCAAACTTTTGAAGGCAAAAATTAAGGCACCGAAAAGTAAAAAAACAATCTACTCCGGTTTTTCTATCTTGGGTTTGGATCTTTCCCAAATTCATATGGGATCATCTTTGGGGTAAACCCACAGAGCAAGGTATTATATTCAAAGTAGCACGCGAGCCACAAGACATTCCTTGCCCTGTTAGGTATTCCCTTCCATATAAAAAAAGAATTATCATACCTAATTGGACTTCTCTGTCATACATAATAGTACATTAGATACGATGCAAGTACGGCAAGCTGGACATTATAGGCAAGATGTTATAGTAAACTGCAATAATAATTCAATAGACAGCTTACAGTATGAGCATCATACGACGTCTTTCAATACATTTGCGATTACCATAAATTAAAACAAGATGCAGTTCAGCAGATAAGAAATTTATTGAAGTAAAGAATCAAATCAGTATGTAAAAGTATACATTGAGAGCAATCATCAAAAATAAAATTAAATTTATCAAAAAAAACTGTGTTCGTAAAGTAACTTTCTCCTTTTTTAATTCGGCAAAAAATCACATCTCACGAATAAAAAAAAACTCTATGCTGTGAAACTTTTTGCTCGGATTCTATGAAAAAGGTTCGATTGTGTATCTGTGCCATTTGGCAATTGAGCAGTTGTGATTGGTGTAAAGTAAAAGGGCCTAGCGTAAATTCAACATTACGATACGATCCAAGTTTCGATGTCATAAGGACCGTATCAATAGTAAAAGTATTGAAAAAATATATAACGCATTACCTCGATAACCTACCTATTCCGTTTAAACACAAGCCATTAACAAAAAGATATAGGTACATTTTAACTTTGTGGGAAAAAAGAGTCCAGTGCCGCCTGCCCCCATTTGAAGTTAATCATTTGAATCAATAGGAGAAATCATTTGAAATTTTGTTCGGCGCGGCCCTAGATAACCCTTAAAATAAACAGTTAAAAGGTTGAACGTGAAGTTTTACTTAGTGATTTCCCCAAAAGTGGCCGTTTTTTACAAAGAGACTAAGAAAAGCTTCAATGTCTCACTTTTTTAATTGTCAACAATAAGTTCATATGGGTAGTTTGAAGGGTTATTTAAGGACCCGCAGAAAAATAATTCAAATGATTTCTCCGTTTTCTTTCAAATGATTTCTTCTTTCTTTCTTCTTTTTAATTATGGCTTCCACCGAGGTTTCAGTGATTCTGCCAATGTCCAGTATAATGAGATACTAAGTATCGGTGTTGTACGGTATGTGGCATCAAAGATGGCGTATGTATACGAGATGACGAGTCCATTTAACAGTCTACTTTAACTATTTCACAAATTGTTCTCGAGCACGAGCATTTATAACACCAAACTACACCAATTTCATATTATAAAGTCCACTTAAATCAATTTGCAAAATTGTATAAGGCAAACGACAACTGAATCCCTTGACTTCCCACCAAAAACCCCTTTCAAATGATTTATTTCAAGCGTTCATGAATGACAGTTTCCCTACTTACAGGCTGCTGGCCAATTTATCGCTATTGTTGTTGTTTTTCGTGTGTGTGTGGTGTTAGGTTTTTCAAGCTGCCTTAAGACATCTGACATAGTTTAACGACTGCCGCCAATGATGACAGCCAGACCAACTGCTTGTCATGCCTTCCGAAACACGGAGGAACACGAGATGTTTTTTCTATGTCACCTTTTTTAGGGTTCCATATATAAACAAGGAACCCTTATAGTTTCACCATGTCTGTCTGTCTGCCTGTCCGTCTGTCTGTCCGTCCGCGGTTTTACTCAGAGACTATAAGTACTAGAAAGCTGTAATTTGGTATGGCTATGTATATTAATCATGGCAAAAAAGTGGTAGAAAAAAATCATGAAAAAAAATTTTTTTTTTCCGTAGCTTTCATACTAGTAAAGAGGAAGTAATATTTTTTTATACAAACACATCGTGTTGGGTATTGTTAAATAGGTCTGTAAAAATAATGTGAGGTTGAGAATACCACTTTTTCGATTTAGGGATCCGTTTCAGAAATATTTGGTTTTAAAGTGCAAACTTTTGTTAGAGGTAAGTGTCCCCCGCCCCCCTCTTTCTGCTAAACGGTTATACATGGATAAGTGAAAAAAAAATTATAGCAATAGTATACATATAATTTATATACTGAAGTTGAAAGGAAAACTATCAGAGCTGAGTACTAAGTATACAAACAAACTAAAAAGTTATAGGCAACTTATAAAATGTACTCAAAAATGTAAAATTTCATACAAATTTCATTGTTAGATATTTTGGGTCGTTAAACAGTGAGGTGCGAGTGTGAACAGTGTGAACTCAACGTTGTCATTCGCAACTACGGAACCCTACACTGCGCGTGGCCCGACATGCACTTGGCCGGTTTTTTTTATATAGGGACATCACACAAATTGAGCTAGTCCTACAGTAAGTTATGAACTTGTGTCGCAGGATACTAACTCAACAATACTATATTTTATAATATATATATATATATATATATACTTCTATAGATATACATCCAAGCCCCAGGTCAATCTGAAAAAGATCGTTTTCCATCATGACCTGACCGGGGATCGAACCCGGGACCCCAGTGTCGCAGGCTGGCGTGATAACCACTGCCCCACGGAGCTCGACAAACTCGAACCAGTGGTCACACACATTCAAGTGGGGACCGTGCCCGAACTAGCTACAGTCTTGCGACGGAGATATCACTACCTAAGTATAACAAAATATTGATTGACGAGCTCCGTGCCGTAGCGGTCAACCCGCCGGCCTGCGACACGGATGGTCCCGGCTTCGATCCCCGGTCAGGTAAAGATGGAAATGATTCAGATTGACCGGTAGTCCCACCAAGTAGTGGGACTACGAACCCTAGGGTTTAAGGTTAGTGGGACCACAAGTAACAGTGGGACAAAATGGGTGGGACCACGAGTCAAACACCCTGGATCTTGGATGTTTATGTCGTTGACTTAGATAGTATCCCAATAACACAATTATATTAAGTCTCGAACTTACTTTGGGGCTAGCTCAATCTGTGTAATTCGTCAAAAGTAACTACTTAATTATATTCTTTCTTGTGGGCACGGACTATAGGTACCTAAGTATATAGTCATTTGAGTAAAAGTTTTCGAGCAAATCTTTTTGATCAAACGGTATTAGATTTCAAATGAGGGAAGCGGATGAGATATCTATTCCTACAGAATTCTTCTTTTTCTTCATCAGGTCTTTATTAGTCTCCACTGCAGGAGCACGACCCTCTAAGTACTACCAGAGCCATATATTAGCCAGAGCAGTCAGAGAATTTGGCCTATACTCTCCACGCTGGCCAGACGGGTTGGAGAGGACTCTTTGATGTTTATAAGCTTTGTTTAGCTTGTGTTTCCTTAGTCGCCTTCTACAACATCCACGGGAAGACTTGGAGTGGTCCTTTCTACTCTGCCGGGAACCACACGGCATACCTATAGAACTATAATATCTTTATTATCTTTGGGCAGTCAGTCGTTTGATAGTACTTTCGAGCTTCCGAGGTACCCTCTTCGTAGTTTGTGTAACTCTGTCTGTCTGTCTGTCTGTCTGTCTGTCTGTCTGTCTCGCTTTCACGCTAAAACGGTTGAACCGATTAAAACGAAATTTGGCACACAGATAGGCTATAGCCCGAGAAAGGACATAGGCTACTTTTGATTTCGATAACGTAGGTTAAGCAACTCTAACCATGGTTCTAATTAGGATGGGTGGCCAAAACTAAAATGGCTGAACAGATTAAAACGAAATTTGGCACACAGAGAGGCTATAGCCTAAGAAAGGACGTGGGCTACTTTTAATTACGATAACCCAGGTTAAGCAACTCTAACCATGGTTCTAATTAGGATGGGTGGCCAAAACTAAAACGGCTGAACAGATTAAAACGAAATTTGGCACACAGAGAGGCTATAGCCAAAGAAAGGACGTGGGCTACTTTTAATTACGATAACGCAGGTTAAGCAACTCTAACCATGGTTCTAATTAGGATGGGTGGCCAAAACTAAAACTGCTGAACAGCCATACTATATACTATCCATACTTCCATACTAATATTTTAATATTATAAATGCGAAAGTAACTCTGTCTGTCTGTCTGTCTCGCTTTCACGCTAAAACGGCTGAACCGATTAAAACGAAATTTGGCACACAGATAGGCGATAGCCCGAGAAAGGACATAGGCTACTTTTGATTTCGATAACGTAGGTTAAGCAACTCTAACCATGGTTCTAATTAGGATGGGTGGCCAAAACTAAAACGGCTGAACAGATTAAAACGAAATTTGGCACACAGAGAGGCTATAGCCTAAGAAAGGACGTGGGCTACTTTTAATTACGATAACGCAGGTTAAGCAACTCTAACCATGGTTCTAATTAGGATGGGTGGCCAAAACTAAAACGGCTGAACAGATTCAAGCGAAATTTGGCACACAGAGAGGCTATAGCCAAAGAAAGGACGTGGGCTACTTTTAATTACGATAACGCAGGTTAAGCAACTCTAACCATGGTTCTAATTAGGATGGGTGGCCAAAACTGAAACTGCTGAACAGCCATACTATATACTATCCATACTTCCATACTAATATTAATATTATATTAATTAATATTAATATATTATATTATATATTAATATATTAATTATATTAATATATATATTATATATATTATATATTTTATTATAAATACGAAAGTAACTCTGTCTGTCTGTCTGTCTGTCTCGCTTTCACGCTAAAACGGCTGAACCGATTAAAACGAAATTTGGCACACAGATAGGCGATAGCCCGAGAAAGGACATAGGCTACTTTTGATTTCGATAACGTAGGTTAAGCAACTCTAACCATGGTTCTAATTAGGATGGGTGGCCAAAACTAAAACGGCTGAACAGATTAAAACGAAATTTGGCACACAGAGAGGCTATAGCCTAAGAAAGGACGTGGGCTACTTTTAATTACGATAACGCAGGTTAAGCAACTCTAACCATGGTTCTAATTAGGATGGGTGGCCAAAACTAAAACGGCTGAACAGATTCAAGCGAAATTTGGCACACAGAGAGGCTATAGCCAAAGAAAGGACGTGGGCTACTTTTAATTACGATAACGCAGGTTAAGCAACTCTAACCATGGTTCTAATTAGGATGGGTGGCCAAAACTGAAACTGCTGAACAGCCATACTATATACTATCCATACTTCCATACTAATATTAATATTATATTAATTAATATTAATATATTATATTATATATTAATATATTAATTATATTAATATATATATTATATATTATATATTTTATTATAAATACGAAAGTAACTCTGTCTGTCTGTCTGTCTGTCTCGCTTTCACGCTAAAACGGCTGAACCGATTAAAACGAAATTTGGCACACAGATAGGCGATAGCCCGAGAAAGGACATAGGCTACTTTTGATTTCGATAACATAGGTTAAGCAACTCTAACCATGGTTCTAATTAGGATGGGTGGCCAAAACTAAAACGGCTGAACAGATTAAAACGAAATTTGGCACACAGATAGGCTATAGCCTAAGAAAGGACGTGGGCTACTTTTAATTACGATAACGCAGGTTAAGCAACTCTAACCATGGTTCTAATTAGGATGGGTGGCCAAAACTAAAACGGCTGAACAGATTTAAACGAAATTTGGCACACAGATAGGCTATAGCCTAAGAAAGGACGTGGGCTACTTTTAATTACGATAACCCAGGTTAAGCAACTCTAACCATGGTTCTAATTAGGATGGGTGGCCAAAACTAAAACGGCTGAACAGATTAAAACGAAAATTGGCACACAGATAGGCTATAGCCTAAGAAAGGACGTGGGCTACTTTTAATTACGATAACGCAGGTTAAGCAACTCTAACCATGGTTCTAATTAGGATGGGTGGCCAAAACTAAAACGGCTGAACAGATTAAAACGAAATTTGGCACACAGAGAGGCTATAGCCTGAGGAAGGACATAGGCTACTTTTGATTTCAATAGCGCAGGTTAAGAGCGGCCGCATATTATCAGAAATTTCTGTTAGAAAAATTCTGACGCTCGCCGGAAGGCACTCCGTGCATACATTTTGTATTAGCTCCCGCACACTGTTAGAAAAATTCTAACGGGTCGTCCGTTTCTGATGCCCGCCGGATGGCACTTCGGCCGGACGTCAGAATTTTTTCTGATAGAAATTGCGGAAGGAGTGTGTAGCCCCCCCCCCCCCCCCCCCCCAAACTATCAGAAATTCGCGTCAGTTTACCGTCCGCCGCCGTACGCTGCACACGTGTTTGCTACGTTCTTGATGAAAATGAGTTAAATCAAGATTTAAGTGCCTATGTGGAAAAATATCTATGTTTGTGGAACGCGATGTTGAAAATGACCAGAATAAAATACACAGAGACTTAGTTAGGAAGCGAATATGCCAAATATTAATTGAGAATTGAAATCCATATTTCAATATCAAGGTTTTTAGGGTTCCATGTCCAAAGCGTAAAAACGGGATCCTATTTACGAGATTTCAATGTCCGTGTGTCACCATCATACATAAACCGTTGTTTGTTTGGTTATTCGTATGTGTAAGTAGCCAACACTGGTGTCAGCGATATTTCAAGCTGCCTTAAGGCATCTGATATAGCTAAACGACTGACATCAATGATGACAGCCGCTACCAACGGCTTAACGTGCCTTCCGAAGTACGGAGGAGCTCGAGATATTTTTATGCCACTTCCGGTCACCCATCCAAGTAGGGACTGCACCAGGGGTTGCTTAACATACGTAAGCGCTCATAGAGCTCACACCCACTGGACCATCGGGCTCCTCAAATACCTCTCCTCATAAACCGTGATTACTATACAGTTAAAATTTTCATAGATGATGAACTTATTTGCTTTTGCCGTAAACACTAGAATCAGAATAAAATCCTAATACTAACTAATATTATACGAGTAAATGCGAAAGTGAGTTTGTTTGTTTGTTTCTTTGTTACGCTTTCACGCCCTATCTACTTAACCGATCATCATGAAATTTTGCATACACATAGGTTAGAGTACTGAGAAGGACATAGGCTATAATTCACGCGGGCGAAGCCGCGGGTAACAGCTAGTAATTGTTATAAATGTGATTTGGAATCAAAATAGTGATGGGTTGTTAACCGCATCGCTATTGATATGATTCCGTAGATTTGAGACCATCCCTCGACCAGTCTGCGCGAGATGAGAAGAGTCTAGGACATTCAAAGTTTTTTTTCCTTCCAGACCACCATGGACTAAATGAGATATTGAAACAAACACAATAAAATACTTTTATATCATCAAAACTAACGTGAGATAAAGACATTCAAGATTCAATCGTTTATTTAATATAGGTTTCTTTGAACACTTATTAATTGTCATATTTGTGTTTACAATTTTTACAACAAAAAATTTTTGTTGACGTCAATAATTACTTATGGTTGCTTATGGCTAAGTTTAGGCCGCTATTATAATATACTAGCTGGTACCCGCGGCTTCGCCCGCGTAATATATAGCCTATGCCCTACTCGGTACTCTAACCTATGTGTATGAAAAATTTCATGATGATCGGTTGAGTAGATACGGCGTGAAAGTGTAACAAACAAATAAACAAACAAACTCACTTTCGCATTTATAATATTAGTTGAGATGGGATGGGATATCAACGGGTCACTCACGTGCTATTTATCGGGATTGCCGACTATATTATGTATTAAACCAGTGAAGTGTAGGTATTCGAGATAACGAAAAATTCTTTGACGCCGTGCGCAATAAATTGTGGCGGGTAGTGCATGATCATCACCAGATACGGGATCCAACGCCGCGCGTCCCGCACTCGCCCTGAAAATGGGTCCTGACCTGACGAGTCCGAAACTATAGTCGGCAAATACAAATAGTACGTGAGTGCACCCGTTGATATTTAGAATGACAATAAAATACTTACAAATAAGCTGCCAAGCTCTTCAGGGTTGCTGAGGATTTCTCTTCCGCTTCCTCATACTGAGGAAGTTCCGCAATATTTTGGGTTCCTCTACCGCATCCTCATAAATAAAAAAACAAAATTCCTCTTCCGCTATTGCTTCTTCAAAAAATTTGGAGGAATTTCTGGTATCGCTTCCGGAGAATTTCACTGCGCATGCGCTTCGTGTATCCACGCCAGTTATGTTAAGGACAGCGGCTGTTGGGTTGGGTCCGCCAGTATTTATATATTTCCTATCTTACTCTTCCTCCACCGCATCCTCTAAATTTGCGCTTGACACTTCCTCTTGCTCCTCCTCTTCCACATAATCACTTCCTCAACAACCCTAAAGCTCATACAAAAATATAAAGTGGTTGTCGGTCGCACTAAAAAATATGACGTCAAACGGAAGTGTGGTTTGTATTGGTTTGTGTTGATGTTGTGTTTTTCAGGAAGTGACGACTTCGCAATGAATTAAATAGTTACTAGTTTTTGAGGAAAACCTAAAACGCTCTTTCACTCAGCAGATATAGGACTTCAGGATCACAATAAGTATTTATGGGAAGGTAAAATCCCAATATTTAGGAACTGCGTTGCCTAGAGAAGCCGTTATTACGTACAGGCCGCGCCAAACTTTATTGCGAGTCCGAACCATATATACGTCAGTACATATTCTTATCTATGGTCCGAACTTCGCGTGAGTCGATGCGCAGTAGGTACACAATATTAGGTTAGGCGGGGCGTGCGGCGGAAGGCGGGCCGCGTACTGCGCAGCTCGCAGCGAATATAATATCCGACTCGCAATAAAGTTTGTCGCAGCCTGGGGTACTATTTTTGAACGCGTGCCACTCGTCTTCGAACAATTTTTCCTTACAAAAATCGTTCGAAGACGAGTGGCACGCGTTCAAATATGGCACTTCTATACTTCTTTCACGTACCCCTTGTACCAAATATAGTGGTACGCTATGCTTATTAGTATTGTCAAACTATATGTGGGTACTGTAGCAAGGTTTCATTAAGATTTTGAAATGCTTATGATGTATTCCAAAAGCGTTCGTTTAAGAAAAAAGAATAAGAGAATTGACAGAGAAGTCGAGCTACGTTTCTCGTATGAGGACATGATTGTATTTATCTTGCAATAAAGAAATAACTTCGAATCAGTGTGTTATCTTTTCAGCACGAAACCCTACTCTATCCCGTTTACAGTACACTTTATGGCGGCTCGGATATTAGCTGCGAGCTGCGCAGTACGCGCCCCGCCTCCCCGCGCGCGCCTTATTGTGTACAGCGCATCGACTCGCGCGAAATTCCACGAGCCGGCCGCGATAGTTTGATTCGGACTGAGGTATCATATCAGTGTTTAACCCACTTGCGTGACTTTCACTACACCCTTTAGGAATAACTCGCGAATAGCAAATACTTTGAGAACCCCTGTTCTTAAAATAAATATCTTGTTACATGAATAATTTACATACATTCATATGTAAATTACTAAAATGATACAGCACTTTCTATGAAGTTGTCTAAATATAAAATCATGAGCGTGTCGGTTACGGATAAATTTCATAATCTATCCGTTTGTAATATTTATCAATTACATACACACTTGTGCACATAATTTTATAGGGTAATTAATCCTGCAAAAGACATTTATTTTAAATGATTTTTTCGGGGTCCAGCCGTATTTACTAACTCGGATGACAGGTGTCGATGCCTATCAATCTAGGATTTGCCGTTACAATGCGGTTTTTGTATTCCAAATAAAAAGTTCGAGCAAACAAAACCCGCATTGTAACAGTAAATTTTAGACTGATAGGCATCGACACCTGTCAACCGAGTTAGTAAATAGGGGGGCAGGACCTTACTTTAACCCGTGATAGTAGTTCGCTCATATAGTTTGAAGGGTTATAGATCTAGGGCCTCAAGCTTTGGTTTACATTGTTACCTATATATTGAAACACTAGGTAAATAAAAGTCGTTAATATTTTTAGTATTTCTTAAACAATAATAGAAATGGTGTCTACTGTAACTGCCTAGCACGTATTTAGTTTAGTCATCCTCCTACATTGAAGACTAAACAAGACCATGATGGTCTTGTTTAGTCTTCAATGTAGGAGCACGACCCTCTCTGACTATCAGAGCCATATATTAGCCAGAACAGTCAGGGGATTTGGTCTACACTCTCCACGGTGGTCAGACGGGTTGGAGATGTCTCTTGGATGCTGAAAGCTTTGTTTAGCTTGTGTTTCCTAAGTCGCCTCTTACAACATCCACGGGAAGACTTGGAGTGGTCCTATTCTACTCTGCCGAAAACCACACGGCACTGTACTGTAAATAAAGTGTACCAAATTCTATATTTATTGTCAAACCGAGGCAACCAATCGTTCGATAAATTCATGTGTAAGGTTTACTAAAATATAGAAACAACATTAGCGTCCAATCATATATAATTCAATAAATAACACAGTTAAGTATCATACAGTTGTTTATATTCAAAGCACCGTTTAATTAACACAATTATATTTTAAATCCCTAATACAAAGTATATACTTATCCATCATTTCCTTATTTAATCAAGATAGACTTGTACGTGACAATTTGTATATAACAACTACTCAAGATCACCGACGAAACACGAATGAGTGATTTTTATCCGTTACTGTTTTAAAGAAGATTCAATAGAGGGGACACCCCTCCATAAGGTGGGGTGATATCACAATGGCGGTTATTCAATAATCAATGTTTCCAGTTTAATTAATTATGATAGACTAATAACAGAGTATGGAATTATTCCGAACTCATGCATGTTAAAAAGAAGGTAAATAACAGGTTTATTATTTAAAATTCACGCGTTTCCACCGCGGCGACAACATCCGGCCGTCCTGCTTACGGATCCGTCCCGGATCACGTCATTGTCTGGTGCGTTGCTGAGAACAAAATACACACATTAAAATATATACATTTTGCTTTTGCAACAAATTCCCTCCATTCTGCTATTCCATCAACGGCCAACAGAATGAGGATACACCAAAAGAACTAAGTCTGGATATCAATGATACCCGGACCACTTTTAACTATTCCATCAACGGCCAGTTACTCACGTCAATCGAGACTTGCAGCTTCCCTTAGGCGATGCCTTTGGCCAACCCTAGTCACATATCACTACAAATCTCAACCGACTCCGGATATCATTGATTCCTGGGCCACTTGTAACTATTCCATCAACGGCCAGTTACCAATGCCAATTGAGACTTGTAGCTTCCCTTAGGCGATGCCTTTGGCCAACCCTAGTCACATATCACTACAAATCCCAACTTATCACAGATTTATTTTACAAGGATAAATACTGTGAACTTAAATACTTGTCCCTTCTGCTATTCCATCAACGGTCAGCAGAATGACGATACACCAAAAGCCAACTCTGGATATCCTCGATACTCGGACACACTTATCACAGATTTATTTTACAAGGATAAATTCTATGACTCTGAACATTTGTCCAAGCATCGCAGCATAACCAAGTTCGAAGCAACTGCATCAGACATTCAAAATAAAAACAAATAATTGACATTTAGTGTATACCTGACAACATCTTAGGCCATCAAGAATAAGAATTCTTACATATTCCAGTTATCCAGACCACGGTTCGATATTTTTTTTTGCCACCGTGGTCTTTTCGTACCGCTTCGGGTGAAGCAATCGTTTTGCAAGACCTCTGTAACTTGAAAGGGCTCATAAACCTGCACGCTACTGCCTAATAAAAACATGTTTATCAATTTCCTATTTAATTTGAGAACTTGCCACTGTGAAAAGAAACCTTTCTACATAGAAACAAGAAATACGTGCACTCCTCTATTGACTGCAATTTAGGCCACTGGCACTAATCTAAGGGTGTTTGAAGCGAGTATGGATTAAAAAATACCAGGTATTGACTGATCATGTCACAACTCTTAATTACCATTGTTTGTTTATTTTAAAACAAAAATTACCAATGATTTTCTATAATTACTAATGGCACTTAATTGTTAATATTGAACGATGAGAAAAATGTACGTTTTTGAGTTATTATACTGTTTTACCTTTAAATAGAAACATGTTTTGATTAAATCAATTTCTTTTTTTTATAGTTTTTAGTAAAAACAAACAATAATTTAATAGAAAAATGTAATTAGCATCCGGGTGTTTTCATAGGTAGCTATGAGAAATGTATCTGGTTTTATAAAGTCTTTGAAACATTTTTTTGTCATTTTAGGAACCCATTATTTTGATATTATTTTAATACTACTTATATCCACACCTAAAGTCTTTAAATTGTCATGATTACGCCTAATGTTTTGACAAATGTAATTCTTTTTTGGGACTGCCCTTCGCCTGGCGTATTCAGTCTCACAAAAAATCATTAGTGGTAATATATTTTTTTTATTCAGTTCGGCCTAACCTGACTTACACTTCTTTTATCCAACAAATACTAGGATTTTTTTACTTCAGTCGCCAGTAACCAATCAGCTGTATCTGTTACAACTAATATAATTTCACTCATTGTAACCAACATAATTTTACTTATTCAAAAGGAATTATTATCAAAGGCTTTGCTAGGTGTACTTATAACCGTATTGTACGTATACTTAAAACGTAAATTATCTACTTTCCTTGAATTAACTATTTTCTTATCGATTGTCAACCATTGTGTTGTAAGACCTGTAAAAGTTCTTCTAGAAACAATTTTTTTGTATTTCATTAATTTTATTAGTCTCATAAAAGCTCTCCATATAGCAAACAACTTTATTTGAACCTTAGTTAGCCAGTACAGTCGTATTACTTTTGGGACCACATATACGGCAGCTTCCCATACATCATTTTTAGTTAAGAACCAAAGTTAGCGTCTTTGAATGAAATATACCTTGTTTTATAGAACATATACTGCCAATTCTAAAGGTAAAAAAAAATCATATTTATAGGAAACCAGATTTTCTAGATATGATGCTTAGAAGTTTTATAGGTTTTGTCATTATTAGGTATTTAGTATCTTTGCTCCAAACAATACTTTATTACCAAAACTAAAAAAGCTCGATGGAGTAATAATATATCAGTATAATTATAAATAAGACTTAAATATCGAATAGCGTATAAAATATTTATAAGTTTTTTTTTTGGTTGCAATGAGTTTTTAAGACACTTTTGGTGCCCCGCACTAAAAATCTGCCATAGCTCTTCGATATATAATACGAATAAACGTTTCTTATCTGGATCTCAATTTTTAAAACTTTATTTTTGAAACGAACGCGATCCGTCAAATTTTCCCATGGCTCTGCAGTCTTGATT
Source organism: Rhodophaea formosa (assembly GCA_963082605.1). Classification (NCBI taxonomy): domain Eukaryota; kingdom Metazoa; phylum Arthropoda; class Insecta; order Lepidoptera; family Pyralidae; genus Rhodophaea; species Rhodophaea formosa. Next base: position 3,633,200 of record OY720216.1, on the reverse strand, counting down.
GATAGATAGAATACTTGAAACATTATTATATTGGGTTTCCAAATAGTCGCGCCGTAGGTATAAAACCACTTAGACTCAAACACGCGTACAAAATATGAAATTCTACTGTCACATAATTCATTAAATTTAAGTTTTGTTGATAAATGCTCACAGTTCATCTGTAGTCAGTTATTGTAGCACATTTTTTTTTAACAATACTGGTAAATGAAATCTCAGCGTAAGTCGTAAAAAAACCACTAAATAATGAAATAGGTACTACATCAATGCTAATCAAATCGAAACAATGGAACGGTAAACAACGACAATATTGTCCCTGGAAATTTATGCATAATATTTTTTTTGTATTTATCCAATTATTCTAGCAAACCATAATCATATTTTTGTATTGACAAAAGATTGAAAATACTGAATCCATGAGTGGTGAATCTCAATCTACCAGTTAAAAAAATATATTTCTATTTTGCTTGTTTAACTATAAAAATTGGACCGGCATAAGCGACATTCCTGAATTGGTTTTTTTTTGTGAGTCCGAAACAGTTCTCCGACGGTCGTTTGAACTACGAACGATTCATAAACATTTTTAAAAATCTTAACACCATTCTTTATCCCATTTTTTTTTCGAAACTCCAGTCTACTTATAACCTAATATGTTCCACTCATTTTCAGAATAAGGTAAGTATTTAATGTGAACAAAGACAAATAGTTTTATTAGTAGCTTCGCTATATGTCCAATTTAAAACCAGAACGTAAAAATTGCAAATCCTGTGATATGCATGACTAATTATCAAATATTTCCAATACAGGAGTTTATCATGTACTTGTCTTCGGTAAAGTTTCTATAAGGTAACCAGATATTTCCTAGGAAGTAAACAAATAAATAAGCAGTGGCGTAGCTAGGGGGGCAAGGGCCCTGGTGCATAGGGAGAGAATCGGGCCCCCCTCCCCTCTTTCCGCGTAGTTTGAACTTATATCGGCCTTCAAAATTATTGATAGGGAATGAGAATAGGAAACAGTGGGTTGAATCATCCCTAGTAGGCTAAATCCACACGTCGTCTCTATAGTTTCCGTAGGAAAGTTCTTCTAAGCGTTGTCTTTGGGTTATGTTGTCTGTGAGTATAGATTACATGAAGTTCAACAAAAAAGAACCATAAAACAGCTTGTTTGGTAATGATGCGGTAAAATCAATATTAAATCGTAAGAAGATATTATAGTTTCTATAGTAGCTCGTTTGTCAATTTGAACTTGAGTTTAGAAAAACGTTGGTTATTTTTTATTGCCGATCGGGTTGAGAGCTATCATAGATTATACGGTTAGCGTTGTGTTGCAACCTGTATCATACATATCTTGTCATCGGAATTTTTTTTTGCGTAAATGAGTTTTACCAGAATTTGGTGCCAGATGGATGGATGTGCGGAATAGAAATCATAGCATTAGTGGTGATACTTGATGAAATAAGGCTGGTAGTAGGGAATTACGAATTACAACAGTCAGCGGCAAACCTAGCCAGTGGCGTAGCTATCATAGGGCCAGGTGGTGCAGTGCACCAGGGCCCCGGGGCTCAGGGGGCCCTCTAGCCTCAGCTTTGAAAAAAAAATTTAAAAATTAAAAAAAGAAATTGTGAGCGAGCCTGCTCACAAGATTTTTTTTTTAATTTCTATTTTTTTAAAATTCAAATCAACATCACCAATGATAAAACTCCTTATTTAACATTTCCGACACATGCGCCAAGCGTCCTCGATAAGCATGTGCTGTTTGTTTGTTTGTTTGTTATCGTTATTTCAGTTATATGGTAGTTTGGATGAGTATGCCCGTAGCACATCGGATCAGCTCACGTGCTTGACGGTCGTGAGATCAATTCACCAATTCCGCCCATCAACTTTTTAATGAAGTTTTTGATTCGCTCGTGCCTTGCATCAGTTCTTATTTATGATATTAGTGGCGACGTTTTCAACTTTCTGGGGTCTGGGACAAACTACAGTAGTTGATGCTAGGTTCAGTGGCGTAGCTAGGGGGGCAAGGGCCCTGGTGCATAGGGAGAGAATCGGGCCCCCCTCCCCTCTTTCCGCGTAGTTTGAACTTATATCGGCCTTCAAAATTATTGATAGGGAATGAGAATAGGAAACAGTGGGTTGAATCATCCCTAGTAGGCTAAATCCACACGTCGTCTCTATAGTTTCCGTAGGAAAGTTCTTCTAAGCGTTGTCTTTGGGTTATGTTGTCTGTGAGTATAGATTACATGAAGTTCAACAAAAAAGAACCATAAAACAGCTTGTTTGGTAATGATGCGGTAAAATCAATATTAAATCGTAAGAAGATATTATAGTTTCTATAGTAGCTCGTTTGTCAATTTGAACTTGAGTTTAGAAAAACGTTGGTTATTTTTTATTGCCGATCGGGTTGAGAGCTATCATAGATTATACGGTTAGCGTTGTGTTGCAACCTGTATCATACATATCTTGTCATCGGAATTTTTTTTTGCGTAAATGAGTTTTACCAGAATTTGGTGCCAGATGGATGGATGTGCGGAATAGAAATCATAGCATTAGTGGTGATACTTGATGAAATAAGGCTGGTAGTAGGGAATTACGAATTACAACAGTCAGCGGCAAACCTAGCATCAACTACTGTAGTTTGTCCCAGACCCCAGAAAGTTGAAAACGTCGCCACTAATATCATAAATAAGAACTGATGCAAGGCACGAGCGAATCAAAAACTTCATTAAAAAGTTGATGGGCGGAATTGGTGAATTGATCTCACGACCGTCAAGCACGTGAGCTGATCCGATGTGCTACGGGCATACTCATCCAAACTACCATATAACTGAAATAACGATAACAAACAAACAAACAAACAGCACATGCTTATCGAGGACGCTTGGCGCATGTGTCGGAAATGTTAAATAAGGAGTTTTATCATTGGTGATGTTGATTTGAATTTTAAAAAAATAGAAATTAAAAAAAAAATCTTGTGAGCAGGCTCGCTCACAATTTCTTTTTTTAATTTTTAAATTTTTTTTTCAAAACTGAGGCTAGAGGGCCCCCTGAGCCCCGGGGCCCTGGTGCACTGCACCACCTGGCCCTATGATAGCTACGCCACTGACTCATTTTATCAGTATTGTTGAAGATTAATACGTTAGAGTAAATAAGAATCAATAAAGCGCAGCCTACTAATTGAAGTAAAAATAAGATTGGCCACCCAAAATTTTCTTGATAGTCCACTAGCTTTAATTTTAAGCGAATTGTAGGTACCAACATTTATCTGTTTTTAACATTTTTGTTTTTATTGCGAACTCGATCGGCTCACTAGCATTTGTTCCCACCATATAAATCCACATTTCAATATCGTTCACCAGGCATTTAAAAAAAACATGTTTGCTTACTACTGGAGACGCGCGCTGGGCGCACCTCCACTTCTATATACTTTTACCATCCAAACTACGCTGCTCATTAACAAAGGACCGAAGTTATTAGTTGAGACCCTTCGCTTGCTCCACTTTTCTCACATTCTCTTTCGGCTTTGCGGCATCGGGCTAGGTATTACGGCACACTTCTGATGTAAGGTTTACTAAAATATAGAAACAACATTAGCGTCCAATCATATATAATTCAATAAATAACACAGTTAAGTATCATACAGTTGTTTATATTCAAAGCACCGTTTAATTAACACAATTATATTTTAAATCCCTAATACAAAGTATATACTTATCCATCATTTCCTTATTTAATCAAGATAGACTTGTACGTGACAATTTGTATATAACAACTACTCAAGATCACCGACGAAACACGAATGAGTGATTTTTATCCGTTACTGTTTTAAAGAAGATTCAATAGAGGGGACACCCCTCCATAAGGTGGGGTGATATCACAATGGCGGTTATTCAATAATCAATGTTTCCAGTTTAATTAATTATGATAGACTAATAACAGAGTATGGAATTATTCCGAACTCATGCATGTTAAAAAGAAGGTAAATAACAGGTTTATTATTTAAAATTCACGCGTTTCCACCGCGGCGACAACACATGTAGGTATACCCGTGATAAGAAGCACCTATGGTTGACTAAACTTCGCTCTACTATTTTTTTCTTATGTTTTCGCGATTGTTACACATTTAAATAAAATTATTTTAATACGGTTTTTATCGCGTTTATTACATTATTTATACACCTAACGTGCTCGAAACGTTAGGTGTATAAATAATGTAATAAACGCGATAAAAACCGTATTAAAATAATTTTATTTTATTTAAATTCGCTCTTCTACTTTTTTCTTTAAACATTTTCATCTAACTCTTGAGGAGCTCATGGCCTGTTGGACGTTAGCTTTATTAGCACTTACGCATGTTAAGCAACCCCGGGCGCAGTCCCCACTAGGATGGGTGACCGCAAGTGGCATAAAAATATCTCGAGCTCCTCCGTGCTTCGGAAGGCACGTTTCAATCCGTTGGTCCCGTTCTGTCCCGTCCCGTTGGCTGTCATCATTGATGGCAGTCGTTAAGCTATGTCAGATGCCTTTAGACAGCTTAAAAAATCTGACACCAGTGTTGGCCACTTACACACACGAAAAACAAACATCTTCATCATCATCAACTCTTCACACTGATACTGAAATACCTACTTAATCACAAAAATTCCATTCTTATAGATCATAACTCTTGTGAGCTACTCGTGTGTAGCTTTTGCAGTAATAGATGCATCCCTCGAACGCCTTTCTTAGATTGGGCTTTGGACTGACGTAAATATTTCGGCATAAAAATACTCTAGTGTACCAAAGGGCCTTTAGAGCCTTCATCGTCGTCATCATCATCATCTCAGCCACAAGAAGTCCACTGTTGGACATTGGCCTCCCCTAAGAATTTTCGAATACGATCGGTTGGAAGCGGCCTGCATCCAGCGCCTTCCTGCAACCTTAACTAAAGAGCCTTATCGAACATCAATTCTTCATATTCTGGCTTCAAAAATTTGACCAGAATTTGACCTACTTACAAATAAAAAAAAATAAACTGGAAAATAAAATAATACGTTTTACTTATTAATTTTTAATTTATACAACCATTAAACAATAAAATATTTTTAAGTAGCCCAAAACAAGACACATTCACCCTACGTATTAGCTAAAGCGTAAAATTGGGATCACAATAAATACCGAAACTTTTGATGGAACTTGATAATTCCAAGTTTAACTTCAAGCTATTTCCACTTCCAAGTAACGTGTGCGTGAAGAAGTCTCTACAAGAAGAAGAAGAATATCAATAAGTATTATTTTGACCTATACTGTTAGAGTAACGATTTTCCAATTCTCTAGCTCTGTTTCTATTACATCACTTTCAAGATAAAAAGGAGCTAAGCTATGGCGGCGCTGAAATGGACTCTCAACTTATTTATTTTAGTATCCGTTCTATCAAGCAAGCACTGCCACGGTTGTACACCAATTTTAACAAATAACGCATTGTCCATCGCTAACACAGTCATAGAATCTACTCTGATGGCATCCAAACATTTGATCCCCGTTTTCAACTCATCAACGGTTCCGGATATGGATTCTTTCATCGACAAATTTGACGCTGGATTAAGCAATGAAGATATCCATCTGAATATCACGCAGCTCTTCACAAAATATGGATATGGAGCGGAACAACATGAAGTAGAAACCAGTGATGGGTATCTTTTAACCATGTTCCGTATTCCAGGTAATGGTTCTGCAGTACTCATAATGCACGGTTTACTGTCTAGTTCCGATGATTTTGTAACAGTTGGACCTGAACGTGGTTTACCATACCTCCTCGCTGACCAAGGGTACGACGTGTGGCTCGGAAATTTTAGAGGAAACAAACATAGCAGAAAACATGTCAGTATGTCGCCAAACTGTGCTGAATTCTGGGACTTCTCCTTCGATGAAATGGGAAGGTATGACCTGCCTGCTATGATTGACTATGTACTGGCAACCACAAATCGGGAAGCACTCACTTACGTAGGATACTCGCAAGGCTGCACAACCTTCTTCATAATGACCTCAGAGGTGCCAGAATATAATGATAAGATAACGGTAATGGTTGCGTTGTCAGCAGTTACTTTTATTGGTAATTCCGAGTCCCCAGTCTTTAATATACTGACAACTATAAAAGACCCTTTATATGCATTAACACAAACCGTCGGTGCGGTTGAAATACTGTCACGTAGCCCTATTACGGATTTGATCACATCCGTTGCCTGTGGAAACGATGCTACTGCAACGGTGTTTTGTCATAGCCTGATATTTCTCATATTTGGATTCGATTACCCTCAGCTCAATGCGACATTGTTGCCTGCATTCTACAGTCATTTCCCTGCGGGAGCGTCTACTAACCAGCTTATACATTACTTTCAATTGATAGATTCAGGGAAATTTGGGAGATTTGACTACGGCGCCGTTAAAAATTTGAAGAAATATGGGTCTATTAGTCCTCCCGACTACCCCCTTGACAAAGTGTCGGCGAAAATAGTTGTCACTTACTCTGATAGCGACTACTTCTCGACGACTCCGGATCGGGAACGTTTGCTGGCTGCCTTGTCTAACGTTATCGACACGTACAGAGTGCCATTTGCCAAATTCACCCATGGAGACTATTTGTATGCAAATGATTTGAAAACTCTGCTAAATGATAAAGTGGTAGAAATAATCAACAATAATGTTTAAGAACGAAATATGATAATGTTTGTTTTTAAAATTGTTGTTCTTTGTTAAATTAATTATTATTATTTTATTGAAAATTTTGAGTTTATACTAATGGTAGATACCTACTTAATTTCTATAAGTATTTTGATATTAATTTGTTTGTTGCTATGATTTGTGTTAACTTCACCTTATTAAAGATATATTGTGCAATTAAAGTTCTTGTTTTATTTTATTTTATGCATCTATTACAATTTTGTTTTTGTTGTCTTAGAAATGTTATGTTTAGGCAAAAAAAATATAATATATCATTGTCTTTGGTTTAGGGCACTATTAAAAAAATTAAGGTTCAAAATCGTGCGTCGCCACTTGGTCACACACATTTGGCTAAATCTGCCTTATAGTGGTTAATAGTACATTATGAATTATGATGCAAGTACGGTGAGCTGGATATTATGGTCGAGGTGTTTAACCGATCACTATTAATGGACAGCTTACAGAGTACAAGCATCATACGTTTTTCAGCACATTTGCGATAACCATACATTAAAACGACTTTGCAGTTCAACAGGTAATAAATTTAGTAAGGGTCAAATCATACTAGCGCAGAGCCGAAGCGAAGCGAAACGATGTTACCATAGCAAACTCAACTTTATCTTAACACAGTAACGCTCATATTCCTTGAGGTCGAAAAAATGACAAAAGAATGACGCGTGAACACACAAGTCTGCGGGTGAATTTTGCGTTTCTAAATCTCAGAGGAAAATGAGCATTGAGATCTGGAGTTAAAGAAGAAATGGGCATACGCATAGGTGCCAAAGTTCAAGAAAATTTATTCAGTAGATAAAGCGTGAAGAGGAATCAAGGCAAATAAACAAAGTTTGACTAATAGTTGGGATAAATAATTGGGACTAATCCCAACCCAATCCCGTGTGGTTTTCCCCGCGACTTAGGAAACAAGCTAAACAAAGCTTATAAACATCAGAGAGACTTCTCCAACCCGTCTGGCCGGCGTGGAGAGTGTAGGCCAAATCCTCTGACAGCTCTGGCTATATGTATGATACATACATACATAAAATATATGGCTTGGGAAGTGCAGAGAGGGTCGTGCTCCTGCAGTGGAGATTTACAAGGACCTGCCCCCGTAGCATGGCTCCCGCGACGCCGTTTATATCGCGCGATAAACTATCTACTTCTCGTTCTTCAGTATTGCGTAAAACAAGATGGCGATAGTCGATAAATGTTGTCGCGCGTGCCATGCTACGGGGGCTGATGATGAATCCCAATCCCAACAAATGTTATAAATGCGAAAGTAAGTTTGTATATTTGTTTGTTACCTTTTCACGCTTTATCTAACTAAGCTTTTTGAAATTTGGGGTAACTTCAATCCCGGAAACAAGTACTGTTCTCGTGGGATTTGTGATAAACGGCAAAAAAGGCTCTTGGTCAATTCGCATCACGGTTCGAATCGCTTGTGGTGCGATACGACCAAAATTATATGTGAGCGAAGCCGCGGATAAAAAGGTAGGATTACTATAAATACAATTTGACATTGAACATAATAACAATAACTTGTGTTTGTTTTAAATAAAATTATTTTAATACGGTTTTAAATTAATTTAATGGATATAAAAGGGGAAGTATGAAAGTCGCGCCAGTAACAGAAAAGCTCCATAGTCATAGACTGAGTTGATATGGGCATGTGATGAGGAGCGAAGAAACTCATACCACAAGAAAGGCATTAGATTTGAAAGTGGATGGTACGCAGAACAGAGGAAGACCTAAGAAACGATGGATCGATGGTGTCAAGGAGAGTTACAGGAAGGGAGTGACAAAGGCTATGGTAGATGATAGATCAAGATGGAGAGAGCTCATACTGTGCCGACCCCACATAAAAAAGTGGGATAAGGTAAAGGAAGAAGAATTTAATACGGTTTTTATCGCGTTTATTACATTATAATAAATAATTATAATATATACGGACAAATCACACAGATTGAGCTAGCCCCAAAGTAAGTTCTTAAGTAAGACTTGTGTTATGGGATACTAACTCAACGATACTATATTTTATAACAAATACATATATAGATAAACATCCAAGACCCAGGTCAATCTGAAAGAGATCATTTTTCATCTTGACCTGACCGGGGATCAAACCCGGGACCTTCCGTGTCACAAGCCGACGTGTTGACCGCTGCGCCACGGAGCTCGTCACAATTTTATACACCTAACGTTTCAAACACTTTTCAGTGTTAATTTAAATGTGTAACAATCGCGAAAACATTTTTATTTGTTATTTAACAGAAACCAAACAGACGTATTAAATGTTTCCAAACAGACGTATTAAATATTTTAATCATTGACTACCAAATGCTATTTATTCAGCAGCAGAAGTGTTAAATGTGGATAAATTAAAAATGGTATTCGTTACTCGTATGTTTATAAACTGTAGTAGGTAAATATAAAGAAATGGCAAAATACAATATCTAAAAACACAATTGCCATGCTTTTTAGGGTTCCGTAGTAAACAAGGAACCCTTATAGTTTCGCCATGTCTGTCTGTCTGTCTTTCTGTCTGTCTGTCCGTCCGCGGTTTTACTCAGAGACTATAAGTACTAGAAAGCTGTAATTTGGTATGGGTACGTATATTAATCATGGCAAAAAAGTGATAGAAAAAAATCTTGAAAAAAAATTTTTTTTAGGGTAGCGCCCATACAAGTAAATTGGGGAAGTATTTTTTTTTTCTCTATTAACCCATCGTGTGGGGTATCGTTAAATAGGTCTTTAAAAAATATTGTGAGGTTGATAACACCAATTTTCGATTTAGGGATCCGTTTCCGAAATATTTGGTTTTAAAGTGCGAATTTTTGTTAAAGTGTCCCCCCCCCCCTCTATCTCCTAAACGGTTATATAAAGAGACGTGAAAAAAATTACAGCAGTAGTGTATATACTGAAGTTGAAAGGAAAACTATCAGAGCTGAGTACTAAATACAAACTAAAAAGTTATAGGAAATCAACTTATAAAATGTACTCGAAAATGTAAAATTTCATACAATTTTCATTGTTAGATGTTTTTGGTCGTTAAAACTGTGAGGTGCGAGTGTGAACAGTGTGAACTCAAAATTGACATGCGCAACTACGGAACCCTACACTGCGCGTGGCCCGACACGCACTTGGCCGGCTTTTTAGGGTTCCGTAGTAAACTAGGAACCCTTATAGTTTCGCCATGTCTGTCTGTCTGTCTGTCCGTCCGCGGTTTTACTCAGAGACTATAAGTACTAGAAAGCTGTAATTTGGTATGAGTATGTATATTAATCATGGTAAAAAAGTCGTAGAATAAAATCTTGAAAAATAGTACATTACTGCAGAGGCCGGGAAGTAAGGGATTGCCGGATGAGTATAGTTTTCAAGGCCGAGCGTCAGCGAGGCCTTGACAATAGTTACGAGTCCGGCAATCCCTTTCCCGCCGAGGAAAGTATAGAGATTTTCTCAATAAATGTGAGGAAATTTAACTTAAAGTTACACATAAACTTACATGCCTTAAATATTTCCCCTTACTAGGTATTTGCCGGTAGTAATTTTTCCACTTTCAAGTTTCAAATTAGGCGAAGTAGGTACTTAAAATCCATTGCAGTGTTGCTTTCATCACTAAAACTCATTTTGAACCGTTTCATTTCGAATAAATAACCAACTTTGCACATATTTACCGAAAACAATCAATGTCAATCAATTACTGCAAAGCGTTAATCACAAACTACGAAGAAGATACTATTACTAGTATCAGACGACCGACTGCCATATGTTTTCTCTAGGCAATAAGGATCATAGACAAATAATGGAGTGAGGGTGAAAATGAAAAAAATGCCATACAATTCCTTTTCGAGTTTCTATGGGGGGCCATAAATTCAAAGTCAATTGACGTGTGTTCTATGCCCTAAAATCCGTAAAGGCAGTTTTTCGGCAGTGGCGTTAATCACTACGGGTATAGTGAAAATAACAGATCTCCCGAGTTTTTAATTTTTTTATTTTCAGTTGTCAATTCCAGCAAAGGAAACAATGCCCATAGAGCCCAGTCATATTTTTCACAAAAAATTTAATAGATCATAGATTATTGTTTTCTTCTCTCGCAACGAAAATTAAGCATATTTTCGTATGATCACATATCGATATTTTAATGAAATTGTAGTTATATTCACGTATTATATGCATTTTTTAAAAATGCAGTGGTAGTAAACTGGCTGTATGACAAGTGACATAATTTACGTTACATAGATAAATTAAAAAGTTTTGAGCAGCGGCCGGGAAGTAATTTTCATACTTATTTCCTGGCCTAGGCCGGCAATGCGATGAATGAGCCAAGAATTACAAACTTCCGGTCTTCTTTTTACTACAGTAATGCCTACATTTCCGAGCATGTTTGAGAAAAATTTTTTTTTTGGTTCGCTCCCATACAAGTAAAGTGGGGGAGTAATTTTTTTTTCTCTATTTATCCATCGTGTGGGGTATCGTTAAAAAGGTCTTTAAAAAATATTGTGAGGTTGAGAACACCATTTTTCGATTTAGGGATCCGTTTCCGAAATATTTGGTTTTAAAGTGCAAATTTTTGTTAGAGGTACGTGTCCCCCCCCTCTATCTGCTAAACGGTTATAAATGGATACGTGAAAAAAATTACAGCAGTAGTATATATACTGAAGTTGAAAGGAAAACTATCAGAGCTGGGTACTATGTGCAAACTAAAAAGTTATAGGCAACCAACTTATAAAATGTACTGGAAAATGTAAAATTTCATACAATCTTTATTGTTAGATGTTTTTGGTCGTTAAACTGTAAGGTGCGAGTGTAAACAGTGTGAACTCAAAGTTGTCATTCGCAACTACGGAACCCTATACTGCGCGTGGCTCGACACGCACTTGGCCGGTTTTTTTTTTAAATAGCTAGTGTCTTGAGCACTCTCCAAAAAAAACATTTCTAAGGCACTGCATTTTTGAAGATAGACAATATACGATACGCAATGAAGAATCAAATATACAGGAACATAGTTTTTGCAGTGTAAGATCAATAAAACAAATTCATACTTATAGATTCTATATTTATAATCTGTAATATTAACACATTTATAGCAGTCTTTTATATTCGCAAAAACATATTCTACCTAATCCAAGATGCATTTCATAGTAAGATTTTTATCGATCAAGTATTAAAAACTAGATTCACTTTCACACACAAAAATGAAACTTTATGCTGTCAACAATTATTAATAACTGAAATATTTTTATGTTAATCATCATTATCAAGTCTTTTTTTAGCCTCGACTGCAGGACCATGACCCTCTTTGTACTCTGTTCGAGTAGGTGACACGGTCAGTCGACCATGCACACCCTGGTGTCAGAGTTCTTCGGAACCGCCTCTCGGCTTCTGACGTGGTTCCTTTAACGACTACCAGATGGCAGCAGCCTTTGTACTATTAGAGCCATATATTATTGAAAGCAGTCAGAGGATTTGGCTTACTGTCCACGCTGGCCAGACGGGTTGGAGAGGTTTCTTTGATGTTTATAAGCTTTGTACTTATAGCTTGTGTATCCTAAGTCGCCTTCTACGACATCCACGGGGAGACTTTAAGTGGTCCTATTCTACCAACCGGCTACTCTGCCGGGAACCACGCGGCAATTATTATGTTACTAGCTGTTTCCCGCGGCTTCGCCCGCGTAATTTATAGCCTATGTCCTTCTCGGTACCCGAAACCTATGTGTATGCAAAATTTCATGATCGGTTCAGTGGATACGGCGTGAAAGCGTAACAAACAAACAAACTCACTTTCGCATTTATATTAGTTGGGATTAACTTACCAGCCTTACTTGCATGTCATAAAGTTGAATTTCGAAGGCTGACCGTCGTCAGCTTTCAAAGTAAAATATGCAGTCCAGCCGGCCTATTTACTAACTCGGATGGCAGGTGTCGATGCCTATCAATCAAGAATTTACTGATACAATGCGGTTTTTGTATTTCAAATAAAAAGTTCGAGCAAGCAAAACCCGCATTGTAACAGTAAATTCTAGATTGATAGGCATCGACACCTGTCATCCGAGTTAGTAAATAGGGGGGCAGTGCGTGCTTATTTGTTTATGATTATGAAGCTTTTTATCGCGGATTGCAAATCTAGTTTTTTTATACTTGTTTTTGTACTTAAAGCATGCATAAATATAGTCTGTCCGTTCGATAGTTTGCGCGCTTTGACAATGCGACGTCGACAGCCGACAAAAGAAGTGTCAGCGCCCACCAAAGGCGCTATCGGCAACTTCAAAGTCTCGGCATGCGCTGTACAGACGCAGTACACGATTAAGCATCGCTTCGATATTTTAAAATTAAATAATTTTATTATTATAATTTACTTTCCAAATCTCTTGTTGTACTGTAAACCATTTACCCGGATAGACTATATCTACTCCGCTCCTCTTCAGTGGAAGCAACCATCAGAGACCTCTCACACACACAGGCTAGAAGCATAACGTGGCTGCTGTCGCTAGATGGCAGTCGTTAATATATATGCACAGAGGGCCACATAGAAAAGTATACTATCCCTATACTATTGATACTATTATATTACGAGTATTATTGGTGGTTTGCTTTGCTCTGTGGCCCACTGTACACTCAGGGCAGATAAACCTGACCTACAATTTAAATCTATCCATAGAATGTACGAATGTACAGATAATAAAAAAACCGGCCAAGTGCGTGTCGGGCCACGCGCAGTATAGGGTTCCGTAGTTGCGAATGACAACTTTGATTTCACACTGTTTACACTCGCACCTCACAGTTTAACGACCAAAAACATCTAACAATAAAGATTGTATGAAATTTTACATTTTCCAGTACATTTTATAAGTTGGTTGCCTATAACTTTTTAGTTTGCACTTAGTATCCAGCTCTGATAGTTTTTCTTTCAACTTCAGTATATATACTACTGCTGTAATTTTTTTCACGTATCCATATATAACCGTTTAGCAGATAGAGGGGGGGGACACGTACCTCTAACAAAAATTTGCACTTTAAAACCAAATATTTCGGAAACGGATCCCTAAATCGAAAAATAGTGTTCTGAACCTCACAATATTTTTCAAAGACCTTTTAAACGATACCCCACACAATGGGTAAGTAGAAATAAAAAAATTACTCCCCCACTTTACTTGTATGGGAGCTAACCAAAAAAAATTTTTTTTCAAGATTTTTTTCTACGACTATTTTGCCATGATTAATATACATACTCATACCAAATTTCAGCTTTCTAGTACTTATAGTCTCTGAGTAAAACCGCGGACGGACAGACAGACAGACAGACAGACAGACAGACAGACAGACAGACAGACAGACAGACAGACAGACAGACAGACAGACATGGCGAAACTATAAGGGTTCCTAGTTTACTACGGAACCCTAAAAAGGATAATCTAACGAAAAGAAAAAGAAATTTTAATGATCTATTTTTACACTTCATCATTAAAGTACATTTTTATTACAACTGTTAAATTGTATATGGTAAAACATTACTGAATGTAATTGCTATTATCAATACGATAAAGTTACTTCCAGCCTGTCTGTGTGAACGGACCCATATAACCAGCATACATTACAACCGCTTAATTATCCAGTGAGGTTTCATACGTCAAAAAACAAATCCTAAAGCTAAGAATCCGCATTGGATAGTAAAATGGTTGGTAAATATTTACATATAGGATGAAAATTGTGATATGTGATGCAAAGTCACGGACCTAGGAATAATATGGACCCGGCATTAGACACATCAAAAGTGAAGCATAACTTACGTCACATCAAGTCACATGTGTGCAGCATGTATTTGACATTTGGGAAATTTGTCATTTCGTTCGACCGGGGAAAAGTGTAGGGATTTTTGTGCCGATGTGTGCGTGCGCTAGTGTCGCGACACGAGTGTAGGGATTTTTATGTGCGTCACTGTTACATTTTCCAAGGGCATATCCTGATTATTCTTAGATCCATGTGCAAAGTGTGCAATTGTTAATAAAATATTTACAAACACTTTCACTAGAAATATTAAACTCCAGTTAGATACAGTCCAAATCCAACTTTATATCAGCTCGGAATATCGCGTGAGTCTTAGCGCAGTACACAATATTAGATCGGCGCGAGGCGCTCGCGGGGAGGCGGGGCGCGTACTGCGCAGTGAGCAGCTAATAAATATCCAAGCCGCAATAAAGTTTGATTCGGATTGTACAAACAGTTATTTCCCATACGCACTGCGCTTTAGCAACACATTTTATTGCGTCTAAAAAAATGCATCTCATACAGGGTGCCAACATTCCAATTGTATTGAACGGTCATTGAAACTTGATGCAGTAACTATGTTCTACAGCATTTTCGAAAAGCTGAAATCTTTAAATATATTTTCTCGCATTCTTTTTTTATTTTCAGCAACTACTACTGGATATACTACTGGTTTTTTTTACATATTATCTTTATTCATTTTACATAATACCACAAGTATGTGTTTACGATATATTACGTCACAACTCCACACGAAATAATAAGATAGTCCTAAAAAAAGAGTTCAAATCCGCTTTTCTCTACGATACCAAATCAGAAAAGGAGGGCCTTGTAGACCGAAAGTCCCACACGGAATTCAACAATTTTCAAATTTGTGCATTGCTAAAGCGCATTACGTAGAACAGCATTACTGTAGGCATCTAATTCACAATGTAGTCAAGAAGCAGACAAAACACTAGCATAAGAAGCAGGTTGAGAACTAATAAAGAGAGTTGTAAATATCAGTGCTTTTTGCTTTGCTGTACGATGACCAACTTGTTCCGTTCCTTGGTCACCTTCGCGACAGGCAGGTTGGTGGCCGGCATGAGCTGTCGCAGGTTTTGACTAGGGATTACGGGAGCCTGGAAAGAAAATCGTCATCATCATCAGGTGTTTTTAGACTTCACTGCAGGAGCACGACCCTCTCTGTACTACCAGAGCCATTTATTAGCCAGTGCAGTCAGAGGATTTGGCCTATACTCTCCAAGCTGGCCGGTGGGAGAGATCTCTTTGATGTTTAGCTTGTGTTCTCTAAGTCGCTTTCTACCACATCTAAAGGAAGACTTGGAGTGGTCCTATTTAACTCAGCCGGGAACAACACGGCTAAATATCGAAAAGAAAATATAGAATACAGCTGCCTGAAATTATATTCTTTTATTTAAAATTATGCACAATTCAACTGAGGACACATCCGGGTAAAAAAACTCAGATGAACAACTCTCGCTTAGCGTTACCACTGTCAAGTACTAGTCCCTCCCAATTAACGAACACACACTGGCGGACATCTCGCGAGCTGCTTCACGCGGTCGACCAGCCGCATGGCTGTCTCCGAGTCATTGGCCATGCCCAAAGACAACGCTTGCTCAGCGTTGCCGCTCGGTGGTCATGCCAACGATAGGGCTCGCTCAGCATTGCTACTATCAAGTACTGGTCCCTATTAATGCACATTTACCGGCGGACATTACGTAAGCTGCTTTATCCGGTCCATTAACCGCATAGCGTCATCGGTCTCAGAGACGGTGGTCGGTCATGCCCAACGACAGCGCTCGCTCAGCGTTGCTACTATCAAGTACTGGTCCCTATTAATACACATTCACCGGCGGTCATCTAGCAAACTGCTTCATTCATGCGGTCGACAAGTCGCATAGCATCGTCGGTCTTCGAGTCATGGGTCATACCCAATGATAGGGCTCGCTCAGCGTTGCCGCTGTTAAGTACTGGTCCCTATTATTGCACACTTACCGGTGGACATCTCGCGAGCTGTTTCATGCGGTCCATTAACCGCAGAGCATCGTCGGTCTCCGAGTCAGTGGTCATGCCCAACGATAGGGCTCGCTCAGCGTTGCCGCTGTCTAAGTACTTGTGCACCGATTGGAATTGTCTGTGAATAAAGAAAAATAATTAGTTTAGTTTCGGAAAAGTTTGTTCCAAACTAAGGAGGTGGTCATGGTGAAGATTTTTCGAAGAAAAATAAAACCAAGATTGCATTGTCAAAAAAAATCTATGTCACTCGAAGTAAGACAAGGACTCTAAGGTGCGTCCATCGGCTACACTAACCGCTTTCCATCACGTGGGTCATGTACCTGCTTTCCTACGGCGTTGTATAAAAAAGTATTATCCCTAAAAATATATGGTTTGGCTATTGCTTCCTAATAATTAAACTATCAGTAATCTTGTAGTGAAGTATAAGCATAAGCAGTTATAAGGTACTAGCTGTTACCCGCGGTTTCGCCCGCGTAATTTATAGCCTATGTCTTTCTCGGTACCCTAATTTATGTGTATGCAAAATTTCATGATGATCGGTTCAGTAGATACGGCGTGAAAGCGTAACAAACAAACAAACTAACTTTCGCATTTATAATAATAGTTGGGATTGGGATTAGTTGGGATACATACATGTATGAAAACTTGAAAAAAACAGTGTAACTTAACTCTGAGCTGGCGCGGTCTTGTCAATATGTAAAAACTTTGTAATAAATATATGAGACCTGGGTCATAGCTATTATGATTCTACAGAAATATAAATATGTCTCATCCGCAGGCTCGTGCCCTGGCAAACGCTTTGGGAAACTTAGTTTTTTTTTTTTAAGGTTACCGTTAGATGGCATAAGGTCCACTGCTAGTTAACTATGTGGCGATCTCTACATTCGCGACAAGAACTAACGTAAATTAGCGACATAAAAAATAACTGCAAGATTTTTCACAATATGGCGCCGAACGATTTTGAAAACGCGCAAACGGAGTGTCTTCGATTTCGACACATAAAAACAATAAAACCTACGACAGAAATCAATCGCTGGTTGCGCATAAGGCTGAAAGAAACTACACTAGAGAGTAAGAGAGTAGGGGCTGCGCTACACTGGATTGGCATGGGATGGCATCGGAAGCGACGCGTCATTTCAAAACAAGCTATATGTCTAGTGCCATAAGAAGCAAAACGGAGGCTGTACGCTCGCGGGCGTCTAGTCCGCGCCAGGCCGCCGGCCGGCTGGCCACGTTCAAGCAGTTATGCATCTTATGTCACTGAGTATAAAGGTTGTTTTGGAATGACGCATCGCTTCCGATGCCATCCCACGCCAATCTAGTGTAGCGCGGCCCTAAAACTCGTAGTATAGTGATATAAGTACAACACGCGGCGTATAAGTTGAACTAAGTGTGAGCGAGACACACCTATATTAATCAGTGGCAATGTATTGCGGTGTCCTACTCACACTTAGGTCAACTTATTTGCCGGGCACTATATATGAGTATGAGAGCAAACAGTTACCTCGCGGTGTGAGCGTGCGGGCGGTAGCGCTGCACGTGTCGCCAGGCGGCGGCGGCGCGCGCGCGCCAGGCCGCCGCCTCCTCCGCCGCCGCCGCCGCGCCCGCCTCCAGCGCCACGCACGCGCCGCGCAGGTCCACCACCTGCCCACACATCATCATCAGGTCTTTGTTAGTCTCCACTGCAGGACCACATAGCGCGAGTTCTAGGCGGGCATTTAGGCGGACGACACGGTGTGTGTTTTAGATTGTTTTGCAAATTGATTTTAGTGGACTTTATAATATGAAATTGGTGTAATTTGGTGTTATACATGCTCACAATTATGAACAATGTGTGGAATAAGTAAAATAGACTGTCATGGTGCGGCTGTAGAGAGATTAACTTAGCGGGCTGGTGGTTGTCCGCCCTGCTGCGTTGTCTATGATAAAACCAGTGGATTCGCGAAGAATTGTCGCCATGGGCTCCATCAAACAAACGAAATGAATTACACCATCATTTCGTTTGATACACAAGATTAACTCGGCAACTGGCGAAATAAATGAAGAAGAGCTCTAAAGGACTCATATCAAGAGCCCTAAAACAATTATTACAAAAAAAAAAAGCACATAGCGCGAAGAACCAATAGCCGATGGGGCAGAAAGGTTCTTGACCACAGGAGTCTAACTCTTAAATATCTGATAAAAATGATTCTGAACATGTAAGCTTTACCTTTTGAAAATATTTATATAGTAATGTTTTCATCTCATCATGTGACAGTTTGT